>BPLQ01004099.1:0-99545 GCA_021605075.1 Caerostris darwini
TTGACTTCAACCATGAGTACATACGGAGTTCATGGGCTTTATCTAGATGTCAGCAGAGTGGTAGAAGAAATAACAACAATAGAAGTTAAATAATTCTTGGTTAAAATTAAATAATTATTAGAAAATCACTTTTACTTAAAATAATATAAGGTAAAATGAAATCATAGTAATTAATCTATTAATCAACAAATTAAATTATGTTTTGTGTTATTGATAAAGCATATCGGTGGTATAAATCTTATAGAAAAATTTTAAAAGATCAAATATATGTAAGAAATTGAAGAACATATTATATTAAAAAGGATATTGTATCCTATTCCAATACAAAAATACACTACAAGTTAAGAAAAAGTGTAACTGAAATAGAATATTCAAAATCTCAAATAGAAAAAACACCTATTTTTTGCATTTTTATCAATATCCCATCGCCATCACATCCAGACACAAAACATCAAAAGATAAAACTTGCACACTCCTTGCATTTATCTTAATTACAGAGTTTCCCAATTTCAGATCCTTTTTTGAATACGGAGCCCTATGGAGCTCTGGGTTGGATCCTTTAAAGTGAAACATTTTAAAATAGCACCAGTGCATAAGAATAATAACGTATCGATTGAATGAGGGGGAGAACGAAAAAGAAAATCCACCCCTTTCATTTTTTTTCCTGCTTTTGTGTATTACATATTCCTTTTCTCGGAGCAACATCGACAACTGCGTTGCAACTGAGTCCACCTTTCGTTGTGCCCTGCATACTGCACATACTGCAGAACGTCGCTCGCGCATTCAGAGAAAGAAATGACGAATAAAAACAACTAAACGAAAACGAAAGAGTCTCCACGAGATAGGAGAGAGAGACAGAGAGAGAATAAATAAAAAAGAAAGAAAAAGAAGAAATTGCTTTTCACAATTTCCGAGAATGTTTGTGTTCGCTGGTAGCTTTGATCGGCGACAATGATCAAAATATACGACTGTTTGTTTTCCTTTGCAAGAGGCGAGATGCGCGTTGTTGGTTGCGCGGTTCTCTCTGTTCTTGCGCGTATAAATCAAGTTCCGAGGAATTCGTTGCTGTTCTTGTTGTTGCTGTCGGTTGTTTTAGTTTTTAGTTTTTAGTTGGCTGTAATGTGTGAGTTGAATTTTGATAAGGTGTGTGTGTATTCCGAGCATAAGATTGCGGTATTTGACGAAGTGATGAGGTCTGTAAAATCTGTTGAAATAGTGGTTACAGAAATTTAAGTAACTGCCATGATTTATGTCTTATTATAACTAATGACAGCTACGTTAAATTTAATTATTAGGGAGAGTCATTTGTTGTAATTAAAACTACCGAAATTGTTTACTCTGTAAGCAATAGAAATAGCAATAGATTATGTTGTTTTTTCTATGGCGGCTTCTTAAATTAAAGAAATGCGATAAAAATAATTACTTTTTGACATTTTATAATGTGCAAGTCAATATCAGGATTTATTTTCTAGTTATTGTTATATGATGGGGGCTTGATGGCCGAGTGGCTAGAGCTCTGGTACTTGGCGCCACAGGTTTCGGATTAGAGTCCCGGCGTTGCCATGATTATCTTAAGTCGTTCGGAATTCACTTTAAGCCGTAGGTCCCTGTCTCCTACGATCGTAGAGCAACACCGAGCCAAGTCAGACTTCTACCAACTAGTGGTCCAACACAACAGATCCTGGCTTCTTTACCTTCAACCATAAGTTCGCACGAGTTCGGGGACTTGGTATAGAGGTCTACCAAGTGGGATAAGAAACAACAACAACAGAAATTAAATAATTCCTGGATAAAGTTAAATAATTCTTGGCAAATAACGTCCACTTAAAATAATATATGGTAAAAAGAAATTTTAGTAACTTGTTAATAAACAAATTAAATTTTGTTTTGTGTTATTGATAAGGCATATCAGTTTTATGAATCATTGAAATAAATTTAAAAGCATGGAATATAAACAATTAAGGAACATATTATAATAAAAATGATGCTGTATCCTATTCCAACACGAAAACACATTACAAGGTAAGAAAATGTGTAACTGAAATAGAATATTCAAAATTTTGAGAGAGAAAAAACCACCTAATATTTGCATTTTTATCAATATCCCATCGCCAACACATCCAGACACAAAACATCAAAGGATGAAACTTGCAAACACTCCGTGCATTCATCTTAATTCCAAAGTTTCACCGTGTCAGATCATTTTTGAATATGGAGCCGATCCTACTCTGGGTTTAGATCCTTTAAAGTGAAACATTTTAAAATAGCACCAGTGCATACGAATAATAACGTATCGATTGAATGGGGGGGGAGGGGAAATCGAAAAAGAAAGCCCACCCTCCTATTTTTTCTTTTTTTTCTGCCTTTGTGTATTACATATTCCTTTTCTTAGAACAACGTCGACAACTGCGTTGCAACTGAGCCGACCTTTCGTTATGCGCTGTTTACTACACATACTGCAGAACGTCGCTCGCTCATTCAGAGAAAGAAATGATGAATAAAAAGAGCTAAAAGAAAATGAAGGAGACTCCGCGAGATAGGAGAGAGAGAATAAATATAAAAAAAAGAAAAGAAGAAATTGCTTTTCACCATTTCCGAGAATGTTTGTTTTCGCCGGCAGCTTTGATCGGCGACAATGATCAAAATATAGGACTGCTTGTTCTCCTTTGCAGGTGGCGAGATGCGCGTGGTTTTTTGCGCGGTTCTCTCTGTTCTTGCGCATATAAATCAAGTTCCGAGAAATTCGTTGCTGTTTTTTTGTTGTCGTTGTCGGTTGTTTTAGTTTTTAGTTCGTCGTAATATGCGAATCGAATTTTGATAAGAAGTGTGTGTATTCGGAGCATAAGATTGTGATATTTGACGAAGTGATGAAGTGTGTAAAATCAGTTGAAATAGTGGTTAGAGAAATTTGAGTTACTCTCCATTATTTATATCACATTTCAACTAGTATATTAATTGAATTATTAGGGAGAGTCAGTCGTAATTAAAAACAACCGAAATTGTTTACTTGTTAAAAAATACAAAGAGAATTAGAATATGTGGTTTTTTTTTCAATGGCGGCTTTTTAATTTAAAATAATAGGATAAAAATAATTACTGTTAGGCATTTTATAATGTGTAAGTCTGTATCATGATTCACTTTCCAGACACTGTCAAGATGGGGGCCTGATGGTCGAGTTGTTAGCTCTCTGGCACTTGGTACCATGGTTCGAGTCCCGCCGTTGCCTGGAAGTTTGCACTGGTCCACTTTTCATCGTTTCCATGGATGTTTGCACTGGTCCACTTTTCACATGGATGTTTGCACTGGTCCACTTTTCACCGTTGCCATGGATTTTCACTTTAAGCAGTAGGTCCTCGGTTCCATATGACCGTAGAACGACACGGAGCCAAGTATGACTTCTACCTACGAGTGGTCTATCACAGCAGAAGCTGCCCCCTTTCCCTTCAACCATGAGTACATATGGGTTCGTGGGCTTGGTCTAGATGTCTACCAAATGGGATAAGAAATAACGACAATATAAGTTAAATAATTATTGGAAAATTACTTTTACTTAAAATAATACATGGTAAAAAGAAATTTTAGTAACTTAATCAACAAATTACTTTATGTTTTGTGTTATTGATAAAGAATATCGCTTGTATAAATCATAGCGACAAATTTTAAAAGGATCAAATATGTTTAAGCAATTGAAGAAACATATTTAATTAAAAACGATACTGCATTCTATTCTAATCCGTAAATTCATTACAAGGTAAGAAAAAGTGTAACTGAAATAGAATATTCAAAATTTTGTGAGAGAAAAAAATACCTAATATTTGCATTTTTATCAATATCCCATCGCCAACACATCCAGACACAAAACATCAAAAGATAAAACTTGCACACTCCGTGCATTTATCTTAATTCCGAAATTTCCCCCTGTCAGAATCTTTTTTGAATATGGAGTTTGATCTATTAAAGTGAAACATTTTAAAATAGCACCAATGCATACGAATAATAACGTATCGATTGAATGGGAAGGGGTAGAGTGCGAGATCGAAAAAGAAAACCCACCCCTTTCTTTTTCCCCCTGCTTTTGTGTATTACATATCCCCTTTCTTAGAGCAACATCGACAACTGCGTTGCAACTGAGTCCACCTTTCGTTGTGAACTGCATACTGCACATACTGCAGAACGTCGCTCGCGCATTCACAGAAAGAAATGTCGAATAAAGAGAGCGAAAAAGAAAATGAAGGAGACTCCGCGAGATAGGAGAGAGACAGAGAATAAATATAAAAAGGAGAAATTGCTTTTCACAATTTCCGAGCATGTTTGTTTTCGCTGGTAGTTTTGATCGGCGACAATGATCAAAATATACGACTGCTTGTTTTCCTTTGCAAGAGGCGAGATGCGCAGTGTTTGTCGCGCGGTTCTATCTGTTTTGCGCGTATAGATCAAGTTCCGAGAAATTCGTTGCTGTTCTTGCTGTTGTTGTTATTGTCTGTTGTTTTAGTTTTTAATTGGCCGTAATGTGTGAGTTGAATTTTGATAAGGAGTGTGTGTATTCTGAGCATCAGATTGTGGTATTTGACGGGGTGATGAGGTCCATAAAATCTGTTGAAATAGTGGTTAGAGAAATTTAAGTTGCTGCCTTGATTTATTTCTCATTTTAACTAATGACAGCTACGTTAATTGGATTTATTAGGGAGAGTCATTTGTTGTAATTATAACAACCGAAATTGTTTAATTTGTAAGCAATACAAAATAGCAATAGATTATGTTGTTTTTTTTCTAAGGCGCCTTTTTAATTTAAAGAAATACGATAAAAATAATTAATTTTAGACATTTTATAATGTGCAAGTCAATATCAGGATTTATTTTCTAGTTATTGTCATGATTCTTGATGGCCGAGTAGCTAGAGCTCTGGCACTTGTCGCCACAGATGTCTGGTTAGAGTCCCTGCGTTGACATGGATATTTCAAGTGGTTCGGAATTCACTTTAAGCCGTAGGTCCCTGTCTCCTATGACTGTAGAGCGACACCGAGCCAAGTCAGACTTCTTCCTACTAGTGGTCCAACACAGCAGAACCTGGCTTCTTTACCTTTAACCATGAGTCCGTACGAGTTCGTGGACTTGTTATAGAGGTCTACAAAGTGGGATAAGGAACAACAACAACAGAAGTTAAATAATTTTTGGTTAAAGTTAAATAATTCTTGGAAAATAACTTCCACTTCAAATATTATATGGTAAAAAGAAATTTTAGTAACATATTAATGAACCAATTAAATTATGTTTCATGTTATTGATAAGGCATATCGGTTTTATAAATCGTTGCAATAAATTTTAAATGCATTGAATATATATAAGCAATTGAAGAACATATTATAATAAAAATTATGTTACATCCTATTCCAATGCGAAAATACATTACAAGGTAAGAAAAAGTGTAACTGAAATAGAATATTAAAAAATTTTGAGTGAAAAAAAAACACCTAATATTTGCATTTTTATCAATATCGCATCCAGACGCAAAACATCAAAAGCAAAAACTTGCACACTCCGTGCATTTACCTTAATTCCAAAGTTTCCCCATGTCAGATCCTTTTTTGAATATGGAGCCGATCCTGCTCGGGGTTGGATCCTTTAAAGTGAAACATTTTAAAATAGCACCAGTGCATGCGAATAATAACGTATCGATTGAATGGGAAAGGGGAGAGTGTAAAGAGAGAAAAAAAGAAAACCCACGCCTTCTATATTTCCTGCTTTTGTATATTACACATTTCTTTTCTTAGAGCCACATCGACAACTGAGTTGCAACTGAGTCGACCTTTCGTTGTGCCCTGCGTATTGCACATACTGCAGAACGTCGCTCGCGCATTCGGAGAAAGAAATAACGAATAAAAGCAGCTAAAAAAATGAAGGAGACACCGCAGATAGGAGAAAGAGAGAATAAATAAATAAAAAAGAAAAAGAAGAAATTGCTTTTCACAATTTCCGAGAATGTCTGTTTTGGCTGGTAGCTTTGATCGGCGACAATGATCAAAATATACGACTGTTTGTTTTCCTTCTGCAAGAGGCGAGATGCGCGGTGTTTGTGGCGCGGTTCTCTCTGTTCTTGCGCGTATAAATCAAGTTCCGAGAATGAAGTTCTCGTTGCAGTTCTTGATGTTGTTTAGGTTTTAGTTGGTTGTAATACGTGAGTTGAATTTTGATAAGGTATGTTTGTATTCCGAGCATAAGATTGTGGTATTTGACGAAGTGATGAAGCCTGTAATATCAGTTTTAATAGTGGTTAGAGAAATTTAAGTTACTGCTTAAAGGATCCGAATCCGTGAAAAAATTACTTCTAGTAAATATCTCAGCAATAAAACTTTCAAACATCTTATCTAACTTCCAAATGTCTGACAATCACGATGTCTTCAATGAGGCCTCATGAATCTGCTATTTTTTTTTTTTGGGGGTTAGGGGAGGGGAGGGGGTGCTTCAGAGAAACTATCACTTTCCGCAGTACACCAACCAAATGAAAGGGGTGAAGAAATTTGTATATTTCAAGAAATGAAAAAATTAAAGAAACTTTCATTTTAAAAATAATGGCTAAAAAATTTTCGAACTTTTTTTTTTTTTGCCATATTCTAGAGTTTTAGCGTCTGATTAGAGGAAACCCGGAAAACTTCCACCAGATTATGGATGGGAGAAGCTTATACACATTATCAAAATCATCAGTGAGCATACCTCGTTTCTGAAAAATATGACTGAGATTTACTCCAGCAGTGGATTCGAACCTCAGTCTTCAGACTGAGTCTGAATGTCTGTATCTAATCCACAGTGTATTGCATTGCGGAACGAACATCCCATGAGTAATCTATTCATAGATGGAGGGAACGGAGCAGCTTTTGTTGTGATGGAGCAATAGTAGGTAGAATTCTACGTGTCGCTGAAGAAGGAGTGAAGTGCCTTCCGGGGAGACTTTTAGGGGGGACTACTCCACATTTGAGTACCGTTTGGAAGAAAACCCGGAAAACTCCTACCAGGTACTGAACTACTAACGAGGCAAGATGCTAAACATCACAGACGCGATCGGGTCCCCTCGTTTTTTGAAAAGTATTTACAACAAAACTTCCAACGGATGGAACCTCAGCCCTAATATTCACCAGCGGCGCTCATTGCCACTGAGTCAGCAAATTAATACTTACTAGTTGTAAATTGCGAATAAATACATAATAACTGCAAATTAAAAATTAATAAGAAATAAATAAAAGGGTTAACATAAGCAAGGTAAAAATAATTTAAATATTTATCAAATTTTTCTGGTAAAAATATACTTTTTTTAAAAAATGTTTCAACGATTGGACGAAAGTGTTAATATCTCATAATTATAGGTCAATAATGTTACAAATTTAATTTTAAATAGTTATAATATAATTAATGTTAATAACAAAGGTCCAATGGATGCATGTTATTAACTATGAACTGAAACAAAAATAACAAACAGTGCTTTGTACTTTCTCTAACACTGTTCCTAAAATAAACATTTTTCTTTTTTCCTCAGTACTGATCAATGTGATTTGCCGTTCTTGTTACGAAAGCAAAATATTAATGAGGGTGAAATAAACACAGAAAAATTTAATATTTGTGTAACGCAATGCATGCAGCCAAAAGAAGAAAGAAGGTAGAATTTTAAGATGGGCCTTATTAAAAATAATGGGCAAACTGATCTTTTGCCTTCGAATCGAAATCTACTCATTATAAACGTGTTTCCAGAATATTTTTATCGGACTTTCATTCTTTGAGATAAAAAAGAAAACTTTCTTAGAATCGCGTACCTCATTCTTTTTAATGTACCTGTTTTCTATACAACGTAAGAAAAACAGTTGGAGGAATTTTTAATTAAAATATGAGGAAGCAAAATTAAACTATTTATTTTTATGACATGCAAAATTTATGTAAAAGATTAAACATCTTTTTTTGTATCGTTAAATACTTTTTAACTAAAATTTGTTGTGTATATTGTATTCTTTATAGTTATGTACATAATAAATTTGTTTTCCTCGGAAAAATAATGCTGATAATAAAATGCTGAGCTAATTATTATCGTAATTAAATTTTATCTTTCTTTATTATTAATCTTGAAAAATTTTAGGATTTGTTTAAGTAGCGAAAAAATGTTTTACATAAATAATAAATTATTTCATTTTTAAAATGTTTATTATATTGCGAGTGATTTGCTCCGAAGTAATTGTAAATTTAAAAAATTAGATGTTATATAAATATTATTTAATCCACGAAATGAATTTAAATTCATAATATTTGAAATCCATGATCCATTTTAATCCATGATCATTTTTGATCCATGATTCCATTTTAATCCATGACATTTGAAATTCATGATGCATTTTTAATCCGCGACATTTAAAATCTATGATTTTTTTAGCCTTGATCCATTTTTAATCCACGATCTTTTTTATCCATAATACATTTTTAATCCATGACATTAGAAATCCATTATTCTTTTGATCCACGATCCATTTTTAAACCGTAACATTTGAAATCTATGATTCTTTTATCCATGATTCATTTTTAATCCATGACATTTAAAATACATGATCTTTTTTATCCATGATCCATTTTTAATCCGTAACATTTGAAATATATTATTCTTTTGATTCCTGATCCATTTTTAATCCATGTCATTTGAAATCCATGTTTTTTTTTATCCATGACCCCTTTTTAATCCATAACATTTGAAATCCATGTTTTTTAATCCATGATCCATTTTTAATCCATGACATTTGAAATCCATGACCCATTGTTAATCCATAATATTTGAAATCAATGATTCGTTTGATCCCTCTCCATTTTTAATCCATGACATTTGAAATACACGATTTTTTTTATCCATGATCTATTTTTAATCCATAACATTTGAAATCCATGTTTTTTTATCCCTGATTCATTTTTAATTCGTGACATTTGAAATCCATGATCCATTTTTAATCCATGACATTTGAATGAAAGTATTTAAAGCTCCTTATTGAAATTTTTGTTTTGTTCATCAGAAACATAAAATTGATTAGATTGATTGATGTTGATGGAAACTTGATAAAAAAACATCTTTATAGTGAACTCTACTCAGATTAAGAAGTGCATTTGAAAGTTTAAGTTTTTACACTATCATTATTATATTGCTGAATTGATGGATTTTTACATCCTAACAAAATGAATTATTTCCATGATAAATTCTACCAAATTGAAGAATTAGATTTTAAAACTAATTTTATTAATTTTCAGACACTTCATTTTTTTTATTTCTCATACATAATTAATAATTTATTTTAACTCCATAATTTGACAAGTAGAACAGTTAGATTCAAAATCTCAATTTAATTCTGCTCCTTTGAATTATTATTATTAGTATTTTAATTTTTACTTCTCAAATAAAAAACTCATATTTTGGAATGCTACCACTCATGTCCTTTGAACATTTCCTCAATTTGTATACGGCCCCCTCGCGTCATAAGCTGTCCATTAATGCTTTCGATTATTCAAAGTCACATTAGTATGTGAATGGTTTCATAAAGATTTCATTTCTACATTAGTTAAATTGAAGAATCTTCTCTTTCTAATCAATTTCATTTATAGATTCTTAGAAAGAAATAAAAGGATTGACTTCTCCATTTTCCATTCGCGTAACCTTTCACATTTCGAATTTCGTTCAGTTTCATCTGCAAATAAACAATATGTCAACCATTTGATGCATCTGAAGACTTTAGAATAATGATTCTGATATGTTACTCAATAAATATCCATATTACTTTTGACATCTCTATCATATGTAATCTTAGTCATGTGCTTTTTAATTTGAGTATATATTATAAGGTTAAATGAGTTGCTTTCTTATTTAGAATTACTTAGTGCTATTGTGTATATAATAGCAATAAGTAATAAAATACATATACTATACAATATTCCTACTGTATAATTATAATGTGCATACAATATTTTTCTGCAATAAATTTGTGATTTTTAAAAAAAAATTATTAAAATATATCATCTACGATAAAGAGTTTTACTAAACGTCCTTTGCATCTGAAATTATCATATGTAATAATTTCTAAGTTAATACCACAATAATCAATAGTAACAGCAACGATATTTTACAAAATTCAAATATCTGCCGATTGAAAACAAAAGAGGACAAAGGAAACTATATATATATATATATATATATATATTAAACTTTCTCCTATATATATATATATACACTATCTGGAAGAAAGTGACGGGACACCCTTCGAAAAGTAGAAAAGTCGACAATACAGTTGACACATGCACAATAATAGGCATCACGTGTCAGCCATATCCTATAAATACTCTGTGGAGTAGACTAGAGTTGTTTTTTGTCAAGATGCCGCCACGGGAAGAGTTGTCTGAGTTCGAGAAAGGTGTGTTGGTTGGATTGCATCTTGCCAAGGTGTCAATTAGGGAGATATCCCGTCTCCGTAACTGCTCAAAATCAACTGTAGCTCGTGTTGTGTGTCGCTACAAGACTGAGGGACACTGTCAGAACAAACCCCGAAGTGGACGACCTACAGTTCTCACCAGCAGGGACCGGCGGGTGCTCGGCAGGGAGATTCGAAGTAACCGTCAAAAATCCATGGACAACATCGCTAATGAGTTTATACAAGCCACAAGTGTGGCCGTTTCGACCAAGACTCTTCGTATCGAGGCCCATAAGTTAGGTTACATTGGATGTTCGGCGTCCCATAAGCCTTTGATTACGAAAACCAACAAGAAAGCGCGCCTTCGATGGGCCAAAGACCACCGTACTTGGACTCTGGATGACTAGAAACGCGTCCTTTGGAGTGACGAGTCACGATTTACCGTTTCCCGTTCCGATGGACGTATTTGGGTATGGCGTTTACCAGGAGAACGCCTTTTGCCCGAGTGTGTCGTCTCAACTGTAAAGTTTGGTGGAGGAGGACTGATGGTATGGGCCTGTTTCTCCTGGTATGGGGCTGGCCCACTGGTGAAGGTTGATGGTGTGATGAATGCCGATAGATACTGTGATATTCTCGACAATCTTGTCCTTCCTACCTTGTGGGCTACGTACGGTATGGATGATTGCTGGTATCAAAACGACAACGCAACGTGCCATGTTGCAAGGAGGACTCTTGATTGGTATGTGAACAACAACGTTAAACGCATGGAGTGGCCGACGCAGAGCCCTGATCTTAACCCAATTGAACATCTCTGGGACGAATTGGACGGTCGGTTGAGGGCCTACACCCCACTCCCCAAAAGCAAGCCTGAAGTATGGAACTTCCTGTTAAACATTTGGAAGGAAATTCCTCTTGCCACTATGGCTAATTTAGTGGAAAGCATGCCCAGAAGTGTTGCAGCTGTGATCGTAACCAAAGAAGGCCCTACCTCCTATTAATTTTAATAAATATGGGTTTGCGTCGTTATTGTGTCGTGTCCCGTCACTTTCTTCCACATAGTGTATATATATATAGGAGAAAGTTTAATATAAATATTTAGTATACCATAGCTCGGGTCCCAGTCGTAACACTCGTATCTAGTGTACAGGAGCACCCAATTTCGAGTTCGCTGGCGAAGTCCGTTGAAGTCACTGCTTTCAAAAACGTGTTGAATCGATGGTGATCGTAACAAAGTATGTAAAGAGTTTCACATCAAAACAAGTGTTTCGCACAAAGGATTTTCTGAGATTTTTAGTCTTGACTAATTGTAAAATCGAGGTAATTATCTATAAAACTCCTTCCACAAAATGACCATAGAGCGACAAACCAATCTAAAACTCCTCCCGTAATGTAATATCCGGTCTCCATTGTTTATCCATGGAGTGTTCATCTTATACAGAAGAGGAACATGAGGCCCAACAATGTTGAATAAAAATTTTGTCAATGCATATTCAAGTGAGGTAAAAGAACGCTTAAAAATTATTTTTATTCTTCTCACGCCCATCGTTGTTAAACAAAAATAAAAATAACAATTATATTATTAAAAATAAAATAAAATTAGTAAAATTTGTTTTTAAAGTAGAATTTTTAAAAATCACTTTTAAAAAAAATATGTATAGTAAGAATCCACCACGAATTCGCACGAGAACTCTATAGCGGATCCGCACGTGGTGAGAAAAAGAAAAAGTTTAAATAAATTTTACTCTAGTTGTACAGCAACCATAGAATGTTTCATTGTTTTTAAAAATTACAATTGGTTGGTTGTAGTTTAGGCTTGCGTTTTAGTCTTTGTTTGCGTTGCAGAAAATAAATTATATTTTTGTATTAACATCTCCTCTCAATTATAGCATTTCAATAATCATATTCACCTTATGTTCACCCATTTTTCGGAAGCCAAAAATTATACTTTTGAGAAAATTTTAAAGTTGCAGATTATGCAAAATTAACTAACGCTATTACGTTTCCAATGGCGAATGCATCTATATCCGCCATAATATGTACTTGTAGTATGGAAAATTTAGAGCTTCTTATAATAAAGAGTTGATATCTGAGTGTGCCATCCAAATACTTTTTCAGTATTTGAGAAAATAAGTAGTAATCATATTCTATCATTTTATTTATTATTATTCTATCATTTCATATCATATTCTATCATTTAGTTATTCTATTGTTATCATTCAATTCTCTTCCTCCCACGACTTCAAAAGCTACAGTGTCGACGGAATTAAATGACGGTGTGTTTTTTCCCGTAAAGAGTTAATAAGAGTTTTTGCATAAAGTATTTTGGACGTCCGTTATTTTTTTCTCCCTAGCGCGCATGCTCATAGGAAACATTATTACAGATACGCATGCGCAATTTCCTATGAGCATGCTCGCTAGGGAGAAAAAAATAACGGACATCCAAAATACGTACCATTGATTTCGCTGGACGTTAGTTTAACGTGAACCATTTAATGATTGACGTGCATTTCAACAAAATATTTCGCTATCAACGGGTTTATTTTATGGTGTTCTTCCCCCTCAATTCCTTATGTGTGTATGGTGTCGTAATTTAAATGCGAGTCAGTTAGTTCTCGAAACACCTTCTACAAAACATATCTAATCCTTTGCTCTTTTGCAGGTGTAGTACAACAGAAACCCCCTTCTGTCATTCCTAGAAAACACAGATTATGCAGCAAATCTGCAGGTCACTTGATCAAATATCTGACTGTGCCAACACCACATTATAAAAATAGATCATACGTAATAGATTCATTCGTACGTAAACAAACATTTTTTAAGTACTTCTCTACCTTTCTGACAGTCCCACTAGTGGGCCGATGTTCATGAATACAGGCTTTCTGAATCGATGTTCATCGTGACAGCCCATGTGAACATCTTGTGCTTGCAGTCAGGTAGGTTTTTACAAATACTCAAATGCAGGATTGACCAGAAAATTTTCTCGAAAGTCTCCTTCTAACCTGAAGTATATGCGATATAAACTTTAAAAAAAAAAAAAAAAATTTGTCAAATCTTTAAAATATTGAAGCTATATGTATCACATTTAAATATAAAAGCTATCATCTTCTTCATTGGCGTAAAAGCCCCTTGGTGGGCCAAGGCCGTCTGCCTACTAGCAGATTTCGAAACAGGATATATTTTCTTTCTATGGGGTAGGTAGTCAGCCGTAAGCCCAACAATCATATTAGACCGGAATCAACGGCTTAAAGTAGATTCTGAAATACTACAAGCATCCATGACATATCCGGAACTCAAACCCGAAACCTGTAACACCGAGCACTAGTCACTCGGCCATCAGGCCCTTATAAAGGATCTCATTAAATTTAAAATCAAATTATAAATCATCTACATTAAATACTAAATATATGTTGTTGTTTCTTATCCATCTCGGTAGACAGCAACATCTAGACCAGGTCCATTAACCCGTGTGGTCTCATGTTGCTATGTGATCTCAGGAGAGAAAGAGTGGGCAGCTTCATTTATGAGGGAACATCCTTAGCTAGAAATCTGACCCTGTTCCCTGATGCTGAAGAAAGGGGTAGGGCTTTTTCGGAGGATTTTTAGGAGGAACTACTACTCATTTGCGTATCGTATGGAAGAAAACCCAGGAAACTCCACCAGGTAGTTCGATTTACGACGCAAGATGCTGAACATCCCAAACACCATCGAGACTCCTCGTTTTTCGAGACAGTGTCAACAACAAAGCCGCCAGCGGATTGAATCTCCTCCCTAATGTTCACCAGCGGCTCACGTTGCCACTAAGCCATGAATCTGGCACTAAATATATATTCTGCTTGAACAAATTAGCAGTTACGATTCTTACAAAATAACAGCGATCGGCTTTTTGACCACACCTGACACATAAAAACCCCATCTGTCATTTTTTTTTTCTTTCAAACCGCATTTCTCATTATCGAAAGAGCTCTTCAAAAACGACAACTAAACGTAGGAAAACAGTAGCATCAGGGAGAAATACATATCCAGAGAGGGCGGTCGATTTCTTACTACAATCCATTCAATCGGACAGCAGTCGCATGAAAGGCCTAATTCGTTTCCTTATTGACAGACGTTTCCCTATCAAATAGGAAGAAATAATGACCTCACGCGAAACTCATATTAAACTGGCTTGTTTGTCATCGTAAAAATCGAGTGATTTGTTGCCCACATCTAAATAGCACGTGCTGTTTTGTGGTACCAACTATCTTTTGTCATCGACGTCGCTTTGATTATGGACATAAATGATATTTATACACGATTCTTGTTTTTTTGCTTTTTGGTAGCGTGTAGTGATGATCTTCAGCCCCTAAATAAGTATATTAATGTTTAAATGCCATTGATTTACATTTGAATGCCAGACTTTGATACGTTAATTTACTGTGTTTTTCCACAGTAGCTAATCGATTAAGAAAACGTTTGTTATATTAGAGTGTAAGTGCAGTAGTAATGCCGTAGAAATCAGTTTTATTAGTTTGTTTTTATTGGTTTCTATGTTTAATGGCAACAAAAGCAATATAAAATAAATATTTATTAAATTTAGTGAAATAGAAAATAACATTTTTTCAAAATAATTTAACAAATGAAAAACCACAAGTACTTCCTGAAAAAGGATTCCATACAAATTTGTATAAATAAGGTTTTAATTATAAAAATAATTCATTTTAATGTAAAAGCACAGTAAGTATGTGCAAGCACAGTAGGAATGCTATAGAGATTAGTTTTATTAGTCTGTTTCTATTGGTTTCTATGTTTAGCGATAAGAAAAGATATACCAATAAAAATTTATTAAATTTAGTGAAACAGAAAATAACATTTTTCAACATAATTTAACAAATGAAAAACCACAAGTACTTTCTGAAATAGCATTCCATAGAAAATTGCATAAATAAGGTTTTAATTTATAATAAAATATTTATTTTTTCTGTTATGTGTGAACTTGGTGTTAAACTTAGGTACATGTCTCGAATATGTCTATATATATAGGTATAACTTAGCTATATATCTCGAATACGTCTATGGTATATAGGTATAACTTAGGTATATGTCTCGAATATGTCTATATATATAGGTATAACTTAGCTATATATCTCGAATACGTCTATGGTATATAGGTATAACTTAGGTATATGTCTCGAATAGGTCTATGGTATAGAGAACTATTATACCATATAGGTATAACTTAGATATAATATATAGGTATAACTTAGGTATATATCTTAGGAGGAATATATCTTATTTCCTTCAGGGATAACTGTTAGGGGTAACTGCCCCACAGTTGGTAGTATATAGGGGGAGGGGACTTGAAAACTCCTATCAGACAGCCTAATAATCGATACAAGATTCGTGCAAACAATTAAACATATCAAATGTAAATTATGAATTATGAACGTCATATAAAATTATGTTTCTTCTAATTCATCGCTAATTTCTTATTAAAAAATCCAGTTTTCTAATTAAAAAAGGACTAATTAAAATTATTCCAGGATATTGGGGTTCATATAAAACAATAACATAATGAATTCAATAATAAAAAAGTAAATTTACCATCGTTATATCTTTTAAGTGAAATGTAACGTAGGTCTATCTCCACGTGGTGTACTTCGAGCATCGTCAGATACGGCAAAATGATCTACAAATACGACCTTTAGTCTGAGTGTCAGTGTGAGTTTTTTCGAATTCTGCAGTGGAACGCAGGTGAATTATGCCAAAACAAGAGAGAGTATAGTTAAGTGCTCCTTTTTTTAAGAATGCTGCAGCTAGAAACAGTCACAACCCCTGGTACGATCCTATTCATGATATCCTTGAATGGCCTAGAGAAAAATCGGTAGCATTGCTACTGTTTCTGTGGTCACGATTATCACCGCAAGCACCTTCACAGAATTAACTCCTGACTCTCTCTGTCTCCAGTGTGATAACCAGGAAGAAATGGATGCCTCACCTTGCTTCCTGTTCTGCATTGCCTCCTGTTTAAGCATTATTGGACTGCCAGACTTAAGTGGATCGATTAGCTGATGGTCATTTGTTTCTGTCTTGTTGTTTGTATTTATTTTATATGATATCTGTTGTCTTGTAAACTTGCCATTGGAAATAAAAAAAATATATTTTAAACTATGATCAAGGCTGCCAGTGTTTTGGTTTTCCTCCAAGATATTGAGTTTCCACTTGAATTCTGGATTTTTATTTCTAAAATTATTGAAAATCTTGGTTTTTGAGTCTTATTATTGAGGAAATAAATACATATAATAATAATAAGGTGATTTTCCTAAAAACGCTAGCGCGGTACACCTCGGCAAGTGTTTACAGAATTTTTCTTAAGTTAAAAATTCCAACTGGAGCGTTATGATTGGTATACAGTGTTTTATTTAAAGGAATGCTATAGCTTTATTGAATTAATTTTAAAATATTACTCACATTCTTATCCTAGTTGTAGTTTGCACTAACTAATGTGCCATGGGTACTAAATTACCGCTTTAAGAAACGTAGTAGACAGTTTTATATCAACAATAAAGCTATTTGGTTTAATTTTTCCATGCGACGCACAAATGAATTACAGCTATCTCCAAAAGTCTTTCTTTGGTATAACAGCCTTCAGGTTCGAATCTTGCGGTGATATGGATATTTCTTAACGGTTCAGAATCCACGTTAAACTGTAGGCCTCGGTCTAATTAGCCTAAAGTGAACACAAAATGACAATAGAGCGACAAATAAAACAAAACCAAAACCAAAAGTCCTTCAGGAAATTATTGTTTTCATCTCCTTCAATATAAGTAATGGCATGTAACTGAAGTGTTGTCCTTTTCTAGAAAGAAGAGCGGTCTACTAGCCAGTAGGCCATAGCTATGGCCTTTGGTACCACTGGCTTGAGATTTGCCAAAAATTAAAGTTAATACAGTGGTATGGATGTATGTTAGTGGTTTCGGAATCCACATTAAACTGTAGGTCCCGGTCTAATTAGCCTAAAGTGAACACAAAATGACGTAGAGCTACAAACCAAGCCAAATCTATAGAGAAGATATGAGCAACATATTAGGTTCAGAAGTCATGTACTGAGAGAGGGAGAAACCTATTAAATTATGATTTTAATTCTTGCACCTGCATTTTTAGATTAACTATTGTATATAACACTCGGTTAACATTATAAAGAAGTAATATTTTGATACTAAATGCAAAAGCACTGCTCTAAAACATCCATCTTAATTAGCGGAGGCAGGTGATTTTTCTAAAAACACTCGCGCGGAACACATCGACAAGTGTTTACAGATGACGTCACACGACTCCCTTCCCATTCGTCGAATGCGGTTTGCAGCGACGCGTTCTTTGTCCACATTTTGCTGATTAACTCTTGATTAAGACTAATTTCGCAATTATGTTACTAATTACTCGACTGCTAGGAAGCAGTGATTACACTTAAAACAACGGTGGAATAACTAAATCGTTTTTCGAACGAGGATATGTTAAGTTAATCAAAGAGGAATATTTAATTTTGCTATTTGCATATTTCGCGTCTCAGTAAATGAGAGGCGGCTGGGCTTACAAATGCTTCTCGACTGCTAATTAGCGATTTAATCCCCCCCACCCTACCCACCTTCTTCTTTCTTTCCCCCTTTACACCCCCACCCCCCACACACATCTTTTGGAAAAGACGGTAACAGGTTTTAATTTTCCGCTACGATTCCGTTACATTATGAGCTACCCCTCACAAACAAGGCTTTTGAATGCGCCTTTAATTCAAAGTGTTCTTTTACTTCGTTATTAAAAACTTGATTAAAATGAATTCCAAAACAACTCAACTTCACTCGTTGCTGTTGCTTGCTTGCTTTCTTCTTCTTCTACTTCTTTTTCCTTTTTGTTGTTGTTATTAGTATTAGTACTTTTGCGTTGGCAACGGTTTGAGGTTTATTTTGAGTGAGAGGAAATTATAAAACGAGGAAAGAGAGAGAGAGATGGAAACATTTTAAAAGTTTATTGCGAAGAATTTTTTCGACAAAAAAATATAAATAAATATAAAGCAGAATATTCTGCCTTCCTTTTACGAGCGCAATTTTTGGAATTCATTTGCAATATTTAAAGTGTGGAAAAGTGCACGATTTTTAAGTTCTTTTCTATTGTAGTCAACTGCTTTATAAGGTTGTCGGCCTTTTTATTTTTAAAAATTTGCGTGTTCATGAGAAACAGAAACTACTTCTAAATACGTTTGCATTTAATATTTTTAAAAACCTTTTTACATCTAGCGTGATTTGTAGAAATGTTAAGATTTGTTGTTCTTTTCTAAAAATTTTTAATTTAAGTAAATGATACGGTTTTAAATTTATGCTTTTCAGAATAAAATGCTTAATTTGCAAATTAGTATTATTCAAACTTGAAGTGGCTTTGATTCTAAACACTTAAAAAGAATTTTAATTTTTAATTACCGTTATATTCTTTTAAAATCAACTTAAAATAACGGAAATGGATGTTTTTAATTTAAATGTTATTCGTACGCGATCCTTTGAAATGAATTAATAAATATTTTGTTTAAATATGAGATATTTGTGTGAATGTTAAAAATATTATTTAACGCTGACTGAATATAAATTGAATGTAATGAAGTAATCTAATTCATCACACTTTAAAGTACTTAAAATCTTCTGATATGTAAATTTCTTTAATTACTTTTGAATTTTCCTGATTGTAGGAAACGTGATTGATATAAAATATTTTAAAGGTTCCTTATTTTGAAAGTAAACTGTCTTAAATGTGGATTTACTGTCTAAGACGTTTTAATCCAAATTGTATATAGTTTAATACAGCTCAAATCATTTTGATTCCAAAAGTAGTATTAATAATATTCCTTCCTATATTAGCTTTTTTTTTTTCATTTTTAATCAGGGTCTTCTATTTAAAAATATACTGGAATTAAATTATCCATTATTTATAACTTGTAAACTACGTTCTTGAACATTATAATTTAAATCCAAATTTATTTTATTTCAAATAAATATAATGAGAAAAATTTATAAATAAATAATTTTTGTATTTAATAAAATAATTATTTGCAGCTTTACATAATTATTATCATAATATTAAGCAAACACATAAATAAATATATTGGAATTTGCGATACAAAATATACAGGAATTAAATTATCCAATATTTATAAGTTGTAAACTACCTTTTTACTAATTGAACATTATAGTTTAAACGCTAAATTTATTTTATTTTAAGCGAATATAATGAAAAATTTATAAATAAATAATTATGTTATTAAATACAAAAATTATTTATTTATAAATTTTTCATTAGATTATTTTTCATTATTTCATTATATATTATTTATAACATGTGAACTACGTTTTTACTTATTGAACATTATAGTTTAAACGCTAAATTTATTTTACTTCAAACGAATATAATGAAAAAATTAATAATAAATAAATAATTTCTGTATATAATAAGATTATTATTTTGAACTTGGCATAATTAATGCAATAATATTAAGCAAAAACATAAATAAATATATTATAATTTGCGATACAAAATATACAAGAATTAAATTATCCATTATTTATAACTTGTAAACTACGTTTTTACTAATTGAAGATTACATTTTAAAATCCAAATTTATTTTATTTAAAATGAATATAATGAAAATTAATAATAATAAATAAATAATTTCTATATATAATAATATAATTACTTGGAACTTGATATAATTATTATAATAATTTTAAGTAAAAACATAAATAAATATATTGTAGTTCGCGATTCATTTTTATTTTACTATAAATATTTCTTATTTTATTATAATATTATAAGTTATAGACATAATATAACAAATATGATAGTAATATTAAAAAATGCTTTAAGTAATGAAAAAGGACATTAGCTTTATGTTATGTCATTATATATAAAAATATATTTCAAACATAATATGGAAAACCCAATGTTTGTGACATTGTATTTTATATTACACAAATATTTTTTATTACATAAATAAAAAGTATACTTAATGTTTTGGCTTTACTAGCTAATGCAATTTTGATAGCTGAATCTTTTTTTTTATTATTTCAGAATATTTTCATGAATATAAAACGATTTAACATTTAAAAAAAAAAAGAAAAATTATTTCTTATGAATTATCATTATCTTAATTATGTTCCGGGGGTTCATATAAATAACGAAGCAATCATTTTATATTATCAAAAACAAAGCATGGAGGATTAAAGAACAAAAAAAAAAAAATAATTACGGTAATCATTTATAAAAATGGGCAATCTGCCTGAAATTTGATTCATCTCCTTTGAGAAAAAAAAAATTATTTGACTTTTGTTTAATTCATTGACATTAAAAGGAACAAAGAAAGCAATATAATGAACACGCCGTCAGGGCATAAAAAAATAAAATAAAAATAAATAAAACAAAATAAAATAAAAAAAGATCCAAGATCAAACTGGGCCAGTGAAAGAAAATATCATAAAACAAAAGCGTGAAGATTTCGAAAATAATAATAATTACTATATTGACTAATTAATTTCCTGTCAAAGTCAACCATTTTATTACCATTTCGAAAATCCTCCTTTCTTTGCTACATCAGTATATCGTAATTAATTTCCCGATTAAAAGAAGAGAAGAGAGCAGAGAAAAAAAAAGTGGATAAAGAATGAAGAGTAAAAAAAAAAAAAAAATTTACCCCGTGGAAAAAAAAAAAAAAAAGAACTTTTCTGAACAAAGTAATAAGCTTCTCTGGTGGAAATAATAAATGGCACAAAACATGTCACTAGGGGAGAATTAATCTTCACTGTAGACGTTGCTTGGTACAAGACGTGTTAACGTTTCCATTAAAGTCGTCCTTTATTTTCCATCAGTTAATAATTTATGTGTTAAACATCGTCCTTTTGTTAGTACATAAAAAAAAAAAGAAATATTAATGACGACGAAGAAGCTTAAGGAAAGGAGCAAAAAAAATAATAAAGCTTGACAAAAGAAAAGCCCAAATGTAAAAAGAGAAAACAACGGCAAAAGGTTTTTAACGATGACATCTTTTATTTGTTTTGACGTGCACATATTGTATTATGATTATTTATGTGGCAACTAGACATTAACAGAGAAATGTCGTCTGCCGTTCTTTTTTATTATTTATTTATTTTTTTTTTTTTAATTTCGTATCGATCCAGATGGCGACCAAAAAAATTCGTGGAAGAATAATAAAAAAATTATTCTTTTTTTTAAAAAAAAAATCGATTTTTTTTCAGTGGTTCTCTGAACAAATTCAAAATGCATTTATTATATATCATCAAGAGTGAAGAATAATTTTACATCAAAAATGGAACTATCGGACACTTTTGATTCATAGAATTTTTTGGAAGATAAAAAAAAAATGTAATGAAATGATTTTGTAGATTTCGATTTGTCAGGGAGAAAAATTAATCAATTACCTACCTATATCATTATTTCTTTCAAGTTTTTTTTTTCTTTCAAAAAAGTTTTTTTTTTTTATTATTCTATCAGTTTTCATATAAAATGAATTATAAAGATTTCAATTCTTATTCACTTTCAGAATTGATGACATTATCTGAATTTATGGTAATACTAGAGTAAGTATTGGAAGACTACATTTTACAAAAAGTAATCAATTTTGAACATGACAAAATCATAAAAAAATAAATAAAAAAAAAGTTGTTTTCCATTCAGAATATTTACGCTAACCCATGAATTTACTACTTTTATTGGCCACTTTGAAAAAAAATCGTACTTTACTTGCTTGAAGCAGTACTAAATCAATCTTTGTGCTCTAAACTTATGAGCTAGCACATTTTCGTTCCAAGTCGTCAAACTTATTGCAAGCATTTGTTCTTCTGAAGACTTAACCCATCCAGTTCACCTTAAGAAACGAGAACTTATGTTTCATGTGCAGTAAAACATGAGATTATATAGTTTTTTTTTCTTATCCCACTTAGTAAACAGCGATATCTAGACTAAGTCCAAGAACCACATACCAAAACCAAGTACCACATCTAGACCAAGTCCAAGAACCAAGTGTGGTCTCATGGAAGGAGCGAAAGGATGAACAGCATCTGTTATGATGGAGCACCCTTAGGTAGAAATTGTAGGTATGGGGAGGTATTAAAATAAACAAGAGATCTGAGTTCCAAATCTTCAATGGAGACACTACTACTAGAGATCCCTATCAACCAATAAGTGATTCTTTCACAAGTACGTTTATTACGGGATGTCTTTGGTACAAATTTCGTTTTTATGGATGATTACGCCAGGCCAAATCGGGCTCTTACTCTTAAGGGGCTTCTAGAAAGTGTGGATATCACAAATGGATTGGTCAGCTTCTACCCTGATATAAATCGCCTAGAACTCCAGAACTTGTACAGGATTCTATGAGAATATTTCCTACATCTGTTGAAAAAAAAACAAATAACTGAAACAGTATGGGAAATGAAAACATCTGACTTAACCATGTCGCTGAAGAAAGAGAAACGTAGATATTTCTACATGTAGATAACGTGTAGAAATATCTACGTTTTTTCATCATGTTGTAGACACTGTTTGAAAATACGAGTAGTCTCGATGTCATTTGTGATGTTAAGCATCTGGCCTTGTGCGTCGGACTACCTGGTGGCAGTTTTCCGGGTTTCCTCTCATACGATACGCAAAATGTTGGGTGGTTCCCCCTAAAAGCCGTCCCGGAAGGCACTGCCCTCCTTCTTCAGCGTCACGAAGTCAAGTCAGACTTTTAGCTATGGATGCCCCATCACAGCAGAAGCTGCTCCTACCTTTCCCTTCTTCCATAAAAACACACGGGTTCTGGTACTTGGTCTAGATGGTTGACGACCAAGTGGTATAAGAAACAACAACAGAATACTGAATTCAGTGCAAAAAAATTAGGAATCCAAGTTTTATGGCTTTTATGTTATATTGGAACATACATACATACCTTTTTTATGTGCTTGTTTTAAATATGAATATTATTATTATTAGCAGTAGTAGTACAAAAAATTAATTAAGGTTTTAATTAATCAAAATTGAGCTTTTTATGAATTCCGTAAAATGAATAGAACCAATTTTAAGATAAAACGTTGTGACCAATTAAGCATTTTTTTAAAAATAAATAAATGGCAGAATAAAAGGCAACTTTCCATGGAAACCCCCGTTAATTAAAATGTTCCCCCCATCCATCCATCGGGACAATTTCTGCACCAATTTCTGATCACACGAACCGATAAAAATGCTGTATAATAAATACGTAGTTCAATATCCCCCCCATCCAAAATCATAATTAATAAATACTCTCTCCTCTTCTACCTTCTGTTTCCTGAGAGTCAATCAATTATGAATGGGGGGCTTAACGAGCGAGCTTAATTAAGGCTCTCTCATTAACGCTTCGGATTCGAACCTAATAGATTGTAAAATGATGTTAATTTTATATGAGGCTAATTAACATTTTAAGTAGCTTTTAAAACGGGGATGATTAGCGAGCAGTGGTGTAATAGGATTACACAATGCGATCGTTTCCAAATATCATACCTCATTTGCTCCCCGACGAGCTCCGAAATCGGACACCCCCCACGCAGCCAGTGATTTTTGGGATTAGGGCATTTTTGGGATCGCGTTCACCTGTAAAAGGATTTAGGAAAGCCAAATGGATTGCTATTCATACTCATCCTGTTGAGTGTCCTGAAATTTGAATAAAACAGCGTTTCTCCATCGATAGTGAACTGGCTTTTAAATCTCTCTCACTCTATCTATTTATCTATCTATGTATATATATATATATATATATATATGGATTTATTATGTGCGTGTATGCAAAAAACTATAACATTTGGCGTATCAAAAACTATAATATTTAGTGCTCTAATTTTTTTTCGATGAATTAATTATTCTCTTTTCTGCCTTGTAGTCGAAAGTCTCGACAGAATTATCGTTATTTATTTTTTAATCGAACAATAACCTGGCGCCAATTTGCGGCAAAAGGAAATATAAGATTCATCCTGTTGCGTGTCCTGAAATGTGAATAAAATAGCGTTTCTCCATCGATAGTGAACTGGGTTTTAAATCTCTCTCTCTCTGTATGCGTACGTAAAAACTATAACATTTTCAATGAATTAATTATTCTTTTTCCTGGAAGAGACGAAACTCTCGACAGAATTGTTATTTTTTAATCGAACAACAGCCTGGCACCGTTTAGTAGCGAATGGAAGAAAAACTCATCCTGTTGAGTGTCCTGAAATTTGAATAAAATAGCGTTTCTGCATCGACTGTGAGCTAGGTTATAAATCTCTCTTCTCTCTCCCTCTTTATATATATATATATACAGGATATTAACAAAATAATGGAAACACCTGTGAATAAAAGTGACATTTTTGAATGCACTTCGTAAGCATTAAAATATAATTACAGTTACCAGTTTTTTTAAAAATAGAAATGTATAGATTCTGGTGGTATGTGGTAGCTTTATTGAAGTTCTGTATGTCTTGGATTTATTTCAAATGCGTCAAATGTCGGACCTTTCAGATTTTTAAGGAGGCCAAATTGTAGGAGCCCGTCTAGCTGGAGCAAATGTAACCGAAACATCCTAACTTTTAGGCGTTTCTAGAGGTACGGTGTCTAAAGTCATGGCAGAATACACATAGCGGGGCAAGACAAGCTCGGAAAAGTCTCGGTGATCGTCTGCTCCCGACCACTCAAAAGAGTGGTCGGGAGCAGACGATCACAGTGACTGGGGCAATATACAAAGATGTTTTGGACTGAATTTCGAAACAAATGCAGCATGTGAGGCCCAATTCAATGCACAGTCGAAATTGGTTCTTATTGCAAAACAATGTACAATTCACAAGTTCATTCTTGACTAGTAATTTTTGGCAAGGAGGTAGGTTCCATACTCTCTAGACAATTTTTTATTTCCAGAGTTGAAATTGAAGATGAAGGGGTAGCGGTATGTGTCGACGGAAGAGATCGCAGTTGCTGTTACACTGGGACTCAATAGTGTTAGAGTGGAGCCCTTCCAGAAGGCATTTGCAGACATGTACACTTATTCCAAGAGTTATATTGAATTTTGATGAGACTATATAGAAGGCATCATCAAATAATATATCCTCTGTGTTGTATGGTCTGTGTGCGATCAGTACACAAAAAATTAAATACACTATATATTTCAGTGTAGTTTACATCAAATGTTTTGTCTTTGGTAACAACAATTCGTTATCATATTTAGCTCCACTATGACTTGTCAATACAAGTAAAAAAGGATTAAGAGAAGACTTTTTTTCCCAATCAGTTACATCTAATTCACGAAGTATATCACCAGCAATGCTTGAAATGTAAAGAAAGGTAAGCACACTTCCGGGAAGATTTTTATGAAACTAATACCAGTTAGTCCGTTGGAGACACAAGCATTGACAACAACCCTCGATTCTACTCGTTTCTGAAAGCAGCGAATAATAAAAAAACTCTTACACTCATTCATGTATGTATTCATAACTCTTACACCTTCAGACCTCAAGTGAGGGGCATCAATTGAAGAATAATTTTGAAGGAATACGACCAATTACAATTCTATTATTCGACAGTTTCAACTTAAGCTTCAACTGACGAATACATATTTTAATACAAGCTTAATTGCCTTCTGGCAGGCAGGCTGACTATTTCCTGCTTTCTAATATGTAATACACAAGTAAGTCAGTTACACTTAGAAAAACATACAGGAGGCCATATTCTAGTCTTTCCATATTGTGGATATAATTTGGCTGATACTTAATGGCAACTCTTAACGGAGGAACAAAAAGCCCTAAGTATAGCAATTGACGCAGCAAATATTAAAAAATATTTTACCACATTAGTTGTTCATATCTGAACAATTTATAAATGTAAAATTTCGTATTGATGTAAAATTCCCTATCATTTCTCTAGAAAAGCTTTAAAAAAAATTTTTGTCGAATTTGGATAGCTTGCGTATTTTTTTTTTTTTTTTTTCGCTTCTAAATTTCAATTATTGTCGTTAATGCAATAACTTAAGACCATGAATGACCAACCCACTCCTCGCGTGTCACAAAGGGGCGCGGGGAAGTTTTAACAATGGCACGCGAAGACTTATTAAAAAATAAAAAATTTGAAAAAATAATGCCATACAACCGTCATACAACAGTGTTGCTGTCGTCATACAGCAGTGTTGGAAAGGGAACTGCTTGACACCAGTACTAAGATGACGTAAAACGGGGTGGTCATGGGACAACCTATCGGCTTGAATTGCTTAAATTTAAGATTACAGGGAAAAGATTGCATTTTTCTTGCCCTAGTTGGTCATATATCTTCTTTTATGAAATTTTTTTGATTTTTTGTCTCTATTTTGGAGAAAAAAGATTAACACATTTCCCATTAATGCAGGAACTAGCTACCAAAGTCAATAATTCTCCGAACTATGATAGATTAAAAAATTTAATATCTATTTTCAGAATTAATTCAGCGCTAGATTGGATGATTTTCAAGATAATAAAAAAGTGCTGATCTTTTCACAAATCCTTTGTTAATTTTTTATTCTTTTTTAAGCAAATATGAGGAACTCATTTCAACTGCAAGTGCTTGAATTTTGGAAATTTGTACCAACACTCAATTTTCCAAATTTCCATGGCTGTCAGATATTTTTGTAGGTTTGGAGGAAAGTATGTTTGTGAACAAAAGTTTTCTGTTACGAACATAATAAAATCAATAAGATTAATTGATATACACCTGAAACCAATTTTGTTAGCCTCTTCAAGAAATAATGCTAATATAGATGACTTTATAAAAAACTTAATTAAAAAAAACACATTAATTAAGTACTGAATTACCTATTTCAAAATATTCAATTTTATTTTATATATAACCTAACTGACTGAACCTTTAAAAAATGGCCATATTAACCATAAAACCTAAGTTTGTACTTTTGTTTTATTTATAACATTATTTTTTAAATCACTACTCAGGCTTACACGAAAACAAATTTGCTATTTACGTAAAAATCCCATAATCAGATTATAAATAACATTTTTACTTTATTTTTACATTTACTTTATATTTTTAGTACATTGGAAGAGTTGAAAGTGACGCGCATATTTTTTTTTTTTCAGATAGTGGAACTCTTGCCAAAAAAGGTTGGCCACCCCTGCTTCAGACATACGTATAAGGAAAAGTGGTTATCCCCTTGAGTATTTCTTGAAGTATTGACAGAAACATCACTGAAACAAGGCAAATTTGTTCTAAAAATAAACAATAGAGCACTAAGGGCATCCATTCTTTATCACAATCATCTACTATGGAATAATAACTTTAACCTCCTCTCATTTCTTAAGCGACTCTCAACTGGCGTCATAAATTGCCTTATCAACATGTTCTGAGAATTGAATTATCAAGCGAAAGCTGTTAATGCAAAATAAAAACATGCGTTCTCCGGGCCTCTCCTCCGGGTTTTTTACGGCCCGCTTTAACGACGGCGAGTGGGGCTTTTTTATGGCCCTTTTTTAAAATTCGTCCGTGCGGTGGAAATTAACGGTTCCCAAAAAGAAAAATTCCAATAAAAATTATTTCTTCATCATGGATTTTCGGTTATTTCGAACAACTCTACAACAAATTTCATAAATAGGGATAGGTGCGGCACTGTTATTATTTTTATTTTTTTTTACTCGGCCATATTCTTTTTTCTTTTAATCTTATTTGACAACTAAAGGCATTAAATATTTAAATATTAAACATGTAAGTGAAAAGTTTGGGGCCTGAGAACAATTGGCTAGCACTCTGGCCTTTGATACGACATGCTCCAGGTTTGAATCCTGGCGGTGGCAGGGATGTTTGTAGGGTTCGGAATCCACTTTAAATGGTAGGTCCAAATGATGATGACTGTAGAGACTATGACTGTCGAGAGTTGGGCATAGAACTAACAAATCTTATCCCGTAAAATAAAACGTCTCCTGTCTCGAAATCTGTCAATAGACAGACGGCCTTGGCCTATCATGGAGTTGACACTACATTGAAGAAGAATATATATACATTATGATTATAAGATATTGACTAGATAGAATTAAAAGGAAAAACTAAAAGTTATAAAAGGAAAAATTAGTAATAGTTCGTTAATTGTAAATATGTTTACAAATTTTCATATAATAATTTGTTTCATATAATAATTTATTTCATATAATAATTTATTTCATATAATAATTTATTTCATATAATAATTTATTTCATATAATAATTTATTTCATATAATAATTTATTTATTTAAGATATTGTATTTTTAGCTGTCTTAGAAATAACACATACGCCTTATTAACATAACGGTAACATTATACGGTAGCCTTAAACCACATTCATGTAAAGAATTTAGTAGTAAATTTGTGAGCAAACACTGATGCTGCTAATTTCCCCTCCAAACTCGGCTGTATGACAGGCAACATTTGTTCTCAAATAAATACTGTATAAATAATATTACCTAGTCTTACGTATTTAAGCAATGAATATTGAAAAAATTAGATAAACATATTATCAATAAAAATATTCAGTGATTTTATTTATAAATGGATGATTATTAATTTATGCTAATTTATTTGAAAATGGTCCTAGGATCAATTCTAAACATTAAATACCACTTGTGTATTTGAATTAAAATCCAATGAAAATTGTTTAAAACAATGCATGCATTAGGTCCAAATTTACCTAGCTGATTGGTT
Organism: Caerostris darwini; assembly: GCA_021605075.1. Lineage (NCBI taxonomy): Eukaryota > Metazoa > Arthropoda > Arachnida > Araneae > Araneidae > Caerostris > Caerostris darwini. The sequence continues at coordinate 29,144 of BPLQ01004099.1, forward strand.
TTAAAAAATTTTTTAACTTTGCGCTTTCATTCCCCTTGCCAAAATCAAATCCCCCTTTCATCAAATGCCCCTTGCATTTTTACATCGTAATATAATAGTAATGTGGTTATTTTATTTTATATTGACAACAGCTGAATATCAGAGTTTGTTAACACAACAATATTCAGAATATCAGCAATCAAAAGAATTATTATTAGTTACATTTTAAAAATATATATTTTAAATGCAACACTAACTAACAAAAAAACATTTTACTGCAGAATTTTAAATGAATAAATATATTTAATATTTAAATTTCGAATGTTTAAATATATAAATATTTAATGTCATAGGTTAGTGTTGAAGATGAAACATTGGTCTTCTACATTGAATTTCTACATTCTTCAAATATCTACAATGTTGTTGAAGATTAAACGAATTTTAATATTTTCTTGATTTTCTTGAAGAATTCTGAAAGGAAGGTAAGATCTAATACTCCCAAACTAAGATGCAAATTTCTAATAACGAATACATAAGCGTATACGTGTATATACGTATAAACGTATTTAAAGGAGTTCGTGAGAATATGAAATTCAAATTTAAATAGTTAAAATGAGTAATTTTTTACGTTTGGAAGTGGTATATCGTGAGAGAGTAGTCTTAGATGCAGATTGTTTAAGACTTAAATGTGAAGCCCAACATCATGTCCAGCGTATGGAAACAGTTCAAAGGCTTTAAATTCGACTTAAAGAGAAAAATGGGAAAAGCAGTCCAGGAATCAGGGGAATCATTGAAGATCGATATGTGGCCATTACAGCGGTACGTCACAGAAGTGCAACAGTTTCTCAATTCTCCCTTAGCCTACTTGTGGCCACAGGAACCTTAATTTCAAGGGTTATTGTCTTCAGATGGCTACATGAGAGAGGTCTGTTTGCAAAGAGACCTGCTGTTTGCATTCCGATCACTTGTGTCCACAGGAAAGCCCATTTACCATTCTATAGATTATGGAACAGAGATCAATGAGGGACCTGAATGAGCCAGCTTAACTACTCAGGTATTCATTTGGAGAGAATTAGTTAACCACCACATCTCCTGAACCATCCATCAGCAGAAGACATGATGGTCAAAGAAGGCACCTTGTTGGATTACGGACCTCCATATCTTTTAAGAAGCTTTCTAACTGCTTTGAAACATAGGGATGAGATGTTAGAACCCTTCATTTGCCTTTTCAGAGGTGCGATTGACCCTGGTTTCATTTAAAGGGACGACAATATTTGTCCACATAGTGCTCATGTAGCGAAGAAATTTCTGGAAATAATGATATTTGCTAAGTAGACAGGCCAACCAGATCTTCGCACCTAAATATGTCGCGAACGTTCTTGTAAGAGAAATTGGAATACATTTTTTCACCACAGAGAACCGTCTAGGTCCTGAAAAGAACATTTCTGTAAAAATAGGATCAACTACCTGACATCGGGGCAGCTATAAAACCTTAGAGGGGACTATATCCTTTATTAACCCATTTTTATGTTATTTTGTAAGCACGATTTTAGATCTTCCGACATTAAGAATAATTATGAACAATGATGCTTCTGTAGCATAAGTGTTATGTGATTATTTTTGGTACCATATCGCCTGTCTAATTTTATTAAAATTATTTATAGTATTATTTATAGTATTATTAAAATTATTTATAGTGTTTATTTTTTTATTAGTATCTAATAGTTGGTTCATTTTTGTTACTTAAGAATTATCTTCTTCTCCTTCATTGGCGCAACAGTCCCATGGTGGATCAAGACCGTCTGGCTACTGGAGGATTTCAAGATAGGAGATGTTTTCTTTGTAAGGGATGGAGTTGTCAGTCCTATGTCCAATGCTCTACTGTCATATTAGATCGGGACCTATGGTTTAAAGTAGATTCTGAATCCCTACAGGCAACCAGGGCATCGCCGGGACTCAAACCCTGTGGCACCGAGCTCCAGAGTGCTAGTCACTCGCCCCCTCCCCTCTATATATCTAAAAAATTAAATTACATTTAACATAAATTCAATTATTTTATAACCCAATTTTTTTTATTACATAATTTATTAATTTTCTTAACTAACCATAAGTATTCATATTAAATCGCATTTCTTTTACGTTCTTTTAAATTCTATATAAGTTCTTATTTGTTAATATTAACGGTAGTATCCTTTACACAGCCATTTCACAAAACCTTCTTGTTGCTGAGTTGGATAAGCATACAGATCACTAAATCAGTATCCATTTCACAACAAAACCAAAACCAACCCTACACGAAAACACGCGTCGTCATTTGTGGACGACCCCCATCCTAACCTCATCTATTAACTAATCTCCATCTTGAATTCAAACGCTCTCCCCAAAGCCATTATGAGTAATTATTAATCCGACGTCAGTGTCGAAGCCCAAGCACTGATAAGTGTATTATGATGTCAATTAAAGTCCCTGGCGAGTCCCATTTCTAAATCAGTAACCCCACCGCCGCCCTACACCCACCCTCACTGCAAAGGAAATAATCGGAAGACCCTTCCAAGTAGAGCGGCCTGCTCTCTTTAATACTCTACAAATCACGGCGTCTTTAGGTGCAAATATGGCCGTGGCCTTTATTGTTTTGGGAAGAATTCCGGCCATGACAACGACTTTTAATTTGTCCATTTCCGTCGGCTTTTGAAGGGTATTGCTCGCGTCGGATTATTCTGGAATTGATAAATAGAGAGGATCCGTTTGCAGTATTATAGAATGCATAATCGCTCTATCGTCAGGTATTGATGCGGGGATGGTTCTGGTTTAGAGAAAAACATTTGCATAAAGTGCGTCGTGTTCGGTTTGTGACATAGATCTCAGGCAATACTTTTAGTAAGAAATCATGCTATAATTATGAATGAATAAACACCTTTATTCATTCTTTTTATCTATTATGTACCATTTAATCTTAGCATTTAATCTATTTAAAGCAGATGTAAGCGGAAAATATCCTACATTGCTTTTCAAGTTTATCAGCGATACCCTTATAATCCTTTTTTTTTTTTTTTTTTTTTTTTTTTTGAAAGGATCGAATTTTGAGGACAATTTAAAACATAGAAAATTATCCGCTCTAATTTAATACAGATTAAAAATAAATTAAATATTACAAATAAATTTTGATCAATGCCTTCTAATCTATTGCACATTAGGACATATGAACTGCGGTCAGTAAGACTAGGGGTCAGTCTGGTTGGTGTGGTTTGTCGTTCTGTGGTCATTTTGTGCACACTTTGGGTTAATTGAACCGGGACTTACAGTTTAATGTGGATTCCTAACCACTAACAAGCATCCTTCCACCGCCAGGAACATGGATCGAACCTGAAAGCTGTAGCACCGCAGGCCACCATTGGCTGGGCGGCCTTACAGCCAATTGGTCATAAGGCCGCCCAGCCTGGTTGAATATAACATACATGTTAAATAACATATTATGTTATATTATTTCATACAAACATACTATAATAAAAGAGTTTCTATTACTCTATCTGTTAGATAATATTTGTTTAAAACAATTGTAGGTTAATTTTAATGGGATTGTAAGAAAATAGGATTTATTTTAAAAATGCTGTCTAAATAGTAGTTCAAGCCTTTTGAGATCGATACATATTTATGGAAGAAAAAAAAAAAAAATTTCACCCATGAATATTAACATGAATAAATTGTGAACTTACTATTCCTACTTCGATTTAACTATCAACAAGTAATAAAAAAAATATAAAAATTTTAAAGTCAATTCCTACTTTTTTTTCACTATATTGCAGAAAGTCTTTTAAAAATAATTTTCATTCATTTTTTTTAAGTTTATCTGGCGCCATCTATTGGTAGATATATGCAACTTAAATCTGAAAAAAAAAATAAAACCAATTAATTAAATTTAATGAAGGAATTAATGTTTGAAAAAACTGTATTAGCATCCAGTGTCATCCACTACAAATTCAAAAAAAATGTATTTGAACTTGAGTGGAGGAATAAAAAGTATTTCATTAACGATTGAAAATTTGAACAAGATATATATAGGGAGAGTGTGAACTAATAGAAGGAATTGAAAAAGTGAGTCCAATTCTAAAACACTTATTGTATCAATATAATATCAAGCATCAAATTCTTTACTTACTTTTTATCACACTATTTAATTTCATGTATATAAATGAAATCAACATATAACAGATAATGTCAAAGTTTTTTGCCTGCGTGTGGCCCGCGGTCTGCGAATCAGTTCAATAATAATTAGTAAAACATAATTAATAAATATATATTTATTAGTTGATTTGAACTTCTATACTTATTTCAACTTCTATACGAAGTGTGCAAAATGAACATGACTATTTTGTGTGTATCTGCATAATTATTATTAGTAGTAATTTTAATGTAAACATATCTCTATTTTTTGTTCGAAATAGTTAATTATTGTCCTATTGCATCATTCAATTTTAAATTAAAAAAAAAAAAACTTCTTTTTAAAAGAAGTTTTGCTTCGATTTATTTTCATCTATAAGATCTCAATTTGATTCTAAATACTGCATTCTGCTATAAATTATGGGGAAACGAATGAAAAGCGTTATCTTGGGTTTGGTTTTTGAGATACTTACTCTGTTTTCCTTTATTAAGTTTAAGGAGGAAGCGACTAATTATGAGAGTATAGGATTTATGAATTAATTGCTATTTATTAGGTTTGGCTTGTCATTCTATGATCACTTATGCACATTTTGGATTAATTAGACAGGGACCTACAATTTAACATGGGTTCCCAACCACTCACAAACATCCATGCCACCGTACATGATTCGAACCTGAAAAGCATACATGCATTAATGTTGCCATCAACCAATTGACCATCAGGCTGCCATTATTTATTAGGATATGTTGGGATATTAATTCCAATTTTTTGTGACAAATATTGTTTTTATTCTAAAGTTATTGATAAAAAAAAAATGAAAAAAAGTCTTATGACACATTTGAAAAAAATTAATTAAAATTTACTTTATAAAATGTAATTTATTTAAAACTTATTACATACAAAATATAATTACAAAATCTTATTAATTTCCATGACGCTCATATCTTGCTTACAATTTAAATGAGCTAGACTAATAAATTAATCTTAAAATATATTTTAATTTTAAAAACTGTGTGACTTAAATGTTACATATTTGCATAAAAAAAATACTGTTCATTTAAAATTATTTATTTTCAATAACCTTTCCGTAAGAATAAAACCTGTTAGAAATAATTCAAATTAAACAAACATAATATCTTACTCTTTTTTTTTAAAAAACTAAGCTTATTGTTATGCACATATATATATTTAATAAGATACAAAAACTAATACAGAAACCAAAATTGGATTCATTTGATGACGAAAAATATCAAATATTAAATAAATAAATCTCATTCCACGAACCATAATTCCCAAACGATTTCCAATTCACTTACCGAACAAAAGAAACGGATACATCTTTGTTTACAAAATATTCTCTTTTTTTTAAATAAAAAAATAAATAAATAAATAAAAAGCCTTCGACAACCTTTCCACATTATTATAATGCTCTATAAATAATTTAGCGAACAAAATTAAAAAGCCCCCTGGCACCAAACGAAAAATAATAAAAATAAAAAGTTCCATTACAATAAAAACATTCTAAAAATCAGAAGAAGAAGCAAATAGATCGGATGAAACATTAATTGGTGCGCATGCGCTGACGCAAAAGAGGATTAAAGTAAAATTGAATTTCTGTTAAAATACGAAATAGAATGAAATCCCCAAAGGTAAACCAAGAGGGAAATATTTTACATCTCTCTTTCAAACCCCCTTTCGTCCCTCCCTCGGCTTCGTTTGATTATTCGACAAATTTAAAACGTGAGGTTTTTTTTTTTTTTTTTTTTTGTTTTTGCTTGTATTTATTTATTTATTATTTTTTTTTTTTTTTATGCTTCTGAGTAAATTATTCGAATAATTATATTTGCCATCTTGATGTACTTGGTTGCAATCCCCCTACGTCTCCTGAAGAAACGGGAAAGTGGTTTTGATGAAACAGTGCCATCTAGTGAGGATTTCACAAGTATAATGACAATTTAATAGCAAATATTTCCTCATAATCTTATCTCTGGTTTCCTTTGTCTCGCAAATTCTTTCTAAACTATTGAAAAAAATCTATGACGCTGTTAGAAAATTTAAAAATTATAATAAAATTTTAATAAATTCGGATGTTTTAATATTTAATGCTCATTTTGAAAATTAGTATTTTATCAAATAGAAAAAATATTTAAAAAGTGTCCTTTTTATAATTACAAAAATAAAAAAAAAAAGAATATTGTTATATAAATGACGAGATTTATATTGTTATATTAAACAAAATTATTATATTAATGATGAGATTTATATTGTTATATTAATGACGAAATGCATATTGTTATATTAATCAAAATTGTTATGTTAATGACGAAATGAATATTGTTATAGTAATCAAAATTGTTATGTTAATGACGAATTGTATATTGTTATATTAATCAAAAGTTATATTAATGTAGAAATGTATTTTGAAATTTCAAATGAAATTAAAAAATCAATATAACTGTAATTCAAACATAGTCAAACATCACTAATAATCAAAAGGACATGCTCACTTTAAAAAAAAAAATTATAATGAATTTTCTCGCCTTTTAACGCTATAAATAATCATTAATTTACTCTAGAATTTCAAATTATTGGTAACAATATCTTACTTACATGATATTTTTTTAGTAAGCTAGAAATTTAAAAAAATATATTCTTTCAATTTTAAAAATTATAACTGATGATATTTATGAATGCAACATTTAATTTTAGAGAATATGGAGGAGCGTAAAATGCATTTTTTTAAGTTCAATATTAAGGTCTGAATGAGTACTATTTTTGAGTACATTTTTAAAGAATGAGTATTATTACGAATGCATTTTTTAACAATGCTATGGTCTGAACTATTCATTAATTGAAGTTGACAGTCAGTATTATGTTAATGGTTGACACTATTCCTGTAATATTTCAATCCAAATATTATACTGTAGAGTTACATAGATTATTTGAGAAACGCAATTATAAGAGGGGAAAGAAGCATGAAGATATAAAATTTGCATGAAATTTAACTCCAGTATTTTTAAAATTGTCTTTTATTTGAGTAGACATATAGTTTAAAATTAATTGCTTATTAAGCATTTGATAATTACTCAATATCTTTCTTACCTTACAGCCTTCTAATAATCAATAACGATATTTTAAAACAAATCAATAACACATCTCTAAAAGAGATCTCTTAATTTAGATTAAAATTTGTAAAAATAAGTTGAAACTTCAATCAATTATATGTAACAAATTTTTCTATGTGTAAGAACATCATATGAGCAATTAATGTAACAATGTTCAAACATTTTGAAAATTATTAATTGTTTCTTATTAATAATATATTATATATTACTTAAATAGAATAGCGTACTTAATGTGTGAACACAAAGCTAATTGCTTGTAAAAGCTACATTTTTTCCCAATTTAGATATTTTGCCATTTTTTTACATTTGCCAAGGCATCTGCTAAGTATTTATAATTTTGCCATAAACGACGACAACTGCGGCAACTCAAGCTACGGATACTTAATAATCCCTACACGAGGGAATCCACAACGAACATCTTCCCTATCCGATGGGGGAATTCATCAGACTGGAATTGGATTCGGCTGAGGAAGACTTCATTGAGAATCGGTATAAACCGATTTTGAAATTACTGTGTGAATGGATAATAGATTTTTACACATTTATGTGTGTTTTGTCAAGTGTAGATGTGTATAATAAAATAATGTATAATAAAATATAAATAAATTAGTATGTAAATAAATTATAAATAAAATAAAGTGTGCCTAATCCTCAGTGCACTGCAGTGCAGGATGGACATCCCATGAGTAGTATATTCATGGGATGTCTCCGAGTCGCTGAAGAAGGTGGGTAGTGCCTTCCGGGAGGACTTTTAGGAGGAATTACCCGCATTTTCATATCGTATGGGAGAAATATTGGCAAACTTCCACCAGGTAATCCGACAAACGAGCCAAGATGCTTAGCATCACTACCACCATCAAGCCCCTCGTTTTTTTTAAATCAGTGTCTACAATAAACCCGCCAGCCGATTGAACCTCAACCCTAATGCTCATTAGCTACGCCACTGAGCCATGAGTCGGGTACAAATAAAATAATTGAAAAGACAAATTGGAGTCACATTTGAAAGGAGAGTTTCCTTTGCTAAGGAGCCTAAGTGATAATCATTTGCTCCATAAAAACAATTATTTGTTGAGCATTTTTGGTTCATTTTCTTCTGTTTTGTTTTTATTATAAAGGTATTTATATCATCATTTATTAAATACTTCGTTCAATCACAGAGTTTCCGTTGTTAATTTCGCTTAAACTTACAACTAACTACAACTGAGAATTTTCCCATATAGAAATAAATGACTTTTTAATGATCAGTGCTCCATTGTGCAAAACGTTCTCATTAGTATACTTTTAATATTTTCTTTTTGTAAAGATAAAATAAATAAAGTGCATTGCTGAAAAAGTTCGATTAAAAAATAACATTATGAAAAATACCTTTTCACCAAGGTATGATGTATATTAAATTTTGATAAATTACTTCTTTGATGCAAAGCAAGACAAAAAAAAAATGCGAAGCTCAGAATTTTTTTTTTTTTTTTTTTTTTTTTTTTTTTTTTCTCTTCTTTTTTTTTTTTTTACTTTCAAGTTTGGAACAGATTAAATACATAAAAACGTCCCCCGTCAAAAGATGATTTATGCGGTTTGGAAAGCTTTCCCTCGAAATTTGTTTTATCTCGCCATTTGAGTACGAATTATTCATTTCAGTGCTTCTATAATCAAGTATTGAATCATTGTTGTCAAGCGACGCTTTTTGGGTTCACAAAAGGCAAATTTCTCAATTGCATCTTTACAAAAGACAGTCATTTAGACCCTTAAATTTATTATTTCAATATTAGAAGATCAAACGTTCCAAGTTTTTGGAACATTTTTATCATAACTTTCGAACTTTATTAACTTTCTTTCTTTCTTAAATTATTTTTTTTTTTTTTTTTTTTTTTTTTTTTTTTTTTTTTTTTTTTTTTATATATACATAAAAGATATATTCGCGAAAATTATCATAATCCGCAGAAGTCATTTGTTTATCCGAAAGAAGTGATTTGCAAGAAATGTTTTTAAAAAAATAATAATATACCAAATATATGTCATAAAATTTTATTATTTCCTTTATGGTTTATTTAGCTGTTTTACTTTATTATTTAATGTTTTTATTTAGTAAAAAAGTTTTTTTAATTGAAATTATAAAAAATTTACTGAATTTTTAAGGAAAATTTTTAAAAAATGTGTAGAATTTTTTTATGAAATTTTTTTAAAAAATTGTCGAATTTTTAATAAAAATTTTAAATAAAATATATAGAATTTTTAATGAACTTTTTAAAAAATTGTATATAATTTTTAATAAAATTTTTTTTCAATTTGTAGAATTTTTAATGAAAATGAAAATTACGAATGAAAATGAAATAAAAATTTAAAAAAAGTATGTTTGAAAAAAAAAAAAAAAGTCAAAACTTGTAGATTTTTATTTTATTATTGAATAAATTTTTAAAACTTCATCTTTATCAAATGAATATAATTTAATAAGATCTATAACTTTTACAATCTATAGAAACATAAAAAAATAAATATTTTAACTACGCCTGATTTTAAATTTAAAAACTTTAAATTTAAAATGAAACGTAATTAAAATATTTATTTTTTACACTTTTTTAATTATTTAACTTACCTGCTATAAAAGGGTATATTGTTCAAAATTAAAAATGAACAACAATTTCCAATAAATATACTGCGATATCAAAATGTTTAATCCAAATTATGTTGTTGTTGTCGTACTAAATATAGAATTCTTTATTCTAAAATGAAAATTTTGCAAAACTAATTTTATAGCACTAATTAGAATATGAATTTGTTTTTAATGTACCGCCAAAACAAACAATTTTTACTTTACTTGAAATATTCTTTCTGTACAGCAATTAGTATATTGTATTATATTTCTACATTTTTTTTTTTTTTTTTTTTTTTTTGTATGTGGCTTGGTTTGTAGCTCTACGGTCATCGGCACAATTTGGGCTAATTAGACTGGGACCTATAGTTTAACATAGATACCAAACCACTCACAAACACTCATGCACCGCTAGAATTCGAACCTGAAGCCTGGGGCACCGCAGGCCAGAGCACTACCAATTGGTCATCAGGTAGGTCGCTTAACAAAAGAAAGAAGAAACCGCTTAAACTTAAAACTGAGGAACTTGTAAACATGGAGAAAACTAACAAAACCTTGATTTGTCACACCACTTCTGTGTATTATTGTCGTCTTCCAGAACAGTCTTGGAGGAAAGCAATGCCTTTTAGGATTTTTTTCCACAGTTACGCATTGTAATGTAAAAACTTAAACATCCTAATGCTAGACTGACTATCATTGCGAAACTCATTGTCCCAAACCCCATCGAATTTAACCAGAATCTTCATACATACTAACTAGCAAGCACTACGACACGAGTTGTAGATCATAGCACATCTAAAATTAACCATAAGGTTAGTTCTTATTAACATTTTTATAGCCAATCCTAATCAATTACACGAGATGTTTATGACCAACCCATCTGACTTAAGCTTCACAACCTATTAAGCGTTATAACAAATAGGCTGGTGGTGGTAATGCATTCAGCTTATTGATTTAGAGCATTTTAGGTCAAGTCCAGCAGACATTATTGCGGACAAAAAAAGAAGAAAACGCTTAAATTTGAAACTGAGGAATCTGTAAACATGGAAAAATTGATAAAACCTTGATTTCTGAGCTTATTTATGATAATACAAACCACTTCGGTGGGCTAATGTCGCCTTCTAGAACAGTGTGGGTGGAAACAATACCTTTCAGAATTTCTTTCCATGTACGCATTGTATTGTAAAAACTTGAAACATTGGAATACTACATTGACTATCATTGCGGAACTCATTGTCATTGGAATCAAACCAGCATATTCATACATATCAACTAGCAAGCACTACGACACGAGTTGTAGATCATAGCACATCTAAAATTAACCATAAGGTTAGTTCTTATTAACGTTTTTATGGCCAATCCTAATCAATTACACGGGATGTTTATGGCCAGCCCATCTGACTTCAACTTCCCAACCTGTTAAGCAGTGACAAAGATGGGCATTAAAAGCCAGGAAACCGAGCAGCAACAAGCACCCTAAATCCACGTTATGGCAGACACCGGACATTCGGAAATACATATTAGGCCCTCCCTCCACGAATGACCCGGAGAGGGCCCGTTACGCCTAATCCGACGCTGGGCAGTAACCAAAGGTCTCCGAGTTCAGGAATTTATCGCCCCTCATTCCGAGGTGGGTGCTAATTATTGTTATTAATAGTAATAATTCGAAAGCTCTTCTGCCCGTTATGAGCCATCGAAGAAATTTACGAGTAGCTGATGGGGGAATGCGTTGAATTCTTGAAGCGCGTTATTCATGGGTGTAGATGGAGATCTCTCCGAGAGTTCGAAATTAGGGTTAACAGATGCTGCTTGCAAGAGTTGGGCGATGTGTTTCAATTTTGCTTCTTAATTAAAAGAGTGATGGTTACAGTGAACAGGGAATAATGATTGGAATTAGAATTTGTTCATTAGTGCAGTGTAAGAAAATTGCGAACTCTTTATCAATATGTATATATATATATTCAAAAATTCACTTATAAAAATTAATAATTTTCTTAAATTAAAAATTAAAAATCGATAATAGAAGTATTCAAAAATTCACTTATAAAAATTAATAATTCTATTAAATTAAAAATTAAAAATCGATAATAAATAAGTAGGTATATTGTTGTTAATATTTTGTTATCAAGAATATCTTGACATTTTGCATGCTTCTCTACCAACCCAAAATAATTTGTAAGAATTCTTAAATTACAACTACAATGTGAACTAAATATCTTTTTTACTGTTTTAAATGAAATATTAATAAAAAAAAAAAGAAAAAAAAACCACTTTTATAAATGAAATGCTTCAATTATTTGTATACAAAATTCCTAGTCTTAGATAATTCTAGCTGGAATATCATATCGGTTTTTGTTGTTTTCTATCCCAGTTGGTCGACAGCAACGTCTAGACCAAGTCCATGAACCCGTGTGTTCTCATGGAAAGAGGGATGGGGAGGCAGCTTCTGTTGTGATGGAGCACCCGTAGGTAGAAGTTTGGTTTGGCTCCGCGTCGCTGAAGAAGTGCCTGCCGGGAGCACTTTCATGGTGAACCAACTCGCATGTGCGTATCGTAGGGGAGAAAACCCGGAAAACATCCACCATGTTATCCGACGAAGGAGGTAAGATGGTGAACATCACAAACGCCCTCGAGTCTCCTCGCTTTTTGAAACAGTGTCTACAACAAAACCGCCAGCGGATTGAATCTTCCCCCTAATGCTCACTAGCGGCGCACGTTGACACTGAGCCACGAGTCGGGACCGCAATTGTTTATTTGGTAAGTAATACAAATTAGCAATAGAATATGTGTTTTTTTTTTTCAATGGCGGCTTCTTAATTTAAAGTAATACGATAAAAATAATTACTTTTAGACATTTTATAATGGGCAAGTCTATATCATGATTTATTTTCCAGTTATTGACGTGATTTATTTTTCAAATATTTCAATTAAATTAATTGGAATTATTAGAGAGAGTCAGTGGTTGTAATTAAAACAATCGAAATTGTTTATTTGGTAAACGATACAAAATAGCAATAGAATAAGTTTTCTTTCAACGGCGGCTTTTTAATTTAAAATAATACGTTAACAATAATTACTTTTAGACATTTTATAATGTGCAAGTCTCTGTTCATCAATTTATAACAAATCATTTCCTTTCCTTTTTTTTTTTCAATTCCTTCTATTAGCACACACTCTCGCTATATATATCTTGTTCAAATTTTCAATCGTTCATAAAATACTTTTTATTCGTCATCTCAAGTTCAAATACATTTTTTTTTTGAATTTATAGTGGATGACACTTAATGTTAATACAGTTTTTTCAAATAATAATTCAGTAATTAAATTAAATTAATTAATGTTAGTTTTTTTTTTTTTTTTTTTTTAGATTTAAGTTGCATGTATCTATCAATAGATGGCGCCAGATAAACTTTAAAAAATGAATGAGAATTATTTATAAAGGACTTTCTGCAATAGAGTGAAAAAAAAGTAGGAATTGACTTTAAAAAAAAATTATATTACTTGCTTCAACCTCAGCCCTAATGTTCATCAGCGTCGCACATTGCCGCAAGTCAGGCGGCATGCCTGTTTATATCTATGACTTTTCAAGTATGTTTTTTTTAATAAAAATTTGCAAGAATTTTGTTTTTGTCTTTACAACTTAATTGTAAAATATTTGTAATTAAGTAATAAAGACGAATTTGGGCAAATACAGTTTTTAACAATTTAAGACAAATTTGTTTGAATTTTTATGTAAATTAGAATTAAATGTTTTGTGCATAAACTGAGTCTGATTTCTTGCTTTTGAATCATTTGAAATCAAGTATTCTTTAAAATAACTATCACAGTAAATTAAATTTCGGTACAAAATGTGCAGAAAATAGTATTCGATGGCCTAAAAACTAAATATCAATAAAAACTTTAACATACTTAAATATTTCATTCATTTCATACTTTCTAGATTAATATAATTCTAAAAATTAATGATATTAATTGATGCTAAAAATTAATCTATTTTGTCAATTCAACAACATTAGGAAAATAAAATTTGTTAAAATTTCGCAGTCATATATACCAATTTTTAAAAATGGTTTTTGCTAATAGATTTTCATTAAATATGGCAACAACATTTCTTATTGATCAGCAATAATTTTCTGAAAGTAGTATTTATACATATATTGCTGATACTTATTATATCAGCAATATATTTAAATCTATCAGCAATATTTCTCAAATTATTTATGACCCAAAATGTTACAAAGCTGCTCTAAAAATTAAACCAGTTTAAAATATTTTATAATTATAATTTAATTTTAAAAGATTTGAGTTAAATTTTAAAAATAATATTGAACATAAATTATAATACTAGAAAAGTACAATGATAAGTTTAAAGACATCAAAAGAAGTTAATTTTAAATTATTATAATTTAATCATACTTTCTTAATTTATATCTGCAATTTTTTACATCCTTATAAAAGATAAAAACATCCTAGACGCATAAAAAATGTTAAGACATTTTTTAAATCAAACAACAAAAGCTATTGCTTAAGAAAAATAAAACAAAGAAATATTAATTGAATTCAATAATTCAATCAACACGATGTATCGTTATAAAAATGAAAATACAAAATTGGAGGATTAACACTGCAAATATTAACTGAATTTAGTCAACACGATGTATCATTATTAGAAACGAAGATACAACATTAGAGGATTAACACTGCAAATATTAATTGAATTTAGTCAACACGATGTATCATTATTAGAAACGAAGATACAACATTGGAGGATTAATTAACATTGCAAATATTAATTGAATTTAGCCAACACGATGTATCATTATTAGAAACGAAGATACAATATGGATGATTAACAATGCAAATATTAATTGAATTTAGTCAACACGATGTATCATTATTAGAAACGAAGATACAGCATTGGAGGATTAATTAACATTGCAAATATTACTTGAATTTAGCCAACATGGTGTATCATTATTAGAAACGAAGATACAATATTGGATGATTAACAATGCAAATATTAATTGAATTTAGTCAACACGATGTATCATTATTAGAAACGAAGATACAGCATTGGAGGATTAATTAACATTGCAAATATTAATTGAATTTAGCCAACATGGTGTATCATTATTAGAAACGAAGATACAACATTGGAGGATTAATTAACATTGCAAATATTAATTTGAATATTAGTCAATGCAGTCAACACGATGTATCATTATTAGAAACGAAGATACAATATTGGATGATTAACATTGCAAATATTAATTGAATTTAGTCAACACGATGTATCATTATTAGAAACGAAGATACAACATTGGAGGATTAATTAACATTGCAAATATTAATTGAATTTAGCCAACATGGTGTATCTTTATTAGAAACGAAGATACAATATTGGATGATTAACAATGCAAATATTAATTGAATTTAGTCAACACGATGTATCATTATTAGAAACGAAGATACAACATTGGAGGATTAATTAATTAACATTGCAAATATTGGATGATTAACAATGAATTTAGTCAACACGATGTATCATTATTAGAAACGAAGATACAACATTGGAGGATTAATTAACATTGCAAATATTAATTGAATTTAGCCAACATGGTGTATTTATTAGAAACGAAGATCAATGATTAACAATGATGTCAACACGATGTATCATTATTAGAAATGAAGATACAACATTGGAGGATTAATTAACATTGCAAATATTAATTGAATTTAGTCAACACGATGTATCATTATTAGAAACGAAGATACAACATTGGAGGATTTAACATTGCAAATATTAATTGAATTTAGTCAACACGATGTATCATTATTAGAAACGAAGATACAACATTTGGCAAATATTAATTAATTTATGTACCATTGCAAATATTAACTGAATTTAGTCAACACGATGTATCATTATTAGAAACGAAGATACAACATTGGAGGACTATCATTGCAAATATTAATTGAATTAAGTCAACACGATGTATCATTATTAGAAACGAAGATACAACATTGGAGGATTAACATTGCAAATATTAATTTAATTTAGTCAACACGATGTATCATTATTAGAAATGAAGATACAACATTGGAGGAACCGTTTTTCGTTATATTCGTACACAACTTTATAAAAATAGAAATCTATTACCATGAAAGCTATGTAAATAAATGACTGTTTCTTTTTATGCGTAACCCTGAACTAAAAATATCTCTTGAAAACATTTAAAACCCACACATTTCATGTTTACTGGAATATTCTTTTCTTTGAATCTTTCTATGATTGCAATTCTCCAAACGATTTTAAGCTGGATAGAAGAAAATCATCAGACGATTTATATCAAGTTCAAACACAAAAAAATAAATGTTTGTGACTCGTGCAGTAAACGTCTGAAATACGTGAGGCGGAAGCTATTATATTTGTTGGAAGGTAGGAGATTTTTTTTTATTTATTTTTTATTTTAGAGAAACATATCCGAATATGACTTAGTATTGATTGCTATCTTGAATATAATAATAAGATAGAAACTACAGTCACGCTTTTCTTTGGTATTATTTAAAGATTCAACAAACAGTCACTGCTTCTGTTAAATTCAAACAGTAAGATTGTTCAATACCTTTTATTCCAATGAATAGTTAAAACTATATTTTTGATAGATATAAGTTTTAACTATTCAAACACCTTGATATCTTCGCATTGACATTTTATTCATACACATTTATATTTTAACTACACATTGATAACTGTGTAAATAATTTAATTTAATTTCTATAAAAGGGAATCTTTAAAAATTTAAGCAATTTCAAAATCATAACATTATTGTTTTTAAAATTATTTTAATAAAAATTAATTTAATTCAAACTTCATATTTTTATATAATTATATATCTAATATTAACAGAAATCATTAAAAAGAATCAAAACTAAATTGGATAAAACTATAAAATTTAAATATTTTAAACAAAAAAATCATTTTAATAATTTTAATTTTTATAATAATAATAACAATAAATAATTAATAATTATAATAACAAAAAATTGTTGTTTTTAATTGTAAGAAATAAAATGGAAATAGTTGAACAATTTAAATATAACAACTATCAAAAATATAATTTTCAACTGTTGTAAAAATTAGATAATGTAAAAATTGGATGATTTGAATTGCTAAAGGTAATTAAAAAACTTCCTAATTATTTTCAAAGACATTTCTTACTAAAAACTTTTTCGCATATAACAGTTAATTTTAAATATTGTAAAACTAATTTTCACTACACTTAGTCATAGTTTTCGAAGATAGCGTATTTATTTGCTGTAACTATAAATAATAAATAACGTTATTAAAGTTTAGATATATTAAAGGGCAGCATGTTTATATGTACTTATAAGTATAAATAAATTTTCTTTTATTACAATTTGTTATTGTTCACGTAAAACAATAAAACTTCATTAAAAGTCTCGGTAAAATGCTAAGCCTTTCTATTTAAAACATATAATTTTATTGTTATATTTTAGATAAAATAAACTAAAGATAAATTGTATATTTGAATAAGATATTCCTTTTAAAAAAGTACTTTCTTTCTTTTATAATGCATTTTATCATACAATAGTTATTCGTAGAAATTTATAAAATTCATTTTCAAACTCAATATAGAATTAAGAAATAACAAATTAAATTTTTGTGCAAAAAAAAAAGTTCTGAGTTATATATATCAAAAGTCGAAATAATAATAACTGAAATATTTAAATAGCATTTTAAAAATATCTTTGCGATTCAAATGCAATTTCTTATAATTAATAGTTTATAGAATTATAATCAGGAATAGTTTAGCTGATTTTATGATTTATAATTTCCAATACTAGTACAACTCTTTAAAAATCTTTTCAGCAATTAAAAAATAAACAACCAATAACTAATAATTTATTAAGATTTTTTCGTTAAATAAATTAATAAATCTCTAAAAAAAAAAAACCCAAAGTTTATTACAATTTCAAATTATTTTTCTATGTACTTTCGATTATATCAATAAATTTACAAATTAAATGTTTTCTCTTGTTCAAATACGAGATTTTACATTATGCATTTAGTAATAGAAATGCAGTAATAGAAATTCATAAAAAAATAGAGAAAGCTGGCAATTTAAATTTATATTACCATAAATAATATTTGTAATAGAAAATGCGTTTGCTTTTAAAACTATAAAGAAATAAAATGATTAAAGAAAATAAAAACATTTAAATTTTAATGGAAAAAAACATTTGAAATAAACTCACATATTCCAATCTTTTTAAATGATAATTGAATTTCAAATTACATTTTCTTAAATTAAATTCTATAGAAGATAAGCTCATAAAATATTTAAAAACGTTTTATGTTCGAAAAAAAAAATAATTTCTTTATCGTTAATTTTGTTCGAAATTACTTCACTTCATTAATTGAAAAACATTTCCGCAAAAGATATTTTACTTTGCATATAATAATTATGTAAATAAATTCATCAATATCTCTTAAGAATTCAAAATTACTTACAAACGATAAAAAAAAACTACTCGGAAAAATGTTCGATCCGTGAATTACATTTTCTAAAAATGGCTTCTTTTCTCATTTGTTCGAAAATAATTTATCTTTTGTATTATTTCAATAAAGAAAATCACTTCTGTCTTTTAAATTAATTAATGGGAGATATGCTTTTTTATTTTATGTAAACTTCTTATAATTGGAAACGTATTATTTTTCTACATGCAATTATTCCACGAAATCGTCTGCCACGTATTTTAATTAAAACGATACTTTTTGAAGTCTTCCTTGTTCGAAAAATATAATTAAGAACGATGAAAATGCCTTTCAGTAACAAGGAAATAACATTTGATTCGATTTTTTTTTTTTTTTTTTTTCATCAGCAGACATATTGTATCCTTATTATTTCAAGAAAATAAAAGCTCTCGCTTCTTTCGTTTATTATTATTTTTATTTATTTTTTTTTTTTACCTCTCATTCCAATTTTTTGTGTATTATTTCTCCTGTACCTCTGGGAGAAATTTGATTTGTTTACTTCTTTCTCGCAGAAATTCTGTAATCATCAAATCATTTATTATGTAGAGTGGCACATTTTTTTTTTTCTTTTATATATTTTTTTTTATTTATTTACTTTATACATATATTTTTTTTTATCTCATTTGCGAGGGTTTTTAAAAGAAAAAGGAGTAAAAAAAAAAATTTAAAAAAAAGATCAGAAATGAGGGAAGAAGGTAAACAAAATGGAGTAAAAATAAATGTGATTGAATCTTGGTAATTTTTTTGCCGTTCCAAATGTTAGCATCTTGACTCTACATTCATCAATATTTCACAGATGATGTAGAGAAAAAAACCGCATTGGGAACTGAAAGAGTTTTTTTTATGTTTCTTGGAATTAAATTACAAATATGAAATTTTTATTCAATATTTGTTTTTACTGATCCATAATGAAATGAGAAGAAACAGAATCCCTATAATTTGATATGCATTTTTAAAATCGGCACATATAATATTAGTTAATTGATAAATAATTAATATTTGAATAATAATTATTTTAATGAAGTCCTTTTTTATATTACTTTATAAGAGTTATTATTCATGAAAATATTATATATGATTAAATAAATTATAATAAGTTGATTAGATATTATATAGAAATAATGCTTTTTATCAAACTAATATTTGCAAAAATGAATTTAATTAAAATGTGCAGAAATACGTATTAATATCTAAAATAATTTTAATGGTAAATTCGGAAAATAAGGACTGTTGGGATTTGGCGTCAAAAAATCTTTTCAAAGTGCGCCAAAAAGGGGTTGCTAGTTTAAGTGAAGTGAATTGCAGGCATTACAAGAAATCCGAATTGCCACATTTGACGACTTATCGCTCACTCACAAAAAAATCGTTAAATCCCAAACGGCCCCTATTTTGAGATTTGGCCGTTTTAATATTTGGTTACATTTAGGAATTTCAAATTTATTATTTTAACAGAAATTTATTTTGATTTATTTATATTACGAAATGTTAGCATCTTGATTCTACATTCATCAATATTTCACAGATGATGGAGAGAAAAAAACCGCATTGGGAACGGAAAGAGTTTTTTTTATGTTTCTTGGAATTAAATTACAAATATGAAATTTTTATTCAATATTTGTTTTTACTGATCCATAATGAAACGAGAAGAAACAAAATCCATATAATTTGATATGCATTTTTAAAATCGGCACATATAATATTTGTTAATTGATAAATAATTAATATCTGAATAATAATTATTTTTAATGGAGTCACTTTTTTATATTACTTTATAAGAGTTATTATTCATGAAATATATTATATATGATTAAATAAATGAATATAATAAATTGATTAAATATAATATAGAAATAATGCTTAATTAATTCTTTATCTAAAATAGTTTTAATGGTAAGATCGCAGGCCGCTGGGATTTGGCGCCATAGTGCCATAAAAAATCTTTTCGCCAAAGTGCGCCAAAAAACGAGTTGCTACTGTAAATGAAGTAAATTACAAGGAATTACAAGAAATTCGGGTTACCACATTTGACAACTTATCGCTCAGTCGGCGCCACAAAAAAAATGGCCACATCCCAGCGGCCCCTATTTTGCGATTTGGCCGTTTTAATAATTGGTTACATTTAGGAATTTCAAATTTCTCTTAAAACAAGTAATATAAAAAAAAATATTTTTAAAGTCAATTCCTCTTTTTTTTTTTTTTTTTTCACTATATTGCAGAAAGTTCTTTATAAATAATTTTTAATAATTTTTTTTTAATTTATCTGGCGCCATCTATTTGTAGATATATGCAACTTAAATCTAAAAAAAAAAAAAAAAAATATTTAATTAAATTTAATTAATGAATTAATATTTAAAAAACTGTATTAACATCAAGTGTCATCCATTACAAGTTCAAAACAAATGTATTTGAACTTGAGTGGATGAATAAAAAGTATGTTATTAACAATTGAAAATTTGAACAAGATAATAGAAGGAATTTAATAAATTCGTAAAATAATACGAACAAAATTTATTAACTGCTTTGCTTCAAAATTTCTCTTTTAAGAAATAGAATCTAAAGTTAAACAATAAATTTTCAGAAATACAATAGACATTAAAAGTTTTAAAATAAAAAAATTAAATTCTTTTGAATTCGCTGTTTAGTATTTAATGATATAGACATGGCCATTAAATTTTCTCTTTATTACAATTCTTTCAACTGTTATTGTTTTTTTCCTGTTGTAAAGCACGCAACTAACGCAATTATTTCCAAAAATAGCTTTAAAATTGGATGGTCTTTTGCTGATTATTTTTTTTAAAAACTATTCAAAAAATTATTTTTAAATTTAATATTTTTATTAAAGCTAACATTTTATTTCATTTTAAATCACTACTTTCAGAAATGAGGAGATTCAATTGTGTTTCTGACAGCGTCTGAATAACATATCGACATCAGCACAACTAGGTGGGAATTTCCTGGTTTCTTCAGGTTAACAATTACCCCTAAAAGGCCTCGGTAGGACAATGTTCCTTTAATTGTTCTTTCGTCTTTTTCTGTTGTTCGTAACATTCTTAAGTGGAACTTAAAATCCACCCATGTGAAAAGAGGTAAAAAAATAATAAATATATAATTTGAGTTTAAAATTTTTTACATAAATAAAAAGTTAAAGTTAGTCATCTAATAATGAATATTTTTCATCTTCTCAACCCAAATTTAAAATCTGCTTTGATTTGAGTTAGCAAATTAATTAACTTTGGAATAATTAGAAAATCTAAAAAAGCAATTCGTTAATTCAGTGATATATCAGATTTTATGCACTTTACAAAATTTAATTTAATCAAAAATTTATTTATTGGCTAAAACTAGAAATAATTCACAAATTAACTGCGCTTTCTATTCGCATAACGACAAAAGAAACAAACAAACAAAAAATCCATTTGTTTTAATTATTTTAATTAATCGAAATCATTTCGAACAGGTTTTCAAATCAATTTAAATAGTCTTGTTAATGGCAATTATTTTAAAAATATCCAGCTTTCAATTTTTTAGTGTGTATAAAAAAGTTTTATTGCGTTACTTTTCAGAAATAATTTAAATGGTTGGAAAAAATTTATTTTTACTTTTATTTTATGGATTTGACATTTAATTTTTGCCCTCAATTTTTCAAGTTTGTAATTATCAGGAAAATACTTTTCAAATAATGTATCTTAAGCATTATGCAAATATTCTGATAATTCATTTTTTGCTCATCGTATTAAACACTTTTATGAAGTCCAATTTAGGGATAAGATTTTAGGGAATTAATACTAATTTATGATAATACTTATGAAAAATAATTAATACTAATTTTGATAATACTTATGAAAGATAATTAATACTAATTGTGATAAAATTTATCTTGTATAAGATAATAAATACTAATTAAGAGATAAGATAATTAATGCTAATTATTATCTATATATAATACATATTTTACAGTAAATTTTCAGTAACATCGATTTCTTTATTTTTTAATCCAGTTAAATAATTTACATAAATTATTATATTAAGAATTTTTTAACGATAAAAAAATATTCTTATATGTGCATATGTTTCTATTGATAATAAAAAATATTGTTTCATTAATATTTAAAATGTATCTCCATTAGTAAAAAACTTAAATCTTTAAAAAATATCCATATATTAACGTGTAGTCAATTAATATTAGGTTGGGGAAAAAGAAATCCATTATTTTTATATGAACTTCAGGACTTTATTTAACATGCTTCGGATTGTCCGATTTGGGTCAAATATGCACCGTTTTGTTGTATGATTTGTTGCCATTTTAAAGGTAACTTCATAATGCCTCTCTCATAGAAGTCCTGGTCTCTATTTGCAAAAAACTCTAGTAGTCGATTTTAACAATCCTCCCTAGATGCCAATTTTTTATCATTAAAGAAATTTTGCAATGCAAGAAAAAAGATGATAATCGCTTGGTGCCAAGTCCGACTGTATGGCGGATGCATTAAAACTTCCCAACCAAGCTCCCGAAGTTTCTGGCGAGTCACTTTAGATGTGTGTGGCCTAGCGTTGTCCTGGTGGAACACGACACCTCTCCTGTTGGCCAATTCTGGCCGTTTCTGGTCAATCGCTATCTTCAAACGGTCCAGTTGTTGACAGTAGAGATCAGAATTTAGCGTTTGGCCCTATGGAAGCAATTCATAATAAATAATCCCCTTCCAGTCCCACCAAATGCATAACAGAACCTTCCTGGCCGTTAGTCCTGGTTTGGCCACCGTTTGAGGTGCTTCACCGCTCTTTGACCACGATCGTTTTCGCACAGGGTTATCGTATGTGATCCATTTCTCATCTCAGTCACCATCCATTTAAGAAATGGGTCTATCTCATTCCGTTTGGCCAAGGCTTCGCAGATGGAAGTTCGATCCATCATGTTTTTTTCTGTTAATTGGTGTGGCACCCAAACATCGAGCTTCTTTTTGAATCCAGCTTTGTGTAAATGGTTTAAAATTGTTTTATGGTCGATTTTTAGCTCCTGGGCGATGTTACTTGCTAACATGCCGGTTTCGATCTTTTCCGATTTTATCGACATTTTCGACGACCGGCCTACCTGTGCGAGGTGCATCTTTAACATCAAAAATTCCTGAACGGAATCTACGAAACCAAAATTGCACATAATTGGCTGTTACAGTATCGGAACCATAAACACCATTCACAATTTTAGCCGCCTGGCTTGCATTTTCGCCTTTGTCAAAGAAAAACTGTAAATGCAGTAGCATTGATTTCAACTTTCTTTGTTCAAATCCATTTTTAACACCCTGTAACTCCCAACTGAATGGACCAAATAAAAACAGAAAAAGAATTATTTTAGTACGAAGTGCCACCTTTCTAACGAGCATAAAAAATTGTTAATTGATACTTTAAATACATATCGATCACTACAGCCATCTATCGAAAAAATAATGGATTTCTTTTTCCCCAACCTAATATTATATAAGACATTTTGTAAATATACAATGAATTCAGTTCCGTTCAAAAAATAAAAATAGATATAAATAGCAATGATTAGTATCTTATTCCCAGAATTCTTATGAATAATAAAAAAAAAGAACAAAACTTCACACCAAACGATTCAGAGATTATAATACTTCACCAGTCGCTTTTTATAGAAAGTGATGCATACCGGACTTGAATCTGCCTCTCTGTAATTTCCTGCGAAGGCAGATGAGACCAAACGATAAAAACACGTATAATATTTCTCCATTGCCAAGTTGTTATTTAAAAACAGAAAGCGCGAGATAACAGTCGGGGCGGATTTTTTTGAAATCACATATCATTCTTTTATTTTGTTTTATTTTTTTATTGTTGTTATTATTTTCTCTCTCGTTTGTATATCCTTATTTCTCCAGCCTGTTTGAAGGAGTTTCCGTGAGTATCTTTTTATTGTTATTTTTAGAGAAAAGAACGGTCAGAAAGCTCCGGATTCTAAAATCGTTTAGCATAGAAGTATTTTGCTGATTCTCTTTTTTTGTTTTGTTCTTTTTTCTTTGAAAGGATTGGCAACAGTGGGTTGTTGTTATCGTGAAGAAATGTCGTTCATTTTTTACTGACAATCTTGAAATCTCGAATGCAATCTGATTTAAGTCAAAGATGGTTAGTTTTTAACTTTTATTAGTAACTATCTAAATTTAGACATATTTTATTTATTTAATTTTTCTTTCTTTAAGAAGTATGTTGCCGA
Source organism: Caerostris darwini (assembly GCA_021605075.1). Taxonomy (NCBI): domain Eukaryota; kingdom Metazoa; phylum Arthropoda; class Arachnida; order Araneae; family Araneidae; genus Caerostris; species Caerostris darwini. The sequence continues at coordinate 53,771 of BPLQ01004099.1, forward strand.
TTTCTTTTTTGTTGTGCTTTTTCTTTCTAAGGATTGGCAACAGTGAATAGTTGTTATCGTGAAGAAATGTCGTTCATTTTTTACTGACAATCTTGAAATCTCAAATGCAATCTGATTTAAATTTAAGATGGTTAGTTTTTAACTTTTATTAGTAACTATCTAAATTCATAAATATTTTATTTATTACTTATTTATATTTTTGCTTTCTTATTGAATGTGAGTAGTTATTTTTTTATATAAAAATTGCTAATGTTAAACACTTTAGATTAATTTTGAACTTTTTTTTATTTCAGCCTTTTTTTCTTATTTATACATAACAATGTTAACAACAATGCTATAATAGAAGGAAATAATGAATTGCTTAAAATTTACAATTCTAATATTTTATATTATTAGATGTAGAGAAAGAACGGTCAGAAATCCCCGCATTCTAAAATCATTTAGCATAAAAGTATTTTACTGATTCCTTTTTTTTTTTTTTTTTTTTTTTTTTTTTTGTTCTTTTGTTCTTTTTTTTTTTTTTTTTGAATAGATTGGCAACAGTGCGTTGTTTATTTTTTTCTTCCTATTGATAATATTAACTTTTGCCTAAAAATTGCAAATGTTAAATACTTTAGATTAATTTCGAACTTTTATTATTTCAGCTTTTTTAAATTATGCAAGAAAAAAAAAATGTTGTAATAGAAGGAAATACTGAATAGTTTAAAATTTATAATGATATTATTTTATATTATTAGATGTAGAGAAAGAATGATCAGAAAGTTCCGGATTCTAAAATCGTTTAGCATGGAAGTTATTTTGCTGGTTCCTTTTTTGTGTTGTTCTTTTTCTTTGAAATTGTTATCGTGAAGAAATGTTTAAATCGAAGATGGTTATTTTTTAACTTTTATAATAACTATCTAAATTCAGAAATATTTTATTATATTTTTTTTTCCTTTCCTATTAAATATGATAGTAGCAGCCAACGGCCGTACCATGCTGAATATACCGGTTCTCGTTTAGAACACCAAAGTCAAGCATCATTGGGCGCGGTCAGTACTTGGGTGGGTGACCACCTGGGAACACCGCGTGCCGTTGGCAAATTTGGGACCTGAATGGCCGAGTGTCTAGCGCTCTGGCGCTCGGTGCCACAGGTTTCGGCTTCGAATCCCGGCGGTGCCATGGATGTTTGTAGTGGTTCGGAATCCACTTTAAGCTGTAGGTCCCAGTCTCCTATGACTGTAAGAGCGTCACGGAGCAAAAGTCAGGCTTCTACCTACGGGTGCTCCATCATAACAGAAACTGCTTCCTTCCCCTTCAATCATGAGCACGTATGGGCTCGTGGGCTTGGCCAGCCAAGTGGGATAAGAAACAACAAACATATGATAGTAGTTATTTTTTACATAAAAATTGCTAATTCTAAACATTTCAGATTAATTTCTTCCTATTTTTATTTTAGCCTTTTTTATTTATGCATGAAACAGAAAATGCTGTAATAAAAGGAAATAATGAATAGCTTAAAATTTATAATTATAATATTTTATATTATTAGATGTAGAGAAAGAATGGTCAGTAATCTCCGGATTCTAAAATTGATTAGCATAGAAGTATTTTGCCGATTCTTGTTTGTTTTGTTCTTTTTCTTTCGATGGCAACAATGCGTTGTTGTTATCGTGAAAAAATGTCATTCATTTTTTTTACTGACAATCTTAATATCTCGAATAAATCTGATTTAGTTTTAACTTTTATAATAACTATCTAAATTCAGAAATATTTTATTTATTATTATTTTTTTCTATCTTATCTCCTATTGAATATGATAGTAGTCATTTTTTTTACATAATTGGTAACGTTAAATATTTCAGTTTAATTTCGAACTTTTTTTATTTATACATGAAACAAAAATGTTATAATAGATAAAATTAATGATTTGTTTAAAATTTATAATTATAATACATTATATTATTAGATATAGAAATAAATTTTATGGGATTTTATTAAATTTTTTTTATAAAGTAGAAAAATTATTTGATGTCACTTAAATCGTGTCATAAAATTAATATGTTCAGATTAGGGAAAAGAAGGTTCGAATCTTCTGGTAGGGTGCCTTGCAGACTCTTTGGGAAAATATGACGATATTGAGGATCTATGTGAGAATCTCGTGTCTGTCGAACTGTCCAGTGGAATTTTTTCAAGGTCTCTCTCATATAACATGCAAAATGTGATTTTTTTTTTCTGATAAGCAATAATTCAATGGCCATACAAGAAATTTAATGGCTGCACTATTTATTATATGGCTGTACAAAACATTTAATGTCTGTACTATTCAATGGCTGTACTATTTATTCAATGGTTGTACAAGAAATTCAAAATCTGTACTATTCAATGGTTGTACAAAATATTCAATAGCTCTATTATTTATTCAATGGTTGTACAAGAAATTCAAAGGCTGTACTATTCAATGGCTGTACATGTTGAAGCACGAGATGCCATGATGCTGAAAATATTAATTGTTATCAAATTTGTTAATTTGAATAACAAATCATTATTTGTGGTTTGTGCTATATTTAGTATTATGAAGGTCACTATATATGTCAAACGCCTATGTTTACTTATATTCAATATCAATGCATAGACAAAAAATCACAAAAATCTACTATATATACGAAGCAATTCTGTGTAGTATCAAGAGAATGAAAAAGCTGCTTTCTGATAAGGCTTTTATACTACATATAAATGGAATCCAATAAAGTGCATCTGTGCTATTATATTTTTCTTTTCTTTTTTTCTTCCCCCTTTCAGAAACAGAAGGGTTACAGAAACAAATTATCTTTGTGAAACCTTGTATCTGCCATTGCTTCAAAGGAAAAGTGGTTTAAAATAGCTGGGAGTGTCGTTAATAATAATTATGAAAATGTAAAGTAGGATTTTATGAATTGTTTGAGCAACTTATATTTATTCGGTTTTACGATCAGATAAACTTTTGTTATTATTATCAAGTGCCACTTCATCTAACTAGTTATATTATCTAGAATTTACCTAACTAGTTATATTATCTAGAATTTACCGAACTAGTCATATTATCTAGAATTTACCTAACTAGTCATAATATCTAAAAGTTACCTAACTAGTTATTATCTAGAAATTACTTAACTAGTCATATTGTATAGAATTTACCTAACTAGTTATTATCAAGTTACATAACTAGTCATATTATCTAGAAGTTACCTAACTATTCATATTATTTAGAAGTTACCTAATTAGTCATATTATTTAGAAATTACCTAATTAGTCATATTATCTAGATTCATAGGCAATTGATTTTAAATAATAAATAATAATACCTGAAAACACGTTTTAGAGGTCTAATAAATAATGACAAATGGGGCCCGATGGCCGAATGACTGGCGCTCTGTGTCATGGATATTTGTAGTGGTTCAGAATCCACTTTTAACTCGGTCTAATAGTAGTTCCCGGTCTAATAGGACTTTTGGACGTAGGGTTGACAACCCTATCCCGTAAAAATGTAAAACATCTCTTGTTTCAAAATCTGCCAGTAGATAGACAGACTTGTCCCACCATGGAACTTTTGCGCCAATGAAGAAAAGAAGAAGACATAGTCTTATGGTTTTATTCATACATTGATTGCAAAATAAATGAATTTTCAATAACAACATCGATTCCCTCTCTGGAATGGGAAGCCGAAAAGAGAATGTTTAAGTCCAAAGAGAATATTTGGTTTGTCGCTCTATAGTAATTTTCTGCACACTTTGGGCTAATTATACCGGGACCTACAGTTTAACGTGACAGATCCATGCAATCCATCCACAGACAAACATCCATGCTACAGCCAGGATTCGAACCTGAAGTCTATGGTACCAATGCCAGAGCACTAGCCAATTGACTATCAGGCTGTCCAAAGAGAAGGAGGTATATGTGATTCTCTTAGATTCCACACCCTTGCAATATTCATTCTGAATCACAAATTCCTTCTCCTCTTCGGACACAACGGAAACTTTGCGACTTATAGATTTATCGTGCCCATTTCGGACATGGAATTGATGTTATTATAGAAAATTCATTTATTTTACATTAAATATACGAGTACGCCAATAAGACTATTTATTATTTATTACTCCCCTTACAGGAAATCAGGTGCAGGTAGTTGGATTTCGAAATCCAAGAGTACATCAGCAACGAAAACCCTGCGGTTTGTCATTCTATGGTCATTTTGTGTACACTTTCGGCTAATTAGACCGGGACCTACAGTTTAACGTGGATTCCAAACCACTAACAAATATTCATACCACCGACAAGATTCGAACCTGAAGCCCGTGATACCAACGGTCAACGGCCAATTGATCATCAGGCAGCCCAAAGAGAAGGAGGTATAAGTGATTCTCTTAGATTCCATACCCTGGCAATATTTGTTTTAAATCACGTATTCCTCCTATTCTTTGGATACAACAGAAGAACTTTTCTGCTTATAGATTTATCGTGCCCATTCCGGACATTGAATAAATGTTATTATTGAAAATTCATTTATTTTACAATAAATTTATGAATAAACCAATAAGATTATTTATTATTATTACTAGATGTATGTAGTTCGATTTCGAAATCTAACAGTACAACAACAATGAGAACCCTACGGACATTGCTGCCCAACAATTTTTTCCAAGCACCCCCGCACTACAGAAAGAAAATGTTTCGGCTAATACAATGCGAGACACAGAGAAAAGTCCACATAAAACACAGAAAACGATTTCATCCCTCTCTACAACAAATCCAGATGAGCACTTCCTCTTCCAACTCAACAAACATTACAAGCCCCCTTAAAATATAACAACCCACTTCCGACGGCAAAATTAAGCTTTTAAACATTTTATGGCCCCCTCCCCCACCCCACCCCCGGTCGAGTAAGTGCTCAATGAGAGTAAAATCCCCTCTTTTTCGGGAGAGGGGGATACTCAGGGACGTCTATCAAAAGGAGCTTTTATAACCGCTATAAAGTTAAATTACCTTTTTCCTCTTTAACTTCATATTTCTCGTAGTTCTTGGCGAGCGTTTTGGGCGCCAATGGCGTAAGTGCCGAATGCTGCAGGAATGAAAAAGTCGATTGCTTTACTAAAGGCCAACTTCTTGGAGAAGATTAGACTGGATAATATTGTGTCTGATAGTAGGTCTTTGGTTTTATTTTTGATTTACTGAAGTTAATTGAGCTTTGATCGAGCGAAAAACCGAGAATTAAATATTTAATTATTTTTTATTTCTTTATGTATATACAGGGTGGGGTCCTGAATGGCCGAGTGGCTAGCGCTCGGTACCACAGGTTTCAGGTTCGAGTCCCGGCGGTGAAATGGATATTTGTAGTGCAGGGGAATTATAAATAAAGCCCCACTTTCAAAATGCTGTAAAATCACAATAAGTTCAAATTTGAACTGAAGAGACTTGAAGAGGAGGGAAACGGTATGGCATAAAAAAAAGGTCAAAAAACAGTTACACCGATTTTTCCCCTCCAATTTGGTATGAACTTGCCATGGTGGATGGGCTTTCCACTAACAGTGTCACAACTGTTGAATGACTTGGAAGTCATTTTTTCCGTCAAAAGACCGAAACAATCAAGTACATTGGACACTACAGTTGCTTTAATGTGCAGCTCATGCCAAATACGTTGCAAATTCGATTCAAAATATCGAAAGGCAGCCGAATTCACTTTATTTATGCCGCTTACAGCGCCATCTATTAATAAACATTGAAACTTTTTTTGAAGCCGTACCGTTTTCCCCTTCTTCAAGTATCTTCAGTTCAAGTTTGAACTCATTGTAATGTGTATTTCTTTTTTACAATATTTTGAAAATGGTACTTTATTATTAATTAATTTAATTATAATTATTTAATTATATCTATATATATATATATTTATATGAATGTATGTATGTATGTATTTCCATGTATGTATGTTACGAGCAATAAACTTGATGAGTACATTGACAAATAGAGCTTCCTAGAGAGATTTTCAACACTTCTAATCAAAATGATTTGAAATTAAGATATCATGAATAGGACTTAATCAGGACCACCTAAAATGACTAACTAACAATAGTTCAAAAAATATATTCTTCCTTCCTCGGGATGCAGGGGGTAACATTTTCCTGAACTTACTCACTTATAACCCAAATGTGAGCCTGTCCTCCATAAGCAAGGTTTCCACCGGATACTAAAATCTCAGGTCGTAGAACGCCAATTAATAGGAAAATGCCCACTGAGGTTTCCGATAGTTTGGAGTTATACGAGCTGACATTTTAGTATCCTAAAGAAAACCAACCTTTAGTAAGACTTTATTCCAAAAAGGCATTCATAACCCGTTTTATAATATGCGTTTTTATTGTAGATTCTTAGTTATATTAATTGTATTGGTGAGAGTCCACAAGCTCAATTTAGGGATCCTGTGAGCTTGGACTACAAAGAAATTATCTTCATTCTTAATTTCAATTAAAATTAAGTATTCTTATATGAATGCATGCAACAAATTCTAATAATATTAAATGTGGTTGTGATTTTCAGCAGATCGAAATAGCAGATTGTTTTCCGCCTTGTAACAATTTCGTTCAACAATAACATTCGCACTGAATTATCTTATACTTTATGATGCATTTTAATGTTATTTCAAGAGCCTAGGGAAAAGTCACAAGCCTTGTAATATTTTTTATAAATTGTTCTTATTATAATTGAAAATTTTAAAAATTCATTTAATTAAAATTAAATTTAAAAAAATTTTAAATTTTTTATGGCCTTCATTTTTCTGACAAATGGGATCAATGACCTTTCTCTTACTGCCCAAGGTGGACTAATGACTTCATTTTAGTGGAAAAAGAGGTCAGTGACTTTGATTTTATTGACGACGTCTTAAATTTATTAACAAAAGGGATCCATGAAATAAAAAAAGGTAAGAACCTTAATCTATTAGAAAACGAAAATTAACAATGACGAAGTAGTGCTTTAGTATGAAAAAAGTAGCACTTAATTCGGAGCTAGGAAAAAAAAATTGCTCAAAATGGAACTGTGGTATTTAATTTAATTTAAAGGGTTATAACGTCGATGTGTGAATGTTTTTTTTTTATTATTTTTATTATTTTTATTATTATTATTATTATTATTATTATTTCTGGAGAAAGATTTTTAAAGTTCATCTAACTAAAGCCACTAAAAATACGCTTCAGAGAAGAATTTTCCATCGTGTTAACTCAAACGTAAATCATTTACTCCTCTCCTTTTTATATTTGAAATGTAACGCACCACACTCTCGTGGTACCCTTGAGAACGCTGAATCTGTTAAATATCTTCCATAGAAATAGTGAATGGCGACCATCAAATTACTGCCGTTGGCAAAAAGCAAATATGTAGCTCTTACATTGTTAAATCACGGTCGAAATTCGGGAATATTGATTCGCAATCCTATCAAACAATCTTTAATGGCGACTATTCTGATTCTGAATTGAGCATGATTTGTTGAACTGTAGGTTTGGATCAATTGGTTTAAATTGAGAACGTTGAGTTAAATCAGTTTAGTTCAATTTGGTGAACGTTCGATTGATTCTTCTTGAGTTTCAGAAGGGATCAGAGATTAAACATTATGCTACAAAAAAATTTGTTTTATAAATAAACAATAGCCTTGCTCCCTTCTACGCACTGCAAGAGCGTGTCCTCTGGCGTTCAAAAGAAATGATCAGTAGCCCTCGAGACTCTCACAGGAGAGGAAATACTATGCAATCGGCGCCACCTCTGAGAAATATTTGGTTTACAATCTCTCATCTCGAGAGGAAATATATTTAGAGCAACACTGCGTATTAGTTGGTCTACAGACTCTCATCCGGAGAGGAAGTATATTTCGCGCATCCAGCACTTACCTGAGTATCGGGTTTTCGGCTTAGAAATGGAATCCTTCCAAGAATCTATAATTATATGTCTTGTAGTGTGCGTCGTTTGTTTGTGCATCTGGATCTGGTTGAGACACAGATTTAAGAACACACAGCTTCTTTACTTACAAGTATATAAACAACACCACAATTAAAGATACAACATGTAACTCATTTAAAGATATACAATTAAAGATTTGTGGAAGGTTCCACTTCTAGCTCTCGAGATGAGAGCTTGAAACTAACGACAGTGCCAGTTTCGCCGTACGTTCTTTCTAGTGAGAGCCTCGATGCCTATTGACGATTTTTTCTGAAGGACACAAGATTCGCTCTTATAGTACGTAGGTGGAACCATGGTTACAATTTTAAAATGTGTTAAATATTGTACGTTTGTGTAAATAAAGTTGTGGGTTCCCAAACCTGTATCTTAAGTCTCAACCCAACCACACCCAGTTACAATCCAGTTCCCCCAACCCACAACACTACAATCTGGCGCCCAACGTAGGGCACTCTCTATCCTACAACACTTCAATATTAGAATAAATAATTATTGATTTCTAGTAATAATTTTAGTTTAATATTTTGGATATTTAATAATAATTTTAGTAAGAATAATTAATTTGTTTGCTTTTTAATAATCAGTAAAGTTTAAAAATCTTATAGGAATACTGTGATAAAAATGAGCTGATATCTGAACATTAAGCTAATGTGTTCTGCGCATTATCTGCACTAAAGCCAACCATAAGTCTTGGTATTATCGATGTAAACATGCATTGTTCGAATTGCTGGTTCTAATGGATTGGTGTTACTAATGACCGAATAGATGGAAGCCTTAAATTAAATCAGTGCTCTCCACCGAAATTAATCAACTGCATCGATTCGAATGTACGGGGCGAATTAAAGATCGCTCACTATAATCAATATGAACATCATACATATAAATAATTATAAATAACATATATTTTTAAAGTTGGCGCTTAAAAATATATTTGTTGTCTTATATATTTATTTTGTAGAAGTAAGAAAATTTATTGGGAAAAATATTTCATATTTTTGATTTTAATTCGTATTTCCTTCTTTTTTTTTATTTTTTTTTTTTTTATTTTAATTTCTGCTTGCCTACACAATGCTGTTATAGTTTTGTTGTTATTAACAAATGTTGTTATTAAATAACACAAAAGTTATTCAATGTTATGTAAAAGACAAACTTTAAATAACTTTTCCAAGGAGATAATAATTTTCTATTTTTGTAGTATTGTCATTTCAATCAGTCTCACGTTAGGCGCCAGACTGTAGCGTTGTGAGTTGTGAGTGTAGCTGAATTGTAAATGTGTGTGGTGGGGTTAAGATACTTGAGGCACAGATTGTACTTGAGTAAATAAAGCTGTGAGTTTTCCAAACACCACGCACCTACAATTACAGACATACACTATTTAACACATTTAAAGACAGATAATTAAAGATTCTTGGAAGGGTTCCACTTCTAACCAGAAAATCCGTAACTTAGGTTTGCGCGGGATGCGCGGAATGTACTACCTCTCCGGGTGAGAGTCTATAGGCCAACAAATACACAGAGTTGTGCTAAATATATTTCCTCTCGTTGTGAGAGACTGTAAACAAAACGTTTTTTAACATAAGAACGGGATTGCGCTGTACTAAATGTTTCTCAGCGGCAGCGCCTGTTGCGCTATACTTCCTCTGGGGGGAGAGTCACGAGACCTATTGGTCATTTCTCCTGAACACCACAGGGGGCGCTCTTGCAATGCGTAGGAGGAAACATTGTTACATTTTATATTTTTCTATCAAATAAACTTTCCTCATTTAATGTATTTTATGTTAAATTATTATTTTTTATGCTATGTATTTCAATTTTAGTGAATTTATTTATTATTATTATTAAATTCACTAAAACTGTTTCCTATAAAAATAAGTAAAACGAAATAGAATTCTGTTTTACAAATTCTATAGAAATTGGAATTCTATAATAAGCAGTTTCTTGGGGAAAAATCTTTAAGAGAAAATTTTAATAAATAAGTGTTCACATTTAAAATTTGTACAATTTAATTCAAACTGTCTATAATGTCTCTCAAATCACTGATTAGCAATAACTTGAAGCAATTTAAAGAAAATTCGAAAGATAAATTTACAAGAATAAATGGAAAGATCTTTTCTGAATTGTAAATTATTCGCAGATAATAATAAATATTCAGTTATTTCATGTTTAAATTTTTAAATTTTAATTACAAAGCTTATTTTAAAAGATCTCTATCGAAAAATTAGAACGAAAGGGAAAGAAATCCAAATTCAATGATGAAATGAAATACTCCCGAAAAACATCTAACAAATATTGTATGCATAACTGTATACAATATTTATACGTAATAGATGACGTAATAGATGTTTGGCTACTATTGTTGGCGTAATAGCGATCGATGTTTGACAATGAATTTTGGCGAAATAGCATTTTATAGCGACACCGAATTTCGGCAGCCAGTTTGTTTGTTTACTTGGCATCTTAATGTTGAATTTGGGCGAAATATCGTTTTATTGCGAAAACTAACTGCTGGATTCATTATTATGTATACTTGGCATCTTGGCGATGCATTTGGCACAAAGGGTACAGGATTCTAGATTTTCACCAAGCAATTATAAAATGGAACTTAATTTTAATTATATATTTTATAGAGATAAAAAAAATTAAATAGAGATCATAAATCCGATTAGTACATTACTGACAAGAATCTAATCTTAAATAGTAAATATTATTATTAAGCTAATTCCATCAAAATCGGACAAAAATAACCAATTCTATTTTTGTGAATTGTAACAGCATCCATTGTATTGTAACACGAAACTGCAGAAGGCATTTTATCTTGTTTACAATTTCGATGCAACGAAGCATTCCAGGGTTAAAATATGATGAAAGGATTCATTAATTATTTATATCTAACTCGAATTCTGTTTACTTTAGTAATAATAAGTGCCTCCGAAGAACGATCGTATAATTTGTTTACCGGGAGATGTATCATTTTATCTCGCCAAATCGCGATAAAAAGTTCAAAGGTCACTTCACGCTTAAAAATCAGTCGATTATAATTTCAACAGCACTTATTTTTAAAGCTCGTTGAATTAATTAAGCTGAAATTTCATTTCATGTTTTTATGCGAGCAATTTATTTTATCCATTGTTGGTGATTGATTGGATTTTCGCTTGGTTAGCAATAAACATTAATTATTTCTCATAAACTACAAGCTGTATTTTTTTTACCGGCTACATTGTTTTTTAAATGTAACCCCAAAATGAAAAAAGCCTTGAAAAATTAACAACGATTTAGCTGAAAAAGTTGATAACTAACGATAAAAAAAATGTTGTTTATTTATGAGTTTATTATTTTATTTTTATTTATATTTATATTTTTTCTGTAAGGAAAAAAAAACGAGTTCACACTGTTTAACAGATTTTAAAAATTCGAATTCGTATGATTCGATTCGAAAATTCGAATTTCGTGAACGATTTGCCCAGACATTTAAAAACTGTTGTGGATTCTTCGACACATTCCACTAAGTAATAAATGGTGACTTTCTGGAAAAAAAATTTTTACTATGTTCTTAAAATATTCAATGTAGTTTTGTCAAGAAAATGTTATAGATATTATTAAAAAATAATCATTCTGAAATATAAGTTATTATATACAATATATATTAAATATTGGAACATTTCCATACAAAATTTTAAATTTGAAAATAAATTTGCCGTCTAGTTGCATAATGAGACTTAGGGTTCACTGATAACATAGAGAGTTTTTGCATACCGTACGTTAGTTACCGTAGGACGTCCGTTAGCTTTTCTCCCTAGCGCGCATGCTCAGTTTCCTATGAGCATGCGCGCTAGGGAGAAAAAGCTAACGGGCGTCCTACGGTAACTAACGTACGGTATGCAAAAACTCTCTAATATTAAAAAAAACCACGTGCAATTTTTAAAAATTATATTAGGCTTTTTATTTTCTCAAAGGATGAAATGTTGAATTTAATGTTATTATGAGAGTAGAGTTTCATTAGTTATATTTGCATTTTTGCTGATATTTTTTCAATTCCTTCTATTAGCTCACACTCTCCCTATATATATCTTGTTCAAATTTTCAATCGTTCATAAAATACTTTTTATTCATCCACTCAAGTTCAAATACATTTTTTTTTTGAACTTGTAGTGGATGACACTTGATGTTAATACTGTTTTCTCAAATATTAATTCATTCATTAAATTTAATTAATTCATTTTAGTTTTTTTTATTTAAATTGCATATATCTGCCAATAGATGGCTCCATGTAAACTTAAAAAAAATGAATGAAAATTATTTATAAAGGACTTTCTGCAATAGAGTGAAAAAAAAATAATAATTGACTTTTAAAAAAAATTTTTATATTACTTGTTCTTAAGTAAGTTAACCAAAGTAAAAATATTTACTGAATCTAGACGATATCTGCTTATTAACTACTTTATTCTAAACTTACTACATATTTTTTGTGTTTTATTATAAGGTAGTGGTTTAAATGGCATTCTATATAAAAACACTTTTAGTGAAGGAACTTTATATACTAAAATCATGCAATATGTACATAACTATTTGAATGTTTCCGGGATGGTATATTTTGAACCACATAACACATAAGTTGAAAACTTTATCTAGAGGGTCTCAAATATAAGGACACATAGCAACCCTTTGCTTTAATGTCTAACTGCTTTCATTATGGCCATAAACTCTGACATTTGTTGCACACTACATTTACCGCATTATCTTTATCTCAGGTAAGATGAAATGAAGACATACAAATCAACACTAGGAATGAAGTTACGTGTAGTAAGAGAAAATAATAAAAAAATTAATGAGCTAAAAATAATTTTAATATTCCAAAAAAATAATTAATTAAAATATTCTAATTATAATTTTGCGTGGTTTAAAAATTATGAGAAGATAGTATTCAATAATAATTTGGAAATTTATTTTCGAACGTAGCTTGCCGAACAAACGATTAACTAAGCAAACGATTTGACATCAAATCGTTTGCTTAGAATATTCAATTTTTTTTTTATCTAATATAAATTGGTATAAATGGAATATCACTAGTCGATAAATTTTGTTATCTTTTAATTAATTATATTTTTATATTTAATTAATTAATTAATTACAAAAAATATAATTATTGTTTTAATTAATTAAAAATTCCAATTTTTCATATTAAACGGATGGCAAAACTAATGTCATTGTTCTGTATGTATTCTTATTCACAATCAATTTTAATTTCTTTCTTTTTTTTTCTTTTTTTTTTTATATTATTTTTTTAATATTTTTTATTGTTTTTAAATTTTTTTTATTTTTTTTAAATTTTTATTTACATTTATACATTTATTTTTATTTATAGTTATATTTGTATTCATTATATTTTCATTGATTTAACCTGTTTGTTTCACAATTGGGATATAGTTTATTTACTTATTTATACAAAAATTTTATTTATTATTTTATTTATTTATTTTAATAAATAAAATAATAAATAAAATTTGGGACCTGAATGGCCGAGTGTCTAGCGCTCTGGCGCTCGGTGCCACAGGTTTCGGCTTCGAATCCCGGCGGTGCCATGGATGTTTGTAGTGGTTCGGAATCCACTTTAAGCCGTAGGTCCCGGTCTTCTATGACTGTAAGAGCGTCACGGAGCAAAAGTCAGGCTTCTACCTACGGGTGCTCCATCACAACAGAAGCTGCTTCCTTCCCCTTCAATCATGAGTCCATATGGGCTCGTGGGCTTGGCCAGCCAAGTGGGATAAGAAACAACAACAACAAATTTATTTTAATTCATTTCATTTTAATCGGTTTCACAAAATGAAATTTTAGTTTTTTTTTTTTTTATCCACATTGTTGATTTAACTATCCAAATATATAAAATGATCGATTGTACTGAAATTGGAAAATTTATTAAATATTTTCCTTTTTTTTTTTTTGTTTTTAGACGAAACTTATCGAAGCAAAAGTTTTTTTTTTCCCCTTGTTTTTAGACGAAACTTATCGAAGCAAAAGTACGTTATTCATTGCAGCAAAGAGAAAATGCCAGATAATATCAGTTAATTTATTTATGTAAGATACAATTACAGAGCGAAAATATTTATGAAAAATAACGAATAAAAAAAAATTTTTCATTTCCATATAATATACGTTAATGGCAATTTCGACTTTATTGTTTAAAAAATAAAAAGTTTAAGATGTTGTTCAACAGTCGAATTCTATACTTTAAAAAAAAAAAAAAATAAGAAATAATAATAAATTAATCACATAGATGTTTTCATACTAAAAATTCCAGAAAATCTCAACTTAAATTAACTTTTTTGTATTCGATTAAAAAATAAATTGTGAAATAAAAAATATATAACTTTATTATGCCATGTCTTTTATGAATAGAAAGAAATATGCACGTTCGTCGTTTAAATTAAGTATTTCTTGTAACTATCAATCATATTTTCCAATTACATAGAATTTTTACAACAGTTCTTCGAATTGAGAAATAATACTCATACATTACTTTTTTTCAGCGTGTCAGGAAAATTAGCCGTTAACTGTCAGAAATTAGATGAATTAAGAAATTGATCTCTGTCAACACTTTAATATTTTATTGTTATTTTATTTGAAGAATTTTTGAATAGATAAAATTGTAATACGTTTTTTGTGAGATTTAACGACTGTTATTAAGAATCAGTTGATTTCCATTGAATTTCAAATAGTGTTTTTAAATTGTTTTTATTGTAGAACAGATTATTATAATTAATGTATCATCACTTTTCTACAATAATGTATAGTTAAATTATTTTTTAACGTGTTTCAGAGTCATTAATTCTGAACCATAATCAGATATCGTGAATGTTATTCATAACAAATCTAACGTCATGATTAATTATTATTATGACACCACAATGCGATGAAAAACAAAAAGTTTTCATTAATATTTAAATAAAACATTATGTTTATGGCCTTTTTAAAAATGCTTTTAAAAACAAAATGGATAAGGATTAAATTACGTCTGGAAGTAGTTTTCTGCAAGCCATGAAAAAAATTCCCCTGAAATTATGATAAAAAAAAGTAGGACAAAGAACATATTTGATCCTTATCCAATTAGAAAAACAAGAATAATATTAGAAGAGAAAATACAGCAAAATTCCATGAAAAAATAAAATCATTTACAAACTTCAATTTATCGAGTGTGAACACTTTTTATCACTTATTTCAGCAACTAAACTTGAATATATGATAATTAAATTAATTTTTATAAACATAACTATTATTAGGCAATATTCTTATAATTATTAGGCTAATTAATAGGCAATATTCTTACAAAATTGAAACAATAATCCGCTTGTATTTCGGATGTCAAGCAATTCAAAGTGAAATACAGAGTACGTGACTTCACATTGGCAAATTATTTGTCACAGAGCACGTGGAGATTAATCTGCTTAAAATAATAATTTTTTTATTCTTATTTATTTTCTTCCAACACTTTTTTTAATGGAGTCACGGAGCTCTTATCATAGCAACATCGTGCTCACACAGGATAAAAACATTTTATCAAGTCTTTTTAATTTGTTGCAAATAATCTGACCACAATATAGTCATTTATCATTCTTAAATTATAGCTAATGTACAAATTTAATTCATAGAAATCGCAGTACTAGTGTTTTTTTTCTGCCTTTGTCAATGCCTGGTCTTGATCTATGCTGTTCTTTGTCTCTTTCCTTGCCTTGTACTAAGATCTTATTCAGTTGCAAACTGCTTTCTCTGTTCCAGTCAAAGCCCATCAAAGTGTAATATTTACATTGTAGAATTTACAGTGTAGTTCACAACTACTATACGTTTCATGTTTTAAAAAAAATTTAGATTAGAATTAGAATGAAAATAATAATTTTATAATTCCATGAATCGCTTGTGTAGCAAGGTAGGCTTCTAGTAAGGATTCACCATGTCTTCCATAAAATAAAATATAACCAATGAGGAAGAGTTCAAGGTTGATAAATCCTCCTTTCAAGGACGGGTTGACCCTTACGTTAGATTTTGGACTTATAGATATTTTTTTTCACCTTAGACTTTGGAACCGAGATGATTTAAGATGATTTTGTAAATACTCGTTATGTAATTTTGTTCCGTGTGCTATGTGTTGCAGTTGGGCAGAGCTGTCTTAACAAATTTTAATAAGTATGACAGCTAAACGTCTCTTATATTAGTTAAAGAAATAATTAAGTTCTGCAACTGCAACAACACTGAATCAAGACCACACGCATATCGGACTCTAACGTGTACGCTCCTGAAATGAAGGAATTCAACTCAAAAGGATGGAAAAGTCCTTCTATTAGTGTTAGGTTCAACTTCCCATTTCCCATACCGTTCTCAATGAAGTTGGTACTGAAAGCGTATATTTTTGAAACCCAATAAGCAAACTGAACCGAGCCTTGTCTAAGTATAAGGATATTGACTATGCAACCGGAAAGCCCTCCACTCGATGATTGGTTCGTCATCCCCGATGCCACCACCGTATGCTGGTTTTCAATTATAGTGGTATCCAAAACATATGTTTATGAAGCTCAACAAGCAAAACCGTTAGCCATGACATGTTTAGGTATAGATGTATTAATTCTACAATTGGAAAGTCCCTTCAAAGGATGATAAGTTCAATTTTCCCAAATGCAATTCTCTTAAGTATGGTGTCAATCATGATGGCACCAAAGATTTCATTTATCCACCAAAGATATACAAACGTTTTTGAATAGTCAAAAAATTTCACAAGTAGAAACGTCGAAAAAAATTGCTTATGAAAGATATGTTTATGAAACTCAACGAAAAAAAACCGTTTGCTATGATTTGTTTAGGTATAGACATGCCAGATCTACAATTGGCAAGTCCCTTCAAAGGATGATAAGCTCAACTTTCCCATATTCAACTCTCTTAAGTATGATATCAATTAAGATGGCACAGAAGATTTCATTTATCCACCAAAGAAACACGCACATTTTCACACCAAAGAAATACATTCACAATAAACATTTTCAATAAATTTCACAAGTAGAAATATCGGAAAAAAATTGTTTATGAAACCCAACAACAAAACCGTTGCCACGACTTGTTTACGTATGGGCGTGCCAGATCTTCAATTGGAAAATCCCTTCAAATGGTAGTTCAATTTTCCCAAATGCAACTTTCTTAAGTGTGGTGTCAATAAAGATAGCACCAAAGATTTCGTTTATGCACCAAAGAACAGTCATGTTCAAATAGTCAATAAATTTCACAAGAAGAAACATCAAAAAAAATATTGTGATGAATCAATATTTATTTTAAAAAACATGCTTACGGAAATGATACAATATAACTTACTAAATATTTATTTTAAAAATTTGTGAATTTATCCTTTTTTTAACTTTAACTTTTCATTTACACTACCAATTCTCACATGCACCACTTTATCTCTGATATCCAGACTGATGGGTTCTACCAGATGAGAAATTTTTTTTCTATTCCACTTTATTATTTTTTTTTTTATGTATGTCTTTTCTTTTTTCCTTAGAAATTCCTATTTTGTTCTGTCTCCCACCATTTTTTTATTCCCTGCCCCACTCCACCGCAATGATAGAATTTTTTATTACTCACCAACCTCTACAACAGAGAGATTTTTAACATTTCTCCATCTTTTTAACGGGGCAGCATCAAATCGATGTTAAGCGTTGGAAAAAAAAAATTTTTTTAAGTTACTTTTCTTTATCTTTGGATGAAGAGAAGAAGTAGGCAGGGCTATTAGGGTATAAGGGATGGAGGAAGAATGCCTACCAGACGTGGGGGTGATCGATTTTGCATGTGGGTAGGCTTGACGATGAGGAATTAGATTTCTGATGGTTATCAATCATCTCTTCGAATAATTGGCCTATCATCTCATAACTTTAATACCTATGATTAATAAGTCGGTGCGCAACCCTGTTGTGCGTTCAAATTTCTGTGCGCATTTCTTACGCTTCTACATGCAGTTTATGAAACTTTGTTTTAAAAGTTATATTAACTAGATATATTGTATACAAAGTTACAAATGCTTAGACTTACACTCAAGAGCCAAAACATTATGACCACCCCTACATTTCGCAATGAACTCACCTGGATGACGTGGAAGGCACGTGATCAGGTGGAAGTGGTATTTAACTGGTATTAAGTGGTGGTATTAATCCATGCCAAGGCGGGTTGAAGCTGTGTTGCGCGCCAAAGGTGGGCCAACTCGTTATTGACAGGTGGTCATAATGTTTTGGCTCTTGAGTGTATATTGAACCCTCCCCCCCTCCATATAAAATAAAAGGAAAATGAATAATCTATTTAAAATGAAATAATGTAATGAATAACGTAATACAATAAAGAAAAATATAAAAAGAAAATAAGAATTGAAGTTTTTATATAGAAAGGAATCCCGCATTCAATCCTGTAGGTTAATTCACAAAGGATATGTTATTCTCGTCCAAAGTTAGAAAGGAAACATACAATGCAATATTTTTTCCTTTTTTTTTTTCGCATTTATTTTTTAGCAAATTGTTCATGTTCCCTGTCTTAATCATTTATCAACAACTGAAAATTTTCTAAAAAAAAAAATGACCAATTATATTTTTTAAATAAAACGGATATGCGATGAGAAAATAACAAAAAAAAAGAAAAGAAAAGAATGGGCGTGACCGTCTTTCATCCCTCTAAGGTAAAGAACGGCAAAAACAAATTAATTTAATTTTAAACATGGCCATGAGAGATCATTATATTTATCCATCGTTCAACATTATAATTTGGTGCGTCTTTATATTATCCATATGGATTATAAGTATGAAGGAATGATTGTGATATTAAAATTTCTTATCCTGACACAAAAACAAAATTCCGCGGTCTCAAAAAAATAGTTTTTTTTTAGACTATTTTAAAATTAGTTTATTATTCATTTTAGTTTTCAAACTTATAAAGTATCAAAAATTCCGATCTTCATAAGTCATCAAAATCTGTAAAATTCTTCAAAAAACAGTTTCGTTAACTCTAAGATGAAAAATATAATAATAGAGAGTTTTTGCATACCGTACGTTAGTTACCGTAGGACGTCCGTTAGCTTTTTCTCCCTAGCGCGCATGCTCATAGGAAATTTGTACGGTATGCAAAAACTCTCTAATATAAAAGAATGACCGTAAGCATAAAAAAAATACAAATATTTCCAGTATTTTTAAAAATTAGTTAATCTAGTTTTCAAATGAACATTAGTTGAAAAACTTATCTGTTTTGTAAAACAGCATGTTTTATAGATAATTTACAAATGTAACCGGCTTCCTCCTACACAATGGCAAAAGCATACCCTTTGGCTTTCAGGAGAAATGGTCAGTAGGCCTCAAGACTCTCACCCTAGAGGAAGTACAGCGAAACCACGTGGTTCTGATGAGAAACGTTTAGCTTATAGTATTTCATTCCGAGAAAAAGTATATTTAACAAAACCCTGTGTATTAATTGACCTAAAACTCTCACCGGGAAGGAAACATATTTAGCGCATCCCGATTCTTTAGTTGGACTACAGACTCTCACTCAGAGGGGAAGTAAATTTCGTGCACCTGAGTATCGGGTTTTCGACTTAGAAGCGGTGTCCTTTCACGAATCTATAATTATCTATCTTAAAATGTGTTACATATTGTATGTCTTTAATTGTATGTAGTCAATAATGTTGTGAGTTCTCCAACCTGTGCCTCAAGTATTTCAATCCAACCACACCCTGTTGCAATCCCTCTACACAACCTGCACACTACACAACTAGTATATTTTTCTGCGTATTATACAATTAATTACATAATTCGTAAATTAAAATAGTTTATAGAGCTTAAGATGAGGTGAACAAAATTTACAACTAATCTGACTAGAAAATTTGAACTTTTCGCTTAAATTGCTAACAATTGTAAAATCTATCCAGATTAAATTTTTAATATTAATTTCAAAAATGTGATGAAAGCTTGAGATTTTTTTTCTTTTGAATTCATTTTGAAAAAGAACTTTTTGAATAATATTGTTTTAGTAGAACGTTCGTAATATATTAAAGTTAAAAGAAATGCGAAGATTATTTTTAGTAAGCTATTGAAGAAAGTAGACTGGGAAAGTGGCACTGATGTACAATTTTATTACATGTTTAACTGTTATAAAATATATAGCGGATAGCAAGTTGGATTTATTTTGTAACTAAGCAGCTAGATTCAAAATCTTATAAGCATATGAACCAAACATTCATGTGATGATTCCAGTGATGAGCATGATAAAATATGTATGTAGAAATGTCCATTTGTTGTGTTCTAAGAAGAAAGGAATAAGATACAACCTTTTCAAAAGCCACTTCCGTAAATGAATGTTTCAAATTGCCGTGTTAAAATGTATTAACTCGGACCTTTCAAATTGCATTTTGAGTAACGCTGAATCTGCTATAGATCTATCACTCTAGTGGTAGATAACCACAGAACAAAGAGCGCAGCATTTGAGAACAACGACAAACAGATAATCAAGATGTATTAGCAAAAACATCATTGTTATAAGGACATAACTTCCGAAAATAATGCTAAACCGATAACAGTTCCATTAGTCACCAAAGGTACCATTCGTATAAATAAAGAAATTACATCTCTCCAAATTCTCTATTTTTAGGCATATAAGAAATAGTGCAAATAAAAAAGTTTTACTGTATAATGCCCTCGTATAGATAAAGAAATTACATCTTTTCAAATTCTAAAAAAGCTTTTCTGTGCAATGCACTCGCATAGATAAAAAAATTAAATCCTTTGTCCAAAAATATGGTATATAAGTTTACTATATTTTGTACGCATAAAAATAGTACAGATATAAAATATATTTTATTCTATAATGCACTCGAATATTTATAAAATTTCTGATCTTGAAAAACTAATTCTAAAGTCCACAGACAAAATAACTGAAATTTCTTATTTGTATCGGGATGAGTCTATTATATGAATAGATGAAATGTTAATGCTGTAGCATTTTTCTCACGAGAAGAGTTGTAGCATTTCATTCCCAGGACAGAAGAATGTGTATTCTTTAACAAGTACCTAATAACAACCTGTCACTCAAATTTGACAGCAGATATGCAGTGATGTGAATATTTATATTATATGCAATTAGTGTTTTGTACTAATGAGAACAACCTGTCACTCAAATCTGATAGCAGATAATCAATATCATGGATAATGAGACCTCATGACATTATCGATGTGTCTATTCGACCGTCACAGATCGACACAATTACAGATGGAATATGAGCCACGTGATGAGTTGATGCTTCGTGATTGATGATAGACCATGGGCTGAGGAAGTGTCTACTCCAATGAGAAATGTGGGAATCTGATACCACCTCTTGAGAGATTTTCTTAAAGTTAGGTTTTGGCAAAGGGTGGAGAGACAGAGAGAGTTCTGCAAAGAGTCGACAAGGAGTTTTTTCTTTTTTCTCAGTGAATGAACAGGCCTGTTTTAAAGTGAGCCCCTTGTGGTTTCGTGTATCACGGCGTGTGATAATTAAGGTTTGCCGCAGAACTTGTGTTCCTTAATTTTCATTTTTTGTTGATAGAGTTCTATATATTTATATATATATAATGTTTGTAAATAAAATTTAGAGTGTTCACAGAACCCGAAAGTGGCCCTCTTTTTGAAGCCGTTATAGATCTACTATAGTCCGAGACTTTACAATAAAATATAGCAAGATCCTTAGCAAACGTTAAATCTGTTATATATTTACCGTTTTAGTGGCGAATGACTTAAGTCATTGTTTCTCGACATTAAATAAAAATAAAATAAATTTATTAAGTTATTTTAATCATTTTAAATAAAAGCATATTTTGTAAAAAAAATTACTTATTATAAACATCATTTTTCTCAAATAATTCTACAATTCTCTAATTCTTTTTTCTCTTACTTAACTTATTTTGTTGTCACTCAACATTACTTTCCGTTCTTATTTTATAAACAAATAAAATAATTTACCTTCCAAATAGACAACTTACAAAAAAAGTAAACCTTTTTAATTTATGCAATGAAAATTAATGAAGATTTTATACAGAAATAAACGAAGCCATTTTTTTTTCTCTCCTGTGTTTTCCTTTTTCTATCCAAGCTACAAATATTCGCTCACAAACTCATAAGAATGTTAGATGTTTTTCAATGCGCTACATGAAAATGGAGTTTGTCGATAACTGCTTGCTTTAATTAAAAATTAATCCTTTCGTCAAATAAAAGATTAAATTTGAAAATATACTTTTTTTTGCGATGCGAGTAAAAATAAATTTCTGTCTTTTTTTTCCTGCAGCATTCCAAATTAAAGGTAATTTATTTTCGGCATTTTTATATTTGCGAAAAAATTGGAACAGCAATGAAAGAGATAAAAAAAAAACTTCCAGTATTTGAATTTTTTTTTTTTTTTTTTTTTTTTTTAATGTGCCTTTAGTCATTAGTTCGATAAAATAATAAATTTTTCAGCGTTGTCATTTTTTCTTTTTTTAAATTTCACGGAGTTGAGTTAATGAGTTATTTAATAATATAAAATAAGCGCATATTTTTAATTGCTAAGGTATAAAAAAATATATTCTGCTTCAAAACAATTTCATTATAATCCAATATATTATAATACAGTTTGTTTTAAAGTTTTTTTCCGATTAAAAAAATGGCGTATTAGATAAATTTAAGTAACATTCTTTTCAAAGAAAATGTGCATTATTAAACCAGAGATAAATTTTAAAAAAATACTATATGCATTCTATGTTTTTGCGAAATTGTTTCTAAAACAATTTCATTTTTCCATTATAATTTTGTTTTCTTTACTTTATTTTTGTCCAATTATGTTTAATATATTATATTTCCATATCGTACTTACATAATATCATAAAGCTGCCTAATATATGTTTAGTTTGATTATATGCATTATTATGAACCAAAATGTCGACTTAAATGCTTGTAAAATTATCGCGATTTTTTCATTTGAACTAGAATATGTATTAGAATCTTATCACTGTAACCGTGCTTCCCCCTACATCCCTGCATGAGCACCCCCCTTTGAAGTTTAGGTGAAATGGTTAGTATGCCTCCAGATTCTCACAGGAGGGGAAGTACAGCGCAACCTGCTCTCCCGCTGAGGAATGCTTAGTTTATAGTCTCTCATCCCGAGATGAAGTATATTTATCAAAGCCCTGCTTATTAGTTGGCTTATTGACTCCTACCCGAAGAGGAAATATATGTCGCGCACCCTGCGTGTAACCAAGTATCTGGTTTCCGACTTATAAGTGGAGTCTTTCCACGAATCTATAATTACCTACTTTTAAATGTGTTAAATATTGCATGTCTAGTATATAAAAAAGCATATAAATTTTTTTTTATATGTCTAGCATATAAAAAATAGTGCACATAAAAAAGCTTTATTGTACAATGCACTCGTATAAAGAATATTCATCTCTCCAAATTCTCTCTTTTTAGGCATATGAAAAATGTCTAAAAAGCTTAAAAAAAGCATAAAAAAAGCAAATAAAAAAGCTTTATTGTATAATGCCCCCATATAAATAAATTACACCCTTTGTCTAAAAATATGATATATAAGTTTACAAATTTTATACGTATAAAAATAGTGCAGATATAAAAACTTTATTCTATAATCCACTCTATTATTTTTAAAATTTCTGATATAGAAAAAATATTTCTGAAGTCCATCAAATGAGCTAATCTGAAATTTCTTCTTTGTGTCGGGATGAGTATGAATAGGCCGAAAATGGGTTTCAGGGTGCGAACTTCCCAACAAATGCTTCGTTGAGTATTCATCCTAAATTGTAGTTGCCGAAGCGTTGAATTTCACAGCCTATAAAATGAAGGGTTCAAAATTCGACTTCCAAGGCCTAACCGAAAACTCCCTTATTTATACTGAAGATATCAACAATAAATCTGTAGGCTGGAATATCTCATCATTGGGGTTCTAGGACATATGAGATAGGTTCTCCAGATTAGCCATGGGTTCGCTATGGGGAGGAGGAGTTAATTTAAAATTGTGGAGATGAAGTATTAATGCAATATAACAACGTAGCATAAGCGAATGTTGAATCTGTTACAGAATTACCGTTCTAGTGACAAATGACTTAAGTGAATGTTTCTCGGCTTAAGAAATCAATAAAATTAATATACTAGCTATTTTAGTCATTTTAAATAATAGCTTATTTTATTAAAAAAATTATTTATTACAAACATAATTTTTATCAAATTCAACATCCTGTAAAATGTTGTTGTTTTTTCCCGACTTAACTTATTTTGTCGTCACTCAACATTATTTCCCGTTCTTATTTTGTAAACAAATCAAATAATTTAGCATAATTTGATAATAATTTTACTTCCAAATAGACAACTTACAAAGAAAGTAAACCTTTTTAATTTATGCAATGAAAATTAATGAAGATTTTATACAGAAATAAATGAAGCCATTTTTTTTCTCTCTTGTAATTTCTTTTTCTATCCAAGTTAGAAATATTCGCTAACAAACTCATAAAAATGTTAGCTGTTTTTCAATGCGCTACATGAAAATGGAGTTTGTCCATAACTGCTTGCTTTAATTAAAAATTAATCCTTCCGTCAAATAAAAGATTAAATTTGAAAATACACTTTTTTTGCGGAGCGAGTAAAAATAAATTTCTGTCTTTTTTTCCTGCAGCATTCCAAATTAAAAGTAATTTATTTTTCGGCATTTTTATATTTGCGAAAAAATTGAAAAAAAAAAAAACTTCAATATTTCAATTTTTTTTTTTTTTTTTTTTTTTTTTTTTTTTTTTTTTCTTTTAAAATGTGCCTTTAGTCATTAGTGCGATAAAGTAATAAATTTTTCAGAGTTGTCATTTTTTTCTTGTTTTAAATTTTCCAGAGTTGAGTTAATGAGTTATTTAATAATATAAAATAAACGCATATTTTTAATTGCTAAAGTATAAAAAAAAAGCATATTCTGCGTCAAAACAATTTCATTATAATCCAATATATTATAATATAGTTCGTTTTTCAGATTTTTTCGATTAAAAAAAATGGCGAATTAGATAATTTTTAAGTAACATTCTTTTCTAAGAAAATTTGCATTATTGAACCAAAAATAAATTTAAAAAAAACGCTATACGCATTTTATGTTTTTGTAAAATTGTTTCTAAAATATTTTTCAATTATATTTTTGTTTTCTTTATTTTCTTTCTTATTTTTTTTTTAGCATTTTATTTTAATATATTATATTTTCGTATCGTACTTATATAATATCATAAAGCTGCATAATAAATGATCAGTTTGATTATGTTCAGTTTTATAAACCAAAATATCGACTTGAATTCTTGTAAAATTTTAGCGATTTTTTAATTTGAACTAGAATATGTATTAGAATCTTATCATTGTAACCGTGATTTCTCCTACACCCTGGCAAGAGCATCCTCTTTGGCGTCCAGGATTAATGGTGAATATGTCTCGAAACTCTCACCCGAGTAGAAGTACAGCGCTTCCTCTGAGAAACGATTAGTTTATAGTCTCTCACCCAGAGAGGAAATATATTTAGCGCAACTTTGCGTATTAGTTGTCCTACGGACTCTCACCCGGAGAGGAAGTTATTTAGAGATTCAGTTTCGCTCATCCCGTGCGTAGCTGAGTATCGGGTTTTCGGCTTAAACGTTCTCCAAAATGTGCCTCAAGTATGACAACCCATACAAAATCCAGTTACTATCTGGTGGCCCAACCTCCTCACTAAATCTATATGTTGATATCTCCTGAAACAGTCTCATGATTTATTTAATTTATGTTTCCATATATCATTTTTTAGTCGATTTTTCATATTCATCTTTTTCTTATTTTCATTTTTTCTTTATTTTTTTAATTCTGTTTTGTATGAAAAAATTTCAAGTTTTTTTTCTCCCATACCTTAAATTCCGATTGCTCAGATATACGAAATTTTAAGAAATATATTAAATATTCTCCTTTTGTTTTATAAGAACAAAAAGTTTTATATCAACAAAAACTTTTATAACCTCAAGATAATGTTTATTAATTTTCGTTTTTTTTGTAAATAGAGTTTTGTATTAAATAATGTTTGCAAAACAATTTTAAGTATACCCATGAACCAGAAAGTGGCCCTCTTCTTGAAGCCGTTATAGGTTTAATTGCATGGTCCGTTGCATTGTAATATCTCAGCCTACATTAGGATAGGCCGAGATGTTACAATGCAATATAGCAAGATCCTTAGCAAACATTGAATCTGTTACATATTTGCCTTTCTAATGACGAAAAACTTAGATCAAAGTTACTCGAAATTAGAAAATAAAGAATAAATTTATTAAATAGTTTAGTCATTTTAAATAAAAGCGTATTTTAGAAAAAAAAATTACTTTTTACAAACATAATTTTTTCTCAAATAATTCTACATCCTGTAAAATATTTTTTTCCCCGACTTGGGTTATTTTGTTGTCACTCAACATTATTTCCTGTTCTTATTTTATAAACAAATAAAATAATTTAGCATAATTTGATAATAATTTTACTTCCAAATAGACAATTTAAAAAAAAAAAGTAAACCTTTTTAATTGATGCAATGAAAATTAATGAAGATTTTATACAGAAATAAACAAAGCCATTTTTTTCTTTCACTTGTGTTTTTCTTTTTCTATCCAAGTTAGAAATATTCGCTCACAAACTCATAAAAATGTTAGCTGTTTTTCAATGCGCTACATGAAAATGGAGTTTGTCGATAACTGCTTGCTTTAATTAAAAATTAATCCTTTCGTCAAATAAAAGATTAAATTTGAAAATATACTTTTTTTTGCGGAGCGAGTAAAAATAAATTTCTTCTTTTTTTCCCCTCAGCATTCCAAATTAAAAGTAATTTATTTTTCGGCATTTTTATATTTGCGAAAAAATTGAACAGCAATGAAAGAGATAAAAAAAAGACTTCCAATATTTGAAATTTTTTTTTTGTTTTTAAAATGTGCCTTTAGTCATTAGTTCGATGAAATAATAAATTTTTCAGCGTTGTCGTTTTTTTTTCTTCTTTTAAATTTTCGGAGTTGAGTTAATGAGTTATTTAATAATATAAAATAAGCGCATATTTTTAATTGCCAAGGTATAAAAAAAACATATTCTGCTTCAAAACAATTTTATTATAATCCAATATATTATAATATAGTTTGTTTTTCAGTTTTTTTCGATTACAAAAAAATGGCGTATTAGACAAATTTAAGTAACATTCTTTTCAAAGAAAATTTGCTTTATTGAACCAGAAATAAATTTTTACAAAATGCTATATATACTTTACACTTTTAGAAAATTGTTTCTAGAACATTTTTCAATTTTATTTTTGTTTTATTTATTTAATTTTTCGTAATTATATTTATAAGTACGATATGGAAATACAATATATTATAATATCATAAAGCTCATAATAAAGACTCAGTTTGTTTATGTGCATTATTATGAACCAAAATTTCAACTGAAATTCTTGTAAATTTATCACTATTTTTTCATTTGAGCGACAATAAGTATTAGAATTTAGTCATTGTAACCGTACTTCCTCCTACACACTGGCGAGAGTTCCTCCCTTTGGCGTTCAAGAGAAATATTTAGTATACCTCGAAACTCTCACCGGAGTGGAAGTACTGCACAACCAGCGCTTCGGCTGAGAAACGTTTAGTTAATAGTCTCTCATCCCGAGAGGAAATATATTTAGCGCAACCTTGCGTATTAGTTGCCCTGCAGAATCTCACCTAGCGAGGAAGTATATTTCGAGTATCCTGCGAGAAAAAATTACCTGGTTATCGGGTTTTCGGCTTAGAAGTGAAATTCTTCCAATAAACTATAATGATATGTCTTTAAACGTGTTAAATATTGTATGTGATTTGGTATTTGTGCGTGTGTCAATAAAGCTGTGAGTTCTCTAACCTGTGTCTCAAGTATGTCAACCCAACCACACCCAGTTACAATCTGATTGCCCAACCTGCACACTAAATGAATATGTTGACATCTCCTGAAAAAGTTTCATGATTTATTTAATTTATGTTTCCATATATCACTTTTTAGTCGATTTTTCATATTCATCTTTTTCTTATTTTCGGTTTTAATTCTGTTTTGTATGAAGAAATTTCCAGTTTTTTTCTCCTCATACCTTAAATTCCAATTGCTTAGATATATGAAATGTTATGAAATTTGATAAATATTCTCCTTTTCTTTTCTCAGAACGAAAAGTTTTATAACCACAAACAAATGTTTATTAATTATTTTTTTTTTTTTAGAGTTCTGTATTAAATAATGTTTGTAAATGAAATTTAAAGTGTTTCCCATGAATCAGAAAGTGTCCCTCTTCTTGAAGCCGTTAGAGGTTTAATTGCATGATCTATTGCATTGTAAAGTCTCGGCTTATATTAGTATAGGCCATGACGTTACAATGCAATATAGCAAGATCGTTAGCAAACGTTGAATCTGTTACATATTGAATTGAATGACTTATGTCAATGTTTTTCAACATTA
This sequence comes from Caerostris darwini, assembly GCA_021605075.1. NCBI lineage: Eukaryota > Metazoa > Arthropoda > Arachnida > Araneae > Araneidae > Caerostris > Caerostris darwini. The sequence goes on from BPLQ01004099.1 coordinate 82,256, forward strand.
GTAAATAAAAAATCAATTTATTAGTTATTTTAAATGAAAGCTTATTTTATAAAAAAAAAAAAATTATTTATCACAAATATTTTTCTCAAATAATCCTACATCCTGTAAAATATTTTTTCCCAACTTAACTTATTTTGTTGTCACTCAACATTATTTCCCGTTCTTATTTTATAAACAAATAAAATAACTTAGCATAATCTGATAATAATTTTACTTCCAAATAGACAACTTAAAAAAAAGTAAACCGTTTTAATTTATGCAATGAAAATTAAAGAAGGTTTTATACAGAAATAAACGAAGCCATTTTTTTTTCTCTTCTTCCCAAGTTAGCAATATTCGCTAACAAACTCATAAAAATGTTGGATGTTTTTCAAAGCGCTACATGAAAATAGAGTTTGTCGATAACTGCTTGCTTTAATGAAAAATTAATCCTTTCGTCAAATAAAAGATTAAATTTGAAAATATACTTTTTTTGCTGAGAGAGTAAAAATAAATTTCTCTCTTTTTTCCCCCTCAGCATTCCAAATTAATAGTAATTTATTTTTCGGCATTTTTATATTTGCGAAAAAATTGGAAACAGCTATGAAAGAGATTAAAAAAAAAAAAACTTCCAATATTTGAATTTTTTTTTGGTTTTTAAAATGTGCCTTTAGTCATTAGTTCGATAAAATAATAAATTTTTCAGCGTTGTCATTTTTTCTTTTTTTAAATTTCACGGAGTTGAGTTAATGAGTTATTTAATAATATAAAATAAACGCATATTTTTAATTGCTAAGGTATAAAAAAAACATATTCTGCTTCAAAACAATTTCATTATAATCCAATTTATTATACTATAGTTTGTTTTTCAGTTTTTTTTGTTTTTTTTCGATTACAAAAAAATGGCGTATTAGACAAATTTAAGTAACATTCTTTTCAAAGAAAATTTGCTTTATTGAACCAGAAATAAATTTTTACAAAATGCTATATGCATTTTATGTTTTTGCGAAATTGTTTCTAAAACAATTTCATTTTTCCATTATAAGTTTGTTTTCTTTATTTTATTTTTGTGCAATTATGTTTAATATATTATATTTCCATATCGTACTTACATAATATCATAAAGCTGCCTAATATATGTTTAGTTTGATTATATGCATTATTATGAATCAAAATGTCGACTGAAATTCTTGTGAAGAGTTAACACTATTTTTTCACTTGAACTAGAATACGTAATAGAATTTTATCATTGTAACCGTGATTCCTCCTACACACTGGCAAGAGTGCTTTCCTTTGGCGTTCAGGAGAAATGATCATAGGCCTCGAAACTTTCACTCGAGGAAGTACAGCGCAATGGTGCTCCAGCAGAGAAACATTTATCTCATAGACTCTCATCTTAAGAGGAACTATATTTAGTTCAACCTTGACTATTAGTTGGCCTATCCCGGAGGGGAAGTATATTTCATACATTCTGCACGTACCTCAATATTGGGATTTTGGCATAGAAATGGAATTCGAATCTATAATTATATGTCTTTAAATAACAGGTTGGAGAACTCACACTTTTAGTGCCACATGCAGAAACAGAGAGTATTATACAATTAGAGACATACAATATTTAACATATTTAAAGTTATTTTACTACAGATTCATGGAAGGATTCCACTTCTAAGCCGAAAACCCGAAACTCTGTTACACGCAGGGCGCGCGAAATATACTTCTTCTCCAGGTCTCTAAGCCAATTGACTATTTCTCCTGAACGCCACAGGGGGCTCTCTGGCCAGTACGTAGAATGAAATATGGTGACACTATGTATTTTCATTTACTCGTTGCCAATTTTGGTTTTATACAACGGATAAACAACTAGAAATGAAAGTTAGCAACTACTTTTAAGTTACATGTGAATGATATTTATCAAATTGGGATGTTTCAATACATATATCAGAGGTGAAAAAAATGATATTATATAAAATTATATAAATAAATGGTAATGCCAGGTTAACAAAATTAATGCATAAGATCACTTGTTAAATTGCCATATTTATAATCCAACTATGTTGCACTTTAACTAGTCTAGAAGACGATACGATATTAATTAGTTGGCATACGCTTCGGTAATTGCTTTAAAATATTAGTGCACTTTTATTATAGATTGTGACTGAGAATAGATTGTGACTCAGACATCCTAAAGACTTTTGATATGCATAAATATAGCGCAATTACTGCTGACAAGGTCTTCAAGAAGGCATAAGAAGAGTTTCATCAGACACTAAATTCTCACATCATATAACACCAGCCAATCGGAAGTCTGATTACTTGTTAAATTTTTGTTTGCTGGCGTTATGTGACATAAGATTTAAGTATTCATTGGACACTCACCTTTACTCTCTCAATGTGCTCAAATGCAGTGGAATAAAAAGTTATTGATTTGTCATACATACTTCTTTATTTTTAGATGGTACTGTAACGTCTCGGCATATATTAAACTTACAACGGTTTCAAGAAGAGGGCCAATTTCAATCTCATGGGACCACTATCATATTATTACACTGCTATATTTTATTTACATACATTATATATTTTTATGCAGAACTCTATTTACAAAAAATAAAAATTAAGTGCACTTCACTCAAAGTTAAGAAAATTTCAGAGTTCTCGAGTGTGCAAAGAATCTAAACACCCGGTTTGCCGCAGACCTTAACTATCACACGGCGTGATTCCCGAAACCACAAGGAGGTCATCTTGGAAACAGACAGGAAACTCCGGCCTATTCAGTCACTTCAGAGGGAAAAAAACAACACTTCTGGACGACTTCGTCACAGAACGACACGTGAACACACGAACACACAGAACACACGACTTCATCACAGAACTTTCTCCCTCCTTCCCCAAAAATTTCCGTCTAAGACAATCCGTCAAGAGGGGAGTGTGGGTGTTGGTTTCCTTCACTTCTCATTGGAGTAGACATTCCTCAACTTGTGGTCTATCACCCATCATGATGGAGCAACTCAAAGTCTATCATATTCAATCTGTAGTGGTTTCGACCTGTGCAGGTCGCACAGACATTCGCTAATTTTTCCAATATCTGCCATTAGATTTCAGTGACAGATTTTTCTCATTAGTACAAAACACTAATTGCATGTAATACACTAATGTCCATAAATTAAGGATAATTCAGAATCACGCAGAAATTGAACTCTAAAATAAAATTTCACCTGTAGAATTATCACACACATCTTGAAGAAGAATATGCAAATTACAGGAAACCACCAGATGGCGCGGATAGTACGTCACAATGACGAGTGTGTAAGAGAGGGGTATATAAGGAATGGTGGCAAAGAAGTAAAATTGTTCACAAGCGCTTTAAAAGCCTTTCGGTGCAATAACCGCATAGTTATGGCACAAAGGAAGCATTTTGATGATTTTTTACGTGGTAGAATTATCGGACGACTGGAATATGGATGTACCCAGCTGGAAGTATCCGAGGAACTTGGAATCGCCCAGAGTGTCATCTCCAGGCTTTGGCAACGATTCCAAGATTATGGTAATGTGAGTAGATGTTACAGCACAGGTCGCCCCCGAGTTACAATGCCGAATGAGGACCGGTATTTAGCAGTTACTGCCAAATGAAACAGACGTAGCACAGCATCAGACCTGTCTCGTCAGCTCTCTTCAGCTACGGTACGACAGTTTCAAGGCAGACCGTGTACAGACGCTTAGGGCACATTGGTCTATATGCTCGTAGGCCTGTCAGATGTGTTCCACTTACCGCAACTCACTGTCGCCTGCGATTAACCTTGAGTAGAGAGCATGCATTGTGGACACCGTAACAGTGGTCTTGTGTGATGTTTTCCGACGAGTCCAGGTTTAGTTTGCAGTCTGATTCTCGCCGGACTTTCATATGGAGAGCGCCAGGTACCCGTTACCACCAAGAGGACACCATTGAACGACACCGTTACGGTGGTGCAGGATGGCTCGTTTGGGGAGGAATTTCTCTTGGTTCCATAACTGACCTGCATGTTCAGAGTGTAACGATGACAGGCCACATTTATCGGGATGTCATTCTGGAATAACATGTACGTTTGTTTCGGGGTGCCATGGGTCCTGAATTTCTGTTTATGGATGACAACGCCCGTCCTCACCGTGCAAACATTGTAGACGAATGCCTTCAATTGGAGGATATCACCCGTATGGATTGGCCAGCATACTCACCGGACTTGAATCCAATAGAGCATGTGTGGGATATGCTTGGCCGACGAATTGCAGCCCGTCAATCCCCTCCCACCTGTCAACCAGAACTTCGGAGGGCATTGCTTGATGAGTGGTGTAATATTCCCCAAGATCAGATTGATAATTTGATACTCAGCATGCCTTGGCGTTGTAAGGCCTGTATTGCATCGTCCGGGAGACATACTCCATATTAACCATCATACTAACCATGTTATACTGTTTTTCGTAAATAGGTTCTTTTTTTAAATTTGCTCCAGGGAGTAAAAATCGCAATTTTTATTAATTATGTCAAACATATAGCATCTTTTTTGCTCTTTACCTTTTTTTTTAATAAATAGACTTTACAAATAAGTCAAATTTGTTTTGCTTCTGTCTCTTTCTTTTCCTGAACTTCATTATCCTTAATTTATGGACAGGAGTGTATAACTATCCACAATAAAACTCCTGTGCGGTCAAATTGGAGTGATGGGTTTATTATGTATATTTCAAATAACATACATTCCTCTCTCCTGGAAATGAAATGCCAAAACTCTTCTCGTATGAAAAAAATACTACAGTACCCATCTTTCTTTTTGAAGTGCCTTAAGAAATACCTTAAAGTACTGGTCACTGTATAATTTACTGGTCACTGTATTATTTTGTATGTATAAATTTTTAATTACATGCATATTAATATTGGTTATAAATTTTATTTATTCAACATTCGAATACCAAAACTAGAAAAATGAAGAATAATTTTCTAATTTCCCATTTGCAAATATAATTCATCTATTGCATCTATTGCGTACTTTAAATCATCATAAGATTCATTACATAATATAAAGCTTTTATATCTGCTATGTTTGTTTTTAATTCTTATTCGAATTTTTCGTGATCCAACTGATACCACGTCCATCAAGTTTAATCTAGTTTAAGATTTTACTTATACCAGTATAAAGAAAAATAAATCTCAATCCATTTTGTGCAAATTCCACTAAACACATAAAAGAAAAAAACGTTCCACACCTTTCTAATATTATGAAAACAAATAAATTTCGCTCCAAACATTTAAAAAACGCAACCCACCAAAAAATCCACCAAACGAAATAAGAAAAGGGTGGGAAGGATCCGTTCCTTATCATTCGATCGAAATCCAGCAGACGAAAATTATTATACTCAACACATGCTCCACCCTTCCATAGATCCTTCGAACCGGTTTTTTTAACTGAGCTTCACGAACCGACCTTTGACCCTGCTATAGAAAACTACACAATCCACAAGTGAAAGTTGTGAACAAACAAATCATTCAATCCCCGATGTTAAAAAAAATTAAATAAATAAATAAAAAAACCTGTGATTTATTTATTTATTTAATTGCTGGATTCTTCGTTTTATTTTTTTTTTCAACATCTTCTTGTTCTTCAAAGAATGTTCGAAAAAAGAACGAATAAGAATGAAGAAATGCGCGGTAATTTATGTTGCAGCTGGCCAAACGATAATCGTTCGAATATCGTTCTGGTCATTAAGAGTTGAGCGGTTTCCCATTAAAGTGGACATTAATAATGATGTAGTGGTCTCTGATGATGTGAGTTATTACGGGTGATTTGTGATTGTTTGATTGTATGGTATTTTCTGACGTATTAGCGTGTTCGTCCGCAAAAGGCATGCAGCGAGTATTTTTGACAGGAATGGGAATTTAGGTGGCATTAAATTCGAAAACACCAAGGTCACTCATTCGACCTATTGATTGAAATTCTAATCAATATACAGGGTGATTATAATTAGAGTCCCCCTTTAAAAATGCTGTAAAAACAAGTAATATGAAAAAAAAATTTAAGTCAATTCCTACTTCTTTTTTCACTGTATTGCAGAAAGTCCTTTATAAATAATTTTCATTCATTTTTTAAGTTTATCTGGCTCCATCTATTGGTAGATATATGCAACTTAAATCTAAAAAAAACTAAAATTAATTAATTAAATTTAATGAATGAATTAATATTAGAAAAAACTGTATTGACATCCAATGTCATCCACTACAAGTTCAAAAATAAATGTATTTGAACTTGAGTGAATGAATAAAAAGTATTTAATTAACGATTGAAAATTTGAACAAGATATATATAGGGAGAGTGTGAGCTAATAGAAGGAATTGGAAAAAGAACCACTCGTCACAATGACTTTACGGTGCGGCATCAAAAAAAAAGTTCAAAAAAAAAGTTTCAACGACTTTTCCCATCTAATTTGGTATGACCTTGCCGTGGTGGATGAGCTTTCCACTAACAGTGTCACAACTGTTGAATGACTTGGAAATCATTTTTTCCGTCAAAAAAAAAAAAAACCGAAACAATCAAACACATTAATTTGGTTAAATGTGTAACTTATGCCAAATACGTTGTAATTTCGATTCAAAATATCAATGGCAGCCGAATTCATTTCTTTATTCCGCTTACAGTGCCATCTATTAATACACTTTGATACTTTTTGATGTCGTACCGTTTCCCCATTCTTCAAATAGTTCAAATTTGAACTCATTCTGACGAGTTTTTTTTTACAGCATTTTGAAAGTGGGAAAGATTATAATCACCCTGTACGTGAAAGGCGAAATATATTCCATCATTTTAAATCGCAAAAATCTCTATAAATCCATCAGTTACATTTTCATTCCACCCCTAAAAACAAACATAAGAGAGAAATTTGACCCAATCTCAGATTTCATCACAAAATCCAAAAATTCCAAAAAGTTAAACCATAGATAGAAAAATAATTGGAATTCGAACAAAAAACAACTATTAAAAGTATTCGAACGAAAGAAAATTTTAGAATGCATATAAATTTGTCATAGTATATATATATATATATACACACTCATGTCCATACATTAAGGATAATGAAGTTCAGGCAAAGAAAGAGACAGAAGCAAAACAAATTTGACTTATTTGTAAAGTCTATTGATTAAACAAAAGGTAAAGAGCAAAAAAGATGCTATATGTTTGACATAATTAATAAAAATTGCAATTTTTACTCCCTGGAGCAAATTTCAAAAAAGAACCTATTTACAAAAAACAGTATAACATGGTTAGTATGATGGTTAATATGGAGTATGTCTTCCGGAAGATGCAATACAGGCCTTACAACGCCTAGGCATGCTGAGTATCAAATTATCAATCTGATCTTGGGGAATATTACACCACTCATCAAGCAATGCCCTCCGAAGTTCCGGTTGACAGGTGGGAGGGGGTTGACGGGCTGCAATTCGTCGGCCAAGCATATCCCACACATGCTCCATTGGATTCAAGTCCGGTGAGTATGCTGCCCAATCTATACCGGCGATATCCTAAAATTGATGGCATTCGTCTACAATGTTTGCACGGTGAGGACGGGCGTTGTCATCCATAAACAGAAATTCAGCACCCATGGCGCCCCGAAACAAACGTACATGTTGTTCCAGAATGACATCCCGATAGATTTGGCCTGCCATCATTACACTCTGAACATGCAGGTCAGTTCTGGAACCAAGAATAATTCCTCCCCAAACGAGCCATCCTGCACCACCGTAACGGTGTCGTTCAATGGTGTTCTCTTGGTGGTAACGGGTACCTGGCGCTCTCCATATGAAAGTCCGGCGAGAATCAGACTGCAAACTAAACCTGGACTCGCCGGAAAACATCACACCAGACCACTGTTGCGGTGTCCACAATGTATGCTCTCTACTCCAGGTTAATCGCAGGCGACAGTGAGTTGCGGTAAGTGGAACACATCTGACAGGCCTACGAGCATATAGACCAATGTGCCCTAAGCGTCTGTACACGGTCTGACTTGAAACTGTCGTACCGGTAGCTGAAGAGAGCTGACAAGACAGGTCTGATGCTGTGCTCCGTCTGTTTCTTTTGGTAGTAACTGCTAAATACCGGTCCTCATTCGGCGTTGTAACTCGGGGGCGACCTGTGCTGTAACATCTACTCACATTACCATAATCTTGGAATCGTTGCCAAAGCCTGGAGATGACACTCTGGGCGATTCCAAGTTCCTCGGATACTTCCAGCTGGGTACGTCCACATTCCAGTCGTCCGATAATTCTACCACGTAAAAAATCATCCGAATGCTTCCTTTGTGCCATAACTATGCGGTTATTGCATTGAAAGGCTTTTCAAGCGCTTGTGCACAATTTTACTTCTTTGCCACCATTCCTTATATACCCCTCTCTTACACTCTCGTCATTGTGACGTACTATCCGCGCCATCTGGTGGTTTCCTGTAATTTGCATATTCTTCTTCAAGATGTGTGTGATAATTCTACAGGTGAAATTTCTATTTTAGAGTTCAATTTCTGTGTGATTCTGAATTATCCTTAATTTATGGTCATGAATGTATATAACTAAGCTCAATTGTAAAATTTATATATGCTTTATTTTTTATTTACAAACATTAAATATATATACAGAACTATATTTACTTAAAAAATGAACATTAAAGATAATTGATTCACAAGTGCAGTTCATTCCAAGGACGGGGAATTTCAGAGTTCTCAAGTCTACGACGAATCTATTTCCCCAGGTTTGCGGCAGACCTTAATTATCACGCGGCGTGATACACAAAGATGTAGAGGTATTGTGGTTCTTAAAACCACCTAGGAACTCCGTAACCGGTACGGCCGTTGCCCGTTGCCCAAGGGGCTCACTTTGTAAGCAGACGGAAATTCCGGTCTTTTCAGTCACTTTCAGGAAAATAGAAAAACAACACTTCTTGTCGACTTCTTCGCAAAACTCTGTCCTTCTCCAAAAATTTCCCTTTAAGAAAATCCGTCAAGAGGGGGTAGTGGACACTTTTTCATCTCATGGTCTATCACCAGTCACGGTGCAACAACTCATGGTGTAGTCCTTATTCCATCTGTAATTGTTTCGACTTGTGAAGATCGCACAGACAATCGCTAATTTTAGAGTATCATTATACATGACAGTGAATATCTGTTATCAGATTTGAGTAACAGGTTGTTCCCGTTAGTACAAAACACTAATTGTATGTAATATAACTACCCACAACACTGTTTATCTGCTGTCAAATGTGAATGGCAGATTGTTATTATGTACTTGTCAAAGAATATGCAATCCTATCTCCTGGGAACAAAATGTCGCAATTCTTTCCGAGGAAAAAATGCTACAACAGCATTTAATAATGCTTTTGGTTTCAAACAAAAATACTTGAAGCAAAATGAAAACAAAAATTATCATGGTTATTGTTAAAATGGCAGGAATGCCCCTGTAGCATTCTAGAGAAATGGTCATTCAAGAGAAACAATCGGCATTTTGAGATCATTATTGAAAGGGAGTACAGCGCAACCTGCGCACCCGCTGAGAAACGTTTAGTTTATAGTTTCTCATCCCGAGAGGAAATATATTTAGCGCATCCCAGCGTATTAGTTGGCCTACAAACTCTCACCCGAAGAAGAAGTATTTCGCTCATCCTGCGCGAAGTTGAATATCGTGTTTCGGCTCGAAGAATTCTTCCACGAATTTACAATTATCTCTCCTTAAATGTGTTAAATAGTGTATGTTTCTAATTGTACGTGAGTGGCGGTTGGGCATGCATAAATAAATCTGTGAGTTCACCAACCTGTGCCTCAAGTACCTCAACACAACCACACCCAGTTGCAATCTGGTTGCCTAACCTGCATATTGCAACTGTATATTATTAGCTTTGCAGTTTCATAAAATTCTAACATATTATATAAATAAATAAATAAAATCTAGAAAACAAAAATTTAATCGAAAATGTTTTAGAAATAATATCAGCATAAAATATATAGAAATTTTTTATTTATTTCTGGTTCAATAATGAAAATTTTCTTTGAAAAGAATGTTACTTAAATTTATCTAATTCGCCATTTTTTTTTTAATCGAAAAAACTGAAAAACAAACTATATTATAATATATTGGATTATAATGAAATTGTTTTGAAGCAGAACATGTTTTTTTTATGCCTTAGCAATTAAAAATATGCGCTTATTTTATATTATTAAATAACTCATTAACTCAACTCCGTAAAATTTAAAAAAAAAAAAAACTGACAACGCTGAAAAATTTATTATTTTATCGAACTAATGACTAAAGGAACATTTTAAAAACAAAAAAAAATTTCAAATATTGGAAGGTTTTTTTTTATCTCCATTGCTGTTCCAATTTTTTCGCAAATATAAAAATGCCAAAAAATAAATTACTTTTAATTTGGAATGCGTCTGGAAAAAAAAAGACAGAAATTTATTTTTACTCGCTGCGCAAAAAAAGTATATTTGCAAATTTAATCTTTTATTTGACGAAAGGATTAATTTTTAATTAAAGCAAGCAGTTATCGACAAACTCCATTTTCATGTAGCGCACTGAAAAACATCTAACATTTTTATGAGTTTGTGAGCGAATATTTCTGACTTGGATAGAAAAAGAAAAACACAAGAGTTGAAAAAAAATGGCTTCGTTAATTTCTGTATAAAATCTTCATTAATTTTCATTGCATAAATTAAAAAGGTTTGCTTTTTTTTGTAAGTTGTCTATTTGGAAGTAAAATTATTATCAAATTATGCTAAATTATTTTATTTGTTGACAACAAAACAACAACAAATTAGTGACAACAAAATAAGTTATGTCAGAAAAAAAAAACATTTTATAGGATGTTGAATTATATGATAAAAATTATGTTTCTAATAATTATTTTTTTTGAATACGCTTTACGAAATACGCGAAATAACTTATAAATTGATTTTAATGTTTTCTAATGCCGTGAAACATTGACCTAAGTCATTCGTCACTAGAATGACAAATATGCAACAGATTCAACGTTTGCTAAGGATCTTTCTATATTGCATTGCAACTATTATTATTATATATTATATTAGTATAGGCCGAGACGTTACAATGCAGCGGACCATGCATAAACCTATAATGGCTTCAAGAAGAGGGCTCCTTTTTGGCTCATGGGAATACTTTAAATTATATTTACAAACATTATATATTACAGAACTCTATTTACAAAAAATGAAAATTAATAAACATTCCTTTGAGGTTATAAAATTTTTTACTGATATGAAACTTGTAGTTCTTATAAAAGAAAAGGAGAATATTTATCAAATTTCTTAAAATTTCATATATCTGAGCAATTGGAATTTAAGGTATGGGGAGAAAAAAAAATTAACATTTCTTCATACAAAACAGAATTAAAAATTAAAGAAAAAAATTAAAATTAGAAAAAGATGAATATGAAAAATCGACTAAAAAATGATATATGGAAACATAAATTAAATAAATACACTGTTTCAGGAAATGTCAACATATTGATTTAGTGTGCAGGTTGGGCAACCAGATTGTAACTGGGTGTGATTGGGTTGACATACTTGTGGCACAGGTTAAAGAACTCACAGCTTTATTGACACACGCACAAATACCAAACACATAAAGTTAGAGACATACAATATTTAACACGTTTAAAGACATATCATTATAATTTCGTGAAAGATTTCACTTCTAAGCCGAAAACCCGATACCCCGGTACTCGCAGGATGCGCGAAATATACTTCCTTACTGGGTGAGATTTTGAAGACCAATTAATACGCAAGGTTGCGTTAAACATATTTCTTCTCGTTGTGAGAGACTGTAGTACAACTAAACGTTTCTCAGCTGGAGCAATGTACTCCCTCTCTGGTGAGAATCTCGAGGCCTACTGACCATTTTACCTGAATGCCAAAGGAAGACACTCTTGCTAGTGTGTAGGAGGAAGTACGGTTATAATGATTAAATTCTAATACGTATTCTAGTTCAAAATAAAAAATCGCAATAATTTTACAAGAATTTTAGCCGATATTTTGGTTCATAATACTGCACATAATCAAACTGAGCATTTATTATGCAGCTTTATAATATTATATAAGTACGATACGGAAATATAATATATTAAACCTAATTTCAAAAAAAAAAAAAAGAAGAAGAAATAAAGAAAATAAAGAAAACAAAAAATATAATTGAAAAGTGTTTTAGAAACAATTTTACAAAAACATAAAATATGTATAGCGTTGTTTTTAAATTTATTTCTGGTTTAATAATGCAAATTTTCTTTGAAAAGAATGTTATTTAAATTTATCTAATTCGCCATTTTTTTAATCGAAAAAAGAACTGAAAAAAAAAACTATATTATAATATATTGGATTATAATGAAACTGTTTTGAAGCAGAATATGTTTTTTTATACCTTAGCAATTAAAAATATGCGCTTATTTTATATTATTAAATAACTCATTAACTCAACTCCGAAAATTTAAAAAAAGAAAAAAACTGACAACGCTGAAGAATTTATTATTTTATCGAACTAATGACTCAAGGCACATTTTAAAAACAAAAAAAAAATTTCAAATATTGGAAGGTTTTTTTTTTATCTCTTTCATTGCTGTTTCAACTTTTTCGCAAATATAAAAATGTCGAAAAATAAATTACCTTTAATTTGGAATACTGCAGGAAAAAAAAAAAAAAAAAAAAAAGACAGAAATTTATTTTTACTCGCTCCGCAAAAAAGTATATTTTCAAATTTAATCTTTTATTTGACGAAAGGATTAATTTTTAATTAAAGCAAGCCGTTATCGACAAACTCCATTTTCATGTAGCGTATTGAAAAACATCTAACATTTTTATGAGTTTGTGAGCGAATATTTCTAACTTGGATAGAAAAAAGAAAACCCAAGAGAGAAAAAAAAGGGCTTCGTTTATTTCTGTATAAAGTCTTCATTAATTTTCATTGCATAAATTAAAGAAGGTTTACTTTTTTTTTTAAAGTTGTCTATTTGGGAGTAAAATTATTATCAAATTATGCTAAATTATTTTATTTGTTTACAAAATAAGAACGGGAAATAATATTGAGTGACAACAAAATAAGTTAAGTCAGAAAAAAAATTTTTACAGGATGTAGAATAATTTGAGAAAAAGGATGTCTGTAATAAATAATTTCTTTTATAAAATACGCTTTTATTAAAAATAACTAAAATAACTAATAAACTGATTTAATTGTTTTCTAATGTCGGGAAACACACTCCTTCCAGACACTATTTCCTTCTGTTCCATATTGTTATATGAGACGTCTTCTTTTAAAAATGGTTAAGTTCATTTTATATTACACTGCGTAAAAAAAGTAGAAGGACAGTGTTTTTTTGCCAAATAATATCTCTTATTTTCTCCTAACAATCAGATATTTATGCAGATTTAGTTTAATGACTCTTCTTTTCATTTTGGGCAAACATTAAACATCTACCACTAATATTAATAATAAAATTAGTATATATAATTTCCGATGCGTAAAAAAAGTAGAAGGACACTTGTTAATATATTTAATTTAGTGAGTTGTTCTTTAGTTAAATAGTGATTTTGTACTTTGTTTTATCCTTTTCTGTCAAAAAAATCTAATTTGTTTAAAAGTTACGCTGTTTCTCCGTTCTCAGAAAGGCCTAAAGAAATACCTTTGAACGATTTTCAAAAAGGCCACATTTCCGCATATCAAAATGATGGTAAAGGTGTCAGAGAGATTGCTCGATTGTTGCAGGTGAGCCCCAATACAGTTTCAAACTTTATCAGAAAACCTTATAAAAATGGAAAGAAAAAGAAGACTGGTAGACCGAAAAAGTTAACACCACTTGATGAAAGAAAACTTGTTCGTCTGCTTAAGAAGAACAAATGAAGTGTTTCAAAGGCAAGAAATCAAGCAGGACTTAATCACGTAACGAAACAAACAGTTTACAACTATATTAAAAGACCTAAAAAATTCATTTTCAAAAAACGGAAACATCATCCTAAGTGGACACAAGCTCACATTGATAACCGTTTAGCGTGGGCTAAGGAGCACATGTCCTGGACTACAGAATGGACTTCTGTGATATTTTCCGATGAAAAGAAATTTAACTTTGATGGTCCAGACGGATATCAGCACTACTGGCATTGTCTGGGGAATGAAGACGAATACTATTCAACACGACAAATGGGAGGGGAGAGTTTAATGGTTTGGTTGGCTGTTGGATATAGAGGAAGGACAAGTCTGGTTTTCTTAAATGGTAGGCAAAAACATACAGACTACATTCAAGTGCTGAATTCCGAGCTTCTTCCTTATGGCTCTGACTTGGGGGGTGAAGAGTGGAAGTTTCAGCAAGACGGAGCTTCCATTCACTCCGCGACTGAAGTCAAAAATTGGTTCCTAACAAATAATGTGGATGTTTTACCATGGCCAGCCAAAAGTCCTGACCTTAATATAGTATAAAACATCTGGGCAATGCTAGTTCGTCGAGTTTATGCTGATGGAAGGCAATTTGATTCGCTAACTCAGCTTCGAGAAGCATTGAATGACTCGTGGGACAATTTTTGTCAAACAGAAGTTCAATCTCTATACAATTCACTTCCAAATAGAATATTTGAAGTTATAAAGGGCAATGGGAAGAACATTCCTTATTAAAATCACTATTTTTTCATTCTTTATAATGCTGTCCTTCTACTTTTTTTACAAAGTTTCAAAAAAGAGAAACTATTTTTGTTGCCATTAATATTTTATGTTCCAATATCATAATTCTGATGTTAAAATTGTATTTTTAAAATATTTGTAAAATGTTTCTAATAAAAAATTTTAGTAAAAACAAAATATTTTTCGGTTATTGTTACAAAATCAAGTGTCCTTCTACTTTTTTTACATAGTGTATATGGAGATATTTAAAGCTTCATTTTTCGCAAAAAGAGGCCACATTTATGGAAAGACAGCTATTGATTTTTGCATCATGTTAATGCGCCAGCTCACACTAGTTATCGATTCTTCGTGACTTTTCCGCCAAAAATAAAACCCATATCTTTCCACAACCACCGCATTCACACCGTGCGCCTTCTAGCTATTCCTTAAACTCAAAAGACCATTTCGGGGACACCGTTCTGAGTCGATTGAAGAGATTCAACGTGAATCGCCGGGCGCTTCGAAGGTCAGCCCTGCCGATGACTTTTTAGCATGCATTGAGGATTGGAAAGAGAGTTGGCATAAGTGCATTGTGTCCGGAGGGGATTACTTTGAAGGCGATGAAAGAAATTTGGAAGAATGAATAAAGAGGTTTTGAAAAAAATAATAATTGGTCATATGTTTTGGGCACAGTAGTATAATAGGGTCGTTTTTAAAGTATTAGTTAAAATAAATTTACACTTTTGATGACCTCAAATGGATTTAAACCACATTTAAAATAAAACAAATGTGAAAATCGTACATTTATGAAATATTAAATGGGGTATTTCAATTCAATTTAACCAATTTCTTTATTAACTTTCTGTTAAATATGTAAAAAAAACAAAATAAAAAGCATTTATTTCAATATTTCTTCAGGTAATGCCGTTTTAATTACAACTTTATATTAATATTTGTCATTTTTAATTTTTATTAATATGAGAAAGATTTTGAAAACAGTCATGATGTATTGGAGGAATGTAAAATAACAGATCCATCCTATCGTTGAATTTGTTGGATATGATGGGCCTGGCATGATGATATAAAGGTGCTGGTATTATATTTTCAAATTTTCGTGGTCTTCTCATTTGGGGGATAAATCTAGCGTTTCAAACCCCGCATTTTTATCAAATGAAGTTTTATACACCATCGTTTAGGGTGAACAAACAGGACACACTACTAATATCTTTTTTACTCCAGTTATGGGTTCTCCTCTGACGATGATTCAGAAGCAAACAACAAAATACCAGTAAACGAACGAAATTTTTTGTGTCATTAACAGTGTTGCCACACATCTAAAAATGAAGTAGAGAAATTATGTAGTACAATTTTTGAGCTAAATATTATAACTTTGCGGAAAGTGGAATTACACCACTTTCAAAGTCATTATATTTGTGATTTCATTTACTATGTAAATTTATATTGAGAAAATGATGAAAATTTTGTAATATTTTTTTGGGAACTGTTTCTAGATAAAAAGCTCATAGCATATTGCATTCATTGCTATCATTCACTAACTTATTGTCAAAACTGGACTTACACCACTTTCAAAGAAAACGGCTCATAGTATATAGAGACGAAAAAGCTGTCTTTTCTAAAAAATTAAAAAATAAAATTAAATAAAATTAAAATTCCGGGGGTTTTGATACATTTTAATGTTTCTTACCGATAACAGGAAAGAAAATTAAATAAATATAAACTCATTTTCTAAGATTTAATACAACGAAGCATTGATATATCACCAACGCATAGAGTCTTTTTCTGTAGTTGTCGATTATAAATTCCCCACGCGGTGTCGTGACATTAATGAACAAAAATATTTTGTTTTGTTTTGTTTTTCAAATAAATTTTATCTAGTTGTTCTTAATCGAAAATTTTATTTGGATGTTGTTTATTAAAAACTTTATGTGTGTGTGTGTGCCTTTTCTAAAACTTATCTTCAATGACATATAAACCTTGTTCATGTTCAGTCCATGAAACTTTTTCATTTGAAGCTAGATTTCTTTATAAACTCATAAAGGTAGATTGTTGTAGATTGTTTTTCTAACAATTTTTTTGGGGGGCCTTTTTTTTTCTACATTAAAAACTAGACATTTTATATCTTCCATATTATTATATCTATTCAAGAACGAAGATTTTAAATGTATTCTTAATTCTCCATTTCTTTCGTGCCTTTCTTGTAAGCCCATGCCTTGCTTACCTTCTACCATCGCCTCTTTAATTTGAATGATTCTGATGAATAATCATTGCTGGCATAAATTACTCTTACAATATTATTGTGGCGTAATGAAGAAATTTTTGCAAACTAAATTAATATAATTCATCAATCAGTATATTTTCTAATTCAAGTTAAACTTTTAAATAGTTTAAATAGTTTATTCCTTTGAGTTAAAAAGCTTCTATGCTAGTAATTATAACACAAAAACAGTTCTACAAGCTATGATGAACCAACTCGTAGTTTTGAGAAATTAAAAAACTTGTTTATTATTATCTCTACTCCTATCTCCCACCAACATCATTAATACAATTGCTGATGATCTCCCTACTTTCAGCAATTGTTTTTTTATAATTTCTGTCATTCCCAACACATTCACTGCGAACCTTGGCTCC
>BPLQ01004101.1:0-51838 GCA_021605075.1 Caerostris darwini
AAAAAAGAAAAAAAATATCAATGGTTTTCGTGTGGTGCGCGGTGTCTTTTCTACGTTGAAAAATAATTTAAAAAAAGAGGAAATGTATTTCTGTATATGAATACAAATGTTTTATGATTGTGTTTATGAATTTTTTTTTTTAATATTGACAATTACAGCAGATTTTTTTCTATTGTTTTATTTTGGAAGTATAAGCTGAGAGATAGTTGAAGCATAAAAGAATTACACAATTATTATTTCCTTCGATAAATTTGGATTTTTTTTTCATTTTTTTATGGCAGAATGTAGGCATAGTGTAGCAGATCCTCCTACAATTTGTTCAAAATAGATAAATTAGGTGGGTATAGTGTAGCAGATCCCCATGGTTTTCTCGAAATTGGTAAAATAGATGGGTAATAGTGTAGCAGATCCCATATGCTTTACTCAAAATAGGTAAAATAGATTGGCATAATTTAAAGCAAATTCCCTATGGTTTGTTCAAAATAGGTAAAATAGTTGGGTATAGTGTAGCAGATCCGTCATGGTTTAAGTCAAAATAGATAAAATAGATGGGTAATAGTGTAGCAGATCTCATATGTTTTACTCAAAATAGGTAAATTAGATGGGAATAGCGTAGAAACTACAAATAATACTATAAAAAAGCAATTGCATATGCTGTGTGCAATATGCAGGATAAGGCACCATAATCAATAAAAATGGAATCAAAAATGCCGAAAAAATAAAAAATGATTATAGACAGTTAAAAAAAAACGTCTAGCAATTTGGTTCCATGAATAGTCGTCGAATTTAATTGGTCGTTTAGTCCAATTAAACTAAAAAAGGAATTCCTGCAACGATGTAATTGCCAGTCACTCATTTCTATACTTTCTCGATGAAAAGAAAAGCCTTCACTCCCCAAAAGTGTTTCTTTTTTTATTTTAAAAGTTTCTTTTGGTTCCCTCTGCGTTTAAGTATTTTGTCTGCACTTGTGATTTCCTTTGTTTTAAAACTAATTAATTTTGGCCAGCCAAAGAGAAAAAAAAGTCAATTGTTCGCGTGTGTGGTGCTTGGTTACGGTGTCTTTCCTAGGTTGAAAAATAGTTTAAAAAAAGGAAAAGGCATTTCTATGTATGAATAAAGTGTTTTATGCTTGATTCTTAATTTTTTTTTTTAATAATAGCTTAATTCCGGCTGATTTTTTGTATTTTGTATTGTTTTATTTTTGGATGTATGAGCTGATAAAACATTTAAACAATTATTATTTCTTTTTGAACAATTTTGATATTTTCCATTTTGATTACAAAATGAGGGTATAGTGTAGAACACGGGTCTCCAAACTTTCAAGCCTTAGGGCCATACTGATTACTCCAATAAGTACCAAGGGCCAAACCGTTTTTAATTTATCTATGTTACTACTTACTTGTGTGTGAAAACATTCTCCAAAAATGAAGTACACAAAGATGTTTACAGATCTAAGTTAACGAATGAAAAGCATCTTAAATCTCTTTTAATAATAGGTACAAGTAAAATTGATCCACAACTACAAACTATTGTCAGTGAAAATCACAATTGCATAAATCTCATTAGCATCTTTTTACAAGTGGATACCCCCATGATTTACATTCGTTCATTTTAGCTTTTACGTTCCTGAGGGATTTTCATAGGATAAAAATCATATGTTTGATTTAGGATATATACATTCCAAACATCACATATATATATGATACTTTACCCCAACATAAACTACCGAGGGTAACCCCTGGATGTTCCCTAATTTATAATGATAGTGGGATGGCTTCTCAATTATTTGTTAGTGTGTATGCTTAAGTTAAATTTTCTGCTTATTATGCTTGCTGCTTTCTTACGTAGCAAGTGCAATAAAAAAACCGAGTTATTATCATTCTTGTGTTTTTTACCCAACCTATTACAGCAACAATAGTTGGCTCGCCGTCGTGGGCCGGATTGATGACACTGAAGCGGTCGTATTTACGCGGGCTTCTTGGAGACCCATGATGTAGAAGATATTCTATGACCACACTTTCGTAGGGAACTGTTACACCATGTGGTATATGACAAAATGGTTTGTTCAAAACACCCCGTTTTTAGACAGCCTCTCTCATTACCATCAAGTGGCCTAATGGCTAAGTGGCTAGGGGTCTGACATTTGGTTCTTCAGGTTCGAATTCTGGCGGCCAGTGGTGGAATCCAGTGGTGGTTCGGAAGGTGGTAGTGGTTCGGAATCCATTTAAAACTGTATGTTCCGGTCTGTTTAGCCTTCGTCGACACAAGATGACGATAGAGTGACAAACCAATCCTTACCCTCATCGCAGATCGGTGGACTGATCGTAGTACATATCAGTGAAACATAAGATCCACGGATATTCTAAAGTAATTCAACTCTTATTTCCAAACCATCAAATAAAAAGATTTTATTATGCAATTTATGGCTCTTAATTTTTAATGCAATTTTTGACCTATATTGTAGCCATCATTTTTATTTACTATTCATTTTCTTAAAACATTGCTTTCTGCTTTGTAAATAAAATATAATAATCATTACTAAGTTACACAACTGTAAATAATAATATAAAAAAAAAACTCCATTTAACCTGCCATGCAGCCCCAAAAAGTTAAGTTACACAATTATAAATAATAACATTAAAAGAAACTGCTTATTCTGATATCTTATACGCGGTATAAGGCAGAATAATCAATAACACCGAAATCAAAAAAGCCGAAGAAATAAAAAATAAAAAATAGACAGTTAAAAAAACGTCTAGCTATTTGGTTCATGAATGGTCGTTTAGTCCAATTAAACTAAAAGGAATTCTGCAGCGACGCAATTGCCGGTCACTCATTGTATACTCTCGATGAAAAGAAAAGCCTTCACTCCCTAAAGAAAAGCTTCTTCTTTTTATTTTGATAAAAGTTTCTTTTTTGTTCCCTCTGTTTTAAGAGCTTTCGTCTCGCGTGATTTCCTTTTGTCTTAAAACTAATTAACTTTTGACTCAGCCAGAGTCAATGGTTCGGGTGTGTGTGGCGCTTTTGTTTGATGGGGTACTTTCAGTTGAATGATTAAAAAGAGGAAAACGCATTTCTATATATGGATAAAATGTTTATGTCTGCGTTTAAATTTTCTTAATAATAACAACAGGAATTTATTTTTTCTATTGGGTTATTTTGGACTTGAACACTTAAGAACACTTGAGCCGTAAAACAATTACACATTTATTATTTTCGTCGAAAAATATAGATTTTTTTTTAAATTTGATACCAAAAATGGGAGTATAGTGTTAAATTTTCATGGCCATGGTCCTAGGAGATCTGTTATATGATCATGTTATTTAAATCATGTACCATATTTAGATAGCCTCTTACATTATCATCAAACACAACCTCGGAAGGCCAAATGCCCCTTTTACAACGAGAATATATCTTGCTATAATGATCATAAGGTTTGTACAAAACATCCCGTTTTTAGATAACTTCACTCTTTATCATCAAACACAAGAACTTTTTACATATTTCCCTCCTTAGGGAAAACGGTATATTTAGAAATGCCCACTACTGAAATTTCGCTTCGAAGTAGTTGTAATAGAATTTTAAAAGATTTTAATTTATTAATAAAATTTATTAATTGCTATGTTCTATTGTAATGCACTGTACTATGAATTAAAATTACCATAAATTTAACATGTCAGTTAAAAAGACACATTTATCCACAGAGGAAACTGAATGGAACATGTCAGTTAAAAAGACATTTAAATCCATATTGTACACTGGCTGTAACATGCCAGTTAAAAATATACACTCAAGAGCCAAAACATTATAACCACCTGTCAATAACGAGTTGGCCCTCCTTTGACGCGCACACACGCGCGCCTTGGCAGGGATGCCACAAGTCCTTGGTAGATGGCCGGGAGACAGATTGTACCAGATGTTTAAGCAACGGTCACGCAAATCCGAATATTGCGAATTGGTGGTCTTGGAACTCTGAGCTGCCGTCCCAGGACATCCCAAATGTGCTCTATCGGATTGAGATCCAGTGAGTTAGGCGGCCAGGATGTTAACTGGAATTAAGCATCATGTTCCTGGAACCACTCCAACAAAATTTTTTAGCCTTGTGACAAGGGGCGTTGTCCTGTTGGAACTTTCCATTTCCAGCTGGAAAACAGAGGCCATGTAAGGGTGCAACTGGTCCGCAATGATGTTCAGATACCCCGTAGAATTCATGGTCTGCTCTACCCCAACCACGGGCCCCAGAGACGCCCAAGAGAACGTCCCCCCAAAGCATAATACCGCCACCACCGGCCTGTGTATGACCCACTGTACAGTGAGGGAGCAACTGTTCGCCTGGGAAGACGGCGTATCCTGACACGGCCATCGGCGTGATGAATGACAAACCGTGATTCATCTGACCAGGCACTCTCTCTCACTCATCTATGAACCAGTCACGATGTTCCGGGCCCAGCGAAAGCGCAGTTGGCGATGACGCTTGGTCAGCAAAAAGGCACACGAGTGGGACATTTGCGGCGCAGCCCATATCCAACAGTGTCCGCTGAACAGTGTGCTCCGGATACTATTTTACATGGCCCCTCATTGCATTGTTGTCAGCTGAGCCATTGTCTGGCCCCAATTTTGCTTCACCATGCGAGACAGTCTTTCCGACGACCTTTTTCTTTGATAGCGTGTGGACGTCCAACACCCTGTCGTCTACTGCTGGTTTCACCGTCATCCCTCCACTTTGCATAGTACTAACAACTGTAGATCGCGAACAACCCCCGAGTCGTGCAGTTTCGGAAATACTTGTTCCGAGCCTTTCGAGCCATTACAATCTGCCCTCTATCAAAGTCGCTTAAATCCTCAGCCTTTCCCATCACACACAGAAGTAAGTGAAAGAATGATTCTCGTATTCTCCAGCAAGTTAAATACCACTTCCACCTGATCACATGCCTTCCACGTCATCCAGGCGAGTTTATTGCAAAATGTGGGGGGTGGTCATAATGTTTTGGCTCTTGAGTGTACTAAATCCATAGTAGACAGTCAGTTAAAAGAAAGTCAAAATCCATTGTGGATACTGGACACGTTATCCATAGTGGACGCTGGAGATGTTTACTTTTTACATATTTCCCGCTGTAATATTAACCTGTTTATTATTATTTGAGTAAATAATTGAAAACTGTATATATATATGCATTTATGAGTACACATACTATTACGTAAAAATTAGTAGTTCATTTTAGAGGAAATAAAGGGATAGCCATAGTAGACACGGAACACACCATTAACAAAGTTTAAAACTGTTAATTAATAAACTTATAATTTTAAATTATATAAATAATAAAAATTTAATCATTAAATTATTAATACTACTGTGCCCAAAAATAGGACTCATTCGACTCAAAACGGTGTCCCGGAGAGGTCTTTTGAGTTTAGGGAATAGACATAAGTCGCACAGTTGCGGAACGATATGAGTTTCATGTTTGGCGAAAAAGTCACGAAGAATCAATGCAGTGTGAGCTGGTGCATTCAGTGTTTTCGGTACTAATCGAGATTTGATGCGTTTGAGGTCCAAAGCGAAATTGACCGATCCTTTTGAAATTCCAACATCATCAGCAAGGTCTCGAATTGTAATCGACGGTCAGCACCAAATCTTTAATTTTTGGACGTGAGCTTCGTCGGGTGAGGTTTATGGTCCACCAGCGAGGCCTTCGTCTTTAACGCATTCTGTACCTTCTTTGAACTGTTTATACCACTTCTAAAAACATTTCTTTCCGAAATAAGAATGCTCACCGATTGCCTTTTGCAACATTCTATACGTTTCCGCAAACAAAATTGAATGCAAGTTCCTTATTCAATTAATTCAGACGTTTCAAAATCGCCGGAATCAGTTTTAGCGTCTGACAAAACAAGCGTAACTCAAACATGAATGAATATTTTGACGACAAATTTCACACAGATGTCAGGACAGTGCCAGCAACCTAAAAAAGAAAAAAATTGAGATTCCATATGCCCCGAAAATTTTAAATTGAAAATTGGTCTTATTTTTTGGACATAGAAGTAAAATTTATTAATTGCTTTGTCATATTGTAATGCCCTGTATAAATTAAATTACCATAAATTCAACATATCAGTTAAAACGCCACTTAAATCTAGACTATTTCAATAAAACTAAAACATTTAAAAGTTATTTCAAGGGCATGATGGCCGAATGGCTAGCGCCTTGTGTGAATCATTTGGCGTTCGGTACCACAGGTATCGTCTAAATCCCGGCTTTGCCATGGGTGTTTGTAGTGGTTCGAATCCACTTTAAGCTGTTGGTCCCGGTCCAATAGGATCGTGTAGAGCGCCAGGGGCATGGTTACTCCGCGTCCGTGGCTTACCATCAAGTTACACTCGCCCCCTGGGTAATGCAAAAGTGAGTAACATCAGTGCAGCTCTTGTGGCGAAAGATTCACTTTATCTATCTGCCAGCTGCATTAGAAAGAACAAAGCTATTTCAATCACAAATAAAATGTCTAGCTGTCTAGCTTGACTGAAATAAAAAAAAGTATTATTTTGAATACTGGTGAATTTTACGAAGTAAATAAAGATTGAGTGATGCCAATCTTTTCAAAGATCAAAAAAAACTGTACTTTTAACGCATTTATTATGTGGTTTGTTTGTTAAATAGCCCCGCAGATTCTTTCCTGACTATTGTACTAGTGACAAATTACTGAGGACTGGAGTTTAATGACCCGTATACTACTTAAATGCTTTTATAACCGTACTGTATACCGTTAAAGCAAGTTTTTTATCTTTAGTACAAAAAAAAATAATGCTCAGACATCAAGCAATGAAAAATACAGCAGAGCCATTGGTTTAAAAACATGTTTAATGATACCAATTCAAAAGGGACATCTGTCATCAAAATATTTTATGCATTTACCCTAACTTTAACTAACGCAAGGAAATTTGATATTTTAAGCATTTTATCAGTATGTTATTACCATAATTGTTATATTGCATGTTATATTAACATAGTACAGCCATAATACATACATACAGCCATAATACAGCATTAATAGCCATTGTACATAAGTTATATTACCATAAATTAAACCTGTCATATAAAAAAGCATTCAAATCTAGACTATTTCAATAAAAACTAAAACATTTAAAAGTTATTTCAATCACAAGTAAAAATGTCTAGCTGTCTAGCTTTTGACTGAAATTCAAAAAAAAAAAAACATTTTATTTCTGAATACTAGTGATTTTCCTTTCGGAAGTAAATAAAGAATTGAGTGCATTTTCACTTGTCCAAAGATCTAGTGAAAAACAGTACTTTTAACGCATTTATTATGTGGTTGGCTCTCCTGTTTAATAGTCTCTACAGATTCTTTTTGTTGACTATTATACTAATGACAAAAAATTACTGAGGACTAGAGTTTAATGACCTTAAACTACTTAAATGCTTTATAACTTATCATACACTTATTTTTATCTTTGATACAAAAAATAATGCTGAAATACCAAGTCGGGAAAGCAAAGAGAAATAAAGCAAGCCATTAGTTTAAACATGTTTTACTGATAGAATTCAAAAGAGACATCTGCCATCAAAATATTTTATGCATTTACTCCTAAATGTTAACTAGGGCAAGAGCATTTGATATTTTAAGTGTTTTCGTCACCAATTTGTCAGTATGAGCAAAATTGGGTAAACCATAAGGCAGTTTTTCTGTTAAGTTGTTTAAATGCTTTTTAAATGCTGCAGATCTAAGAAATAAATTATTTGTACTCAAAGTGTCTACTTGAATTATAAAAGTACATTTATTTTTGTTTCAAACCATCTTATAATTTATAGCCGGCAACTTATTAATAAATGTTTTATTTATTTAAATATAACAAAAAACTACAAAAAATATTATAAGTGGGGTGTTTTTGTTCTAATGCAGCTGGCAAACACTAGACAATTGTCTTGGATGCCTTAAGGCACTACATCGACGTTACTCACTTAGTAAGATTACCTCTGCGACCGCGACCTACAGTTTAAAGTGGATTGGTGAACCCCCAAACATCCATGTCATCGCCAGGATTCGAACCTGAGCCCAAGTTGTACCAAAGGCCAGATTACTAGACAATTGGTCACCAGGTCGCCCGAGAGCTAGATACGTCTTAGGACACCATAAATGAAATTTCTATAAATTAAGTTACCATATGTAAAACATGTCAGTTAAAAAACCAGTTAATTCTAGACTATTTCAATAAAATTAAAACATTTAAAAAATAAATAACATTACATTTATTAAAGAATTATTTGTAGCATTATAACATTATTTTAAATATTATTATTTAAACATTACATTTATTTCAATCACAAATGAAATGTTTAACCGTCTAGATTTGACTGAAATAAAAATATTATAATAAAAATATATTAATATAAAAATATATAATATATATTAATATAAAAAATTATAAAAATAAATAAATAATAAAATTTAATTATTAAATTAATTAATAAAAAAATTATAAATTATAAAAATAAATTAATAAAATTTAATTACTAAATTAATTAATAAAATTTATTAATTGCTTTGTTATATTATAATGCACTGTACTACAAAATTAAATGACTATAAATTAAAGATGTCAGTTAAAAAACACTTAAATCTAGACTATCTCAATCAAACTGAAACATTTAAAAGTTATTTCAACCACAAATAAAATGTCTAGCTTTGACTGAAATCTAAAAAAAAAAAAAAAACATTTTATTTCGAACACTAGTGGATTATCTGAAGTAAATAAAGGGATTGGAGTGATCAACTTGTTCAAAGATCAAGCTAAATATTCCATAATCAAGTGAAGAGCTTTCATTCCATAAGCAAGGTTTGCACCGCTGTTACTCACTTAGCACTACCAGAGTGTGGGTGTACCTTTGTAGATAAACTATGGACACGGAGTAACACTAACCCCAACAACGCTCATACTAGACCGGAACCTACAGTTTAAAGTGAATTCCGAACCACTAACAAATATCCATGCCTCCACCAGGATTCAAATCTGGAGCCTATGGCACCAAGGACGGATTCCACAGCTGTGTGGGGCCGCCAGGTCGCCCGAACACCAGAGCGCTAGATATTTGACCTTAAGACCTCATAAATTAAATTTCTATATCTAGCTGTCTAGCTTTAGACCGAAATCTAAAAAAAAAAAAAAAAAAAAAACATTTTTATTTCAATACTAGGGGATTATCTGAAGTAAATAAAGGATTGCAGTGATGTCAATTTGTCCAAAGATAAAGTAAAAAAAACAGGACTTTTAACGCATTTATTATGTGGTTGGTTTTGCTTAAATGGCCCTACAGACCAATTTTTGCCCTATTATACTAATGACAAATTACTGAGGACTAGAGTTTAATGACCCTTAAACTACTTAAATGCTTTTATAACCCTACTGTATACACTTATTTTTTTTTCACTTTGATACAAAAAATAATGAAATTCTGAGAATAGGAAAGCAAAGAAAAATACAACAAAGCCATTAGTTTAAACATGCTTTAATGATAGCCATTCAAAAGTGACATCTGTCATGCGGCTCATTTTTATGCATTTTTCTAAATGTTAACTAGGACAAGGACATTTGATGTTTTAAGTATTGTTGTCCACAATTTATTTTGCATCCCCAAATTTTTTGTTGACCATAAGGCAGTTTTCTATTAAGTTGTTAAAATGCTTTCCAAGATGCTGCAAATATAAAAAAAAATAATTATTTTGCACTAAGTGTTTGCACTTTAAGTTCGTACGAATAAATTTATACTGTTTCAAAACACCTAACTATTTATAGCCAGCAGTTTATTAATAAAGATTTTATTTATTACTACTACACCATCCCAACACAATACTATGCGTATGGCTGAGTTGGTCCTTTGGTTGGGAGTGATGTGGGGGTTTGAAGTCTGATTAGCGGATCCTGTGACCCGGGACCTAGGGGTTAATGAGGATTCCGAACCGTACAAACATCCATGGCACCGCCGGGAATTCAAACCCGAAACCTGTGGCATGGGGCACCAGAGCGCTAGCCACTCGGCCATCAGACCCCAATGGTTTTGTTTATTTTTAAATGTAATAAAAAAAATTTATAAAAATTATATTATAAGCGGGATGCTGCATTTGAATATTAAGAAAGAGGTCTCATGGCCGAATGACTGGCGCTCGATCTACAGGTTCCAGATTCGAGGTCCCGGCGGTGCCATGGATGTTACTGATACCTAAGATCTTGAATTATTTATTTTCAATATTATTCAACAATTTTCAATTAATTCTTTTTGCACAAAGTAATATCTACTTCAATTTCGTGCGAAGCACATTTATATCGTTTCAAAACACTTTATAATTTATAGCCGGCAGTTTATTAATAAAGATTTTATTTATTACCACTACACTACACTACACCACGACGCAACACCATGCCTAGAGTTGAGTTGCTCCTGTACAGTTTGCAGGTGATGTAGGCGAGAAGTCTGATTTGGGCTCTGTGAGAGAAGTTCGGTCATATGAGGGACCCTAAAGCTTAACGTGAATTCCGAAACCACTACACATCAATGGCGCCGCCGAGGATTCGAACCAGAAATTTGTGGTACAGAGCGCCAGCCACTCGACCAGCAGGCCCAGTAGTTTTATTTATTTAAATGTAATAAAACATTTTTTTAAAAAATCTATTATAAGCGGAAGTATTACATTTATGACAGGGGCCTGAATGGCCGAGTGGCTAGCGCTCTGGCGCTCGGTACGACAGTTTCGGGTTCGAGTCAGTGCTATGTTCTTGAGTGGTTCAGGGCTCTTTGCCAAACTCCAGTATGAGTCCCGGTCTATAGAGATCGTAGAGTGTTGCGAGGCATTGATTACTCCCTTTGATCGTGGCTTATCTTCAGGAATTACACGCGCCCTGGGTAATGCATGAAAGTGAGGTAACGTCTGTGCGGCGCTTTTTGCCTTAAGGCATCCATGACCAAGCTTCATGTCTAGTGTTTTCCAGCTGCATTAGAAAGAAAAAAAACATTTATGACTAGGAGTAGAAGGGCCGTGATGGTCGCGTGATTAACGCTCTGGCCCTCGATGCCGCAGGATTCGGGTTCGGGTACCGGCGGTGCGATGGATGTTTATTAGTGGTTCGGAATCCACTCTAAACCGTAGGTATCGATGTCATATAATCGTAGAGCTTTGTTTTGAGGTTTAGTCAGTCTTCAGCCCTTGTGATTGCTCTCTTAAGTTAAGCTGCATGTTACTTTTAGCCATGGCCCAGTCACCTGCGACGGGGACCTTTCCTGCACCACCACGATTAGTAACAACAACAACAACAACAGAATATTAAGCTAAGGATATAATGCTAAGACATCAAGTCCAGCAAGCAAAGAAAAATACCGCAAGGCCATTAGTTTAAACATGTTTTAATGATAGCAATTCAAAAGAGACAGCTGTCATCAAAATAGTTTATGCATTTATCCCTTAATGTTAGCTTTAGATTGCAACAGCATTTAGTGTTTTAAGCATTCTCATCCCTAATTTATCAGTGAGCTCAAAATATTTTAAATCATGAGGCCATTTATCTATTATGTTGTTTAAATACTTTTCAAGATTCCGCATATATAAAAATAAATTGTTTCTGCACGAAGAGTCTGTTTCAAATTCGTAATGAAGTACATTTATATTATGTGAGGGCCTGAATGGTGGGTGGCTAGCGCTCTGGCGCTCGGCACCACAGATTTCGGGTTCGTGTCCCGGCGGTGCCATGGATGTCTGTAGTGTTTCGAATCCATTTTAAACTGTAGGTTCCGGTCTAATAGGATCGTAGAGCGTTGCGGGGGCATTTACCCGCGCGTACGTGGCTTATCTTCGCGACACGCGCACCCTTGGTAATGCAAAGTGAGTAATGTCTGTGCAGCGCTTGCCTTCAGGCATCCAAGACCAAGCTGTCTAAGTGTTTTAAAATTGCATTAGAAATAAATAAAAACATTTATATTGTTTCAAAATATATTATAATTTATAGGCGGTAGTTTGTTAATAAAATTTTATTTTAATGCTACTACCATGCTACATAACTGTGCCCAAGCTGAATTTTGCCCGCTACAGAAGTTTGGGAATGATGTGGGTGAGAAGACTGATTGGGCTCCTGTAATGCTCCACGACCATTATTGAGACCGGGACCCAAGGCGTCAAAAGTGGATTCGAACCCCTACAAACATCCCATGGCACCGCCGAAACTTGAAACGAACGACAGGAGTTAGCCACTCAGCAATCAGGCCTTACGGTTTTATTTATTTTAATGTAATAATTTTTTTTTTTTAAAATCTATTACAAGTAAGAATGTACATTTATTACAAGTAGAATATTAAGAAAAGGAGCCTGATGGCCGAGTAACTAATGCTCTGGTGCTCGTTCCCACAGGTTTCGGGTTCGGAGTCAAGGCGGTGCCATGGATACTTGCAGTAGTTCGAATCCACTTTTAAACCATAGGTCCCGGTCTAATAGGGATCGTAGAGCGTTGTCTTGTTCAGCCCTCGTGGTCCTCTCTAAAAAGGAAGCCCTTAGCCATGACATCATCCGCCTTGCGACGGGATCCTTGAACCTGGTGTAGCTTTTCCTGCACCAGGGGTATTAGTAACAACAACAATAGAATTTTAAGAAGGGGTCTGATGGCTGGGTGACTAGCGCTCTGGCGCTCGATGTCATAAGTTTCGGGTTCGAGAAAGGCGGTGCCATGGACGCTGCAGTGATTCAAAATCCACTTTAAAACAGTAGGTTCCGATCTGACATGACTACTACTACTATTCCATACCATATCACTGTGCCTTACAGCTGAGTTGCCCCCTTTTATGGTTCGGGAATGATGTGTGGGTGAAAAGTCTGATTGGCCTCTGTAACGCTCTACGGTCATATGAGACCAGGAACCTACGGTTTAAAGTGGTTTCCCGCACTACTACAAACATACATGGCAATCGCCGGGATTCGAACCCGATATATGGGGACTGAGTGCCAGAGCGCAGCCACTCGGCCACGAGGCCCGGTCTAACATGACTGTAGAGCATTGAGCCTAAGGCTGGCAACCCTAGCACCGTAGAAGGAGGAAAATATCTCTTCCTCATCAACTGAAAATGCTTAATAAGTGTAGGGGGGTCAGCCCAACAAGGGACTGTTGCGCCAAAGAAGAAGTGTGTGAAAATGAAATTTAAACTAGCCGATGCCCTGAAGATATGAAAAGATTTTAACATTTAATGAGTCCAAGCTGAAAATATTTTTACTGAGCCAAATAGTTTTCATAAGGTGATTTTTCTTTACAAATTCCAAGAAAAAGAAATATGTATAATAAAAATTTTAAATTGATTTTAATTTTTTCCAAAAATAAGAGTAGGAATTTATAGATTTAATACATTTTACATTTTGAAAACATCAGAAAAACTATTTAGTTAGCTCAAAATAATCTCTTGAAAAGATTTTTTCAAATGCAAGATTTTGAAACTGTTTTTGTAAATTTTCCCATTCATATTCATTTTCGATTTCAATAGAAAAGCATTTTTTCATACACCGTCTCCACATTAAAGAAAATCGTTTTATTAGAATATTCAATTGTTTTAGCTTTTATTAATAGAATCATTAATATCACCATAGCTAAATGAGACAATCATTTTTTGTTCTAATACAGCTGGAAATAATTTCAGAGAATAGTTTAAGTTCTTTAAGATGCCTTAAGGCAAAAAGCTACAATCTCAGATTATTTACTTCCTTTAATTTAGCAATAGACTAATTTTAGCTTCTACTTAGTACTCTAAAATTGCTTGTAGCTTGAAGATAAACTACGGACGTGGAGTAATACTACCCTCGCAACACTGTACTATCATACTAGACTCGAAACCTGGTTTAAAGTGGATTCCTGAAGTACTAGCCAAACATTCATATCACCGCCGAGACCAGAACCCGAAACCTGTGGTACCGAGCACCTGTGGTACCGGATTCCGAAACAACTAGTTTAAATTATTCTTACTGTTTATTTTTTATCGTAAAAACATGTAAAATAGTCTATATGTAAGATAATAACGTCAGAATAAGCAATAGATCAGGATCTTTGATCTTTATAAATAAATGTATTATTTTAACTTTATTAATATAATAAGAGTATCACTATGGTTAAATTAAGCAATCATACATCGTTACAAATTTCCTAACTAATTATTCAAACCCCGCGTACAGAACGTTTATATCATTTAATTAGTTTCCCAAAGAACAAGTTTAATTATTCTGTTGCTATTTTTAATAAGATATACAAAAATATCTTATATGTAAGAAAATAACAATATAAAAGTAATAAATCAGGATCTTTATCTTCATTAATATTTTTTTTATCTTTAAAATAAGAATATTACTATATGATTAGTGAGGCAATCACATCGTTAGATATTTTAAAACTTATTTCCAATGTCCGCTTACAGAAAGTTTATATTATTTAATTACATTAGCAAACAACTTGTTTAAATTATTCTATTTACTTTTATAGTAAGACATATAAAATAGCGTTTATAAGAAATTATCCATAGAATAAACAATAAATCATGCTCTTTATCTTTATTATTACAATATATATATTTTAACCTTTATTAATAAAAATTAGAATATCACTATGTCTAGATGAAGCATCAGAAATTTGGAAACTAATTCGCAACGCCCGCTTACAGAAAAAGTTTATCTTATTTAATTAGATTCTAAACAATTAATTTAAATTATTCTATTGTTTATTTTTATCCTAAGGTATACAAATATATATGTGTAATAAAATAACAATATAATAAACGTAAATCAGATTCGAAAGGCCATCAAAGCTACCTGATAAATTGAATCGCATCATCGTTCCAAACAGAAAAGTCAAATCCAAAATTGCCAACTGCAAATCCCGGCAGAATTTTTTTCTTTCTCATGCAGCTGGCAAACATTTATTCAGCTTGGTTCCTGGATGCCTAAGGCAAGCGCTGCACAGACGTTACCCACTTTGCATTACCCAGGGGGCGCGTACCTGGAATTGATGGAGCCACGGACGCGGAGTGAATGAATGTTCTTTCGCAACGTTTGGCGAAGGAGACTCGGGACCTGATGCGCGGTACTATGTAGCGGATTCCGGGAACCACTATAAACATCCACATGGCTCCGCTGGGACTCGAACCCGAAATTCGTCGTACCGAGCGCCAGAGCGTTAGCCAATTCTGCCATTCAGGCCCCACCCCATAGCAGAATTGTAAATTATTATGGAACATGTGAAAGCTCAAATGTTTTTGAATCTCAAAGCAGTATTTCGAATATATCGGGAAAGAAGGAAGTTTTCGTTGATGGAAAAAATAGAA
Source organism: Caerostris darwini (assembly GCA_021605075.1). Lineage (NCBI taxonomy): Eukaryota > Metazoa > Arthropoda > Arachnida > Araneae > Araneidae > Caerostris > Caerostris darwini. The sequence continues at coordinate 15,347 of BPLQ01004101.1, forward strand.
AACTTTTTAAATATCATTAGCCAGAAATATAGAAAAGTGGTATTTAGAATATCGAAAAGTTTTGAGTTTATTGATGAAATAAATTTAATGCATTTGGAACTAATGATAGTATATAGTTCTTATAAAAGTGGAAGAATAATATCAAAAAAAAAAAAAAACTTATTTCCAACCGCTAAATATGGCGTTGGAGTTATTATGATAGTATATTGATGACTTAAACACAGCTTATCCCTTTTAATCGAAAAGCTGTCTACAGAATAACTTCAACTTTCTTTTTAGGATGATGTTCCTACGCATACTTACTGTTCTTAATGATTGAGTGTGAATATTTTACCATTGTAGTGAAATCATTAAAAACGCTCCTTCAACTACCAGTTTTGAACCTGTAAAATGTCTGTCTATAATAGACCTTATATGGGCTTCAGGAAAAGGGGGCCACTTTTAGGTTCATAGGAACACTTTTTAATATTTATTTACAAGACCATATATATACAGAAATCTGGGTTAATACAAAGTTATTTTTACAAAAAAAAAAAAATTAAAATGAAAGATTTAAATTTGATTCACAAGTGCAGTTCATTCCAAGGACGGAGATTTTTACTTCTATACTCAATCTAAACACGTGGTCTGCGGCAGACGTTAATTAACACACGATGTGATGCACAATACCCCAAGGGGCTCGCTTTGGAAAACAGATCGAAACTCTGGCCTGTTCAATCCCTTATTAAAAAAAAAGAGAAAACAGCACTTTTGTCAACTCATCGCGGATCACTCATCTTTCTTTTCAAAAAAACCCTTTCAGAAAATCCGTCAAAAGGAGGGTCAACTTTCTTCACTTCTCATTGAGCAGACACTTTTCAGCCCATTGTTAATCGCCAATAATGATGCAAAAACTCGTGGTGGTATTTATATACCGTCAGTAATTATTTCGACCTGAAGATCGCAAAAAGACAATCGCTAATTTCATGATGCTCATTATCGATAGATAATTTATTCTTGCTGTCATATTTGTATGACAGGTTATTCTCATTAGTACAAAACACTAATTGCATGTATATAACTATCCACAACACTGCTTTTATCTGCTGTTAAATTTGAATTATGGGTTGTTATTTTGTACTTGTCAAAGAATATACATTCCTTTTTCCTGGGAAAGAAATGTCATAACTCTTCATGGGAAACAGCAAGTTTACAAACAAATCCCTAAATCAAAGGGCACTAAAAATCACATCTAAAATCAGTATTATAAGACGAATAAAAACGAAATGTGTCCTGAAATTTCTGAAAAGAATAATTAAACAAAACGAAAGTTTCAAAGTTTTTTATAGTTTGAATATATATATATATATTTTTTATCTTTCTTTCTTTTCTAATGCAGCTGACAAACAGCTTCTTGAATATTTAACAAAGTAAAAAATTGATTGATAGGCAGTTCAAAGACTTTATTATCGCGTGTGAACATAATGCTGTCCTGGTCAGAGATTCAGGCATCTCCAAAAAAAGTGAACTGTAAAAAGTGAAACTAGAAAATAAAAATAATTAAGAGTATAAGTTATTATTTAAAATAGATTAATCTCCCTCTGCTCAACCAGCACGAGAAACTTTCTGCTTTAAAAGTATTTTATTTAAAATAAACATCAATTTTTTATGTGATTATATGTGAATATAATCTGTTATTTTATTATTTAAAATAAACACTAATTTTTATGTGATTATATGCGGATATTTAAAATAGATTAATCTCCTCGCTCAACCAGCACGAGATATAATCTGTTATCGAGATATCAACCAGCACGAGATATAATCTGTATTTTATTATTTAAAATAAACACTAATTTTTTATGATTATATGTGAATATAATCTGTTATTTTATTATTTAAAATAAACACTAATTTTTTATGTGATTATATGTGAATATAATCTGTTATTTTATTATTTAAAATAAACACTTAATTTTCATGTGATTATATGTGAATATAATCTGTTATTTTATTATTTAAAATAAACACTAATTTTCATGTGATTATATGTGAATATAATCTGTTATTTTATTATTTAAAATAAACACTAATTTTTAGTGTGATTATATGTGATATTTAAAATAGATTAATCTCCCGCTCAACCAGCACGAGATATGTAATCTGTTATCGAGATATCAACCAGCACGAGATATAATCTGTTATTTTATTATTTTAAAATAAACACTAATTTTTATGTGATTATATGTGAATATAATCTTGTTATTTTTTATTATTTAAAACTCGCACGAAATATGTGCTGTTAAACATAATGATTGATCCATATCAAGTCCCGTACTCTGCAGTTTATTTTCAATTGTCTGACTTTTAAAATATAAATAGATTATAGTTTCAATAGTGTCTGAGAATTAGTTTATGTTTATAAAAGTTAATTGAACCATCACTTAACGCACAACTTTGTCTCAAATTTTGTATTTGCTTCTTGTATTATTTCAACAATTGTTTCTTCATAAAGCTCTAATTTTTAAATTTTTGTTATATTCATGTCGCTATTAAATTTGATTGTTATTGTGCAGATTTTTAAGCCTTTAGAGCTCCAATTTCACTAAGCACTTTTCATGTAAATAAAATCGCCAAACCAGTATTATTTGCAACCGCTGTGGTAATTTTTTTGTTTATGAGGGTACTTGGCGATAATCGCAATGAAAAATTGCCAAATATACAAGCGGTACCCTAAAAGTGTAGAACACTCATTCTTGTAATATTCTGTTCAATTGCTTCATACATTTTTGGGTTATTGAACACTGGTATAATGTTCAAACCCACTTGAATTAGTTCGTTCTGCTATGTATGTTCACATATGATAAATTGAAATTTCGTGAAAGGATTTCAGATTTTTTTCATTTTGATTTAAATATCTTTTATGCGAAAAACTTTTTGGTAAGCTTAAAAATAAAGTAATTTTTTTATTTTTATTGCAACTATAACAATTTTTCAAAGAATAATTTAAAAAAAAATTATATTAATATATTAAAAATTTTTCAAAGCACAAAGTTTCTTTGTTTTTTTTTTAATAAAATTTTTGAATAGACAACTCTTCTATTTGGAAAACTTTAACTGAAGCTTTGCATAAAAATGATTTGCATTACTTTATCAATTTAATACAACAGAAAGAAAGGATGATTGGAAAAATTTAATGGAAAAATTTCGCTAAGAAGCTGTTGCCAATTTTGATTAAGAAATGGACAATGACTGCATGGACGAACATGGCCAAATTAAGGAATGTGAAATACAGATATATGTTGGACCATGTAATTAAAAGACAGAAAATGAATAAGGCCTGATTCATTTGTTGCTTGGAACTGGACACTTAACCAACGAAATGGTGATTTATGTACCCTGTACTGGAGGCCTAGAGAAACATGTCCTGATCACACGGACTTTTATTACGGTGCTTCTAGCTTTGTAAATTCTTATCCTTAGGAATGATTAATTGTTTATGAATAGTTTTTAAAACCTTTTAATTAATTTGTTAAGAACTTTGTCTTTTCTCCCTTATAATTGATTGCTTTATATGTTCCTTTATTTCATGGTAAGTGACCAAATTTGTATGGATTGTCTAAACAAATTTTAGGTAAGAAGAACAATAACGACAGAAACACTTAAAATAAAAATTAATTTGTTACACCATTTATGAAAATAAATTTAAAAAGGACTTTTTTAATCTTCTTTTACAAATTCTAATAAAAATAAAAAATATCTGGCCGTTGGAACGACACGCTTCATGTTCGAACCCTGACGGTGGCATGGATATTTGTAAGTGGTTCGCATTCCACGTTAAACATGTAGGGTCCTGGAGTACTTAGCCTAAAGTGTGCACAAAATTACCGTAGAGCGACACATCAAATCCTACAAAAAACGCTTTTAAGCGTGCTTTACAACATTAATTCTGCGATCGTTTTGAAAGTATCCTCATTTTTTACTACAAACAATAGCGACCATACTACTGACCATACAGCGACAAACCAAACCAAACCTTTTAACAATTCAGCTTTGTTAAAAATAGTTTTACACATCAATTTTAATGAGAATATGGAATTAAAATATAAATATTTTATGGTATTTTACTAAAATATTTTTTTTTGTGCTAATTTAATTAAAAATTACGTTGAATTAATCGTGAACATCTAAAATTATACGGGAAAAAGACATTATGAATTACAACATCATAAATAAAGAAAATGAATACTTAAAAATTCTTTTTTAATTTAATCAGTTTCAGTTGTATCATTTTCTTGAAGTAATTTTGAAATACTACTGTGGTGAAAAGTAAGACCAAACCATGTTTTTTTTCAAAAACTCTTTATTTATTCTTCCAAATTTATTTCATCACCTTCAAAATGGCTCCCTCGGACACAAATACCATGCCAACTTTCTTAAATCCTCAATGCATGCTAAAAAGTCTTCACCAGGGATGACCTTCAAAGCGCGCGGTGATTCACGTTGAATCTCTTCAATCGACTCAAAATAGATTGTCCCCAGAGTGGCCTTTTTGAAGTTTAGGAAAAGACAAAAGTCGCACGGTGCTAAATCAGGTAGAATACAGTGAATGTGGAACGATATGGGTTTTCATTATTGACGAAAAGGCACGATATGAATCAATGGAGTGTCAGCTGGCGCATTCAGTGTTTTCGGTACCCATCGAGATTTGATGCGTTTAAGGGCCCAAAATGGAATTGGCCCATCCTTTTGAAATTCCAACATCGGTAGCAGGGTCTCTAATTACAGATCGACGGTTTGCAAACAAATCTTTTAATTTTTTGGGCGTGTGACTTCGTCAGTTGAGGTTAATGGTCGACCAGAGGGGCTCTTCGTCTTCAATGCGTTCTCTGCATTTTTGGACTGTTTATACAACTTCTAAACATTTCTTTTCCGATATAGGAATGCTAACCAGATACCTTCTGCAACATTCTATACGTTTACGCAAACAAAAATCTAACACAAATTCCTTGCTCAATTAATTAAATCATTTTCAAAAAATCGCCAGAATCTGGTTTAATCTCACCAAGCCAAGCCTTACTCGAACACTAATGGAATATTTTGACGGGAAATTTCACACAGATGTCAGGACAGTGCCATCAACTTAAAAGAAAAAAAAAATTAAATTACATAGGCTTGGGGGAATTTTAAATTGAAATTGGTCTTACTTTTTGGACACGGTATATTTCATAACCTTTAGGATTTGTATTTTAATTAATTATCTTTCAAACACTTTTATAGTTATAGTGCACTTTAAACCATACAATATCATATTAACCCACGAAAATGATTACAATTTAATTAAAATAACCTATCTCCAAAACTCAATGTGCTTAATATAATTTGTTCGATTTATATAATTAACCAAAATATTTTTCATCATGTTTAAGTTTGAAATTATTCAAATGCCATTCAAAACGTATTATTATTTTATAACTATTTTTAAAACCAGATCTGCATCACACGTATAGAAGACATTTCTTGGCCTATTAACCCATGATAATGAATGTAATTCAATTAAAATAAACTTATCCCCAAGACCCAATGTATACATATTGTATAATTTATTCTATTTTGTATAATAAATAAACAAATTTTTGGTAATGTTTAAGTTAAGTATTTTATTTAATTGCCTTTCAAGAACTTACTATTATTCAATTCCTTCTATTAGCTCACACTCCCCTATATATATCTTGTTCAAATTTTCAATTATTAATAAAATACTTTTTTATTCATCCACTCAAGTTCAAATACATTTTTTTTAACTTGTAGTGGATGACACTGGATAGTAATGCTGTTTTTCAAATATTAATTCAGTAATTAAATTTAATGAATTAATTTTAGTTTTTATTAGATTTAAGTTGCATATATCTACCAAAAGATGGCGCCAGATAAGCTTAAAAAATGAATGAAAATTATTTTATAAAGGAGCTTTTCTGCAATATAAGCGAAAAAAAGGTAGGAATTGACATTAAATTCTTTTTCTTTTATTTTACTTGTTTTAAATTAAACGGTCTCTAAGATCTATTAATCAGCATTTTGAATAATAATTTTTGTTATTATTGTGTACCTATGCGGTGATATAAAGTACCTTTTAAGCAGAACAATATTATACTAGCCAATGATAATGATAACAATTCAATTAAAACCAAATTTACCCCAAGCACCATAGCATATATATTGTATAATTTATTACATTTTGGCCATAATAAACAAGTAATATAAAAACAAATTTTTAAAAGTCAATTCCTTCTTTTTTCTCACTATATTGCAGAAACATAAATAATTTTCATTCATTTTTAAGACTATTATCTGGCACCACATCAACAAACTATACAACAAATCAAAAACTAAGAGTAATTCATTAAATTTAATAATCGGAAACCAATATTTGAAAAAACTACAGCTTCTACAAACTGCAAAACTCCGGTGATAAATCACTACAGAGTTCCAAAAAAAAAGTATTTGACCTTTTGAGTGATGAATAAAAAGTATTTTATGAACGATTGAAAATTTGAACAAGATATATATAGGAGAGGGTAAACTAATAGAAGGAATTGAAATAAACGCATTTTTGATAATGTTTAAGTTAGAATTTTATTTGAATTCCTCTCAGAACTTTACTATTATTTGATAATTTTTGTTTTAAAACAAAGATTTGCTTCACATATATAGAGAAATTTCACGGCATGCTAGTTTTTAATCATCATGTTTGTAACAATGTTAAACTCGTCAAGTTTCACAACTGCAACAGACTAAGATGCAGATCTCACAAACCGAGAATTAAATATCCTGCAAACTAATTCTTCGCTTCAGTTCTTCTCCGACTGCGAGTAATTTCCACGAAATACTGGCTCAGAAACTTCAAGTTCACTGAAAACTGCTAAGTTATTTGTAATATGTTTAAAACTTTCTGCAGCAAGATTTCTAGGAATGTAAGAATAATTTGAATGCTAAAAGAATGCTTTGAATATTATGCATATTAAGAGAAAAAGAATATAACAATAAAAAAATGAATGTGTCCAAAAGCAAGACTAATTTTCGATTTAAAAAATTCCGGGGGCATATGGAATTTCAATTTCTTTTTTCTTTTGACGTCAAAATATTCATTTGTGTTTGGGTAATACTTGGCTTTGTGAGACGCTAAAACTGATTCCGGCTTTATTTGAAATGTCTGATTGAATTGAGCAAAGAACTTGAATTCAATTTTGTTTGCGGAAACGTATAGATTGTTGCAGAAGGCATTCGGTGAGCATTCTTATATCGGAAAGAAATGTTTAGAAGTGTTATAAACATTTCAAAGAAGACAGAGAACGCGTTGAAGAAGAGTTCTTTGGTCGACCATCAACCTGAACCGACGCAGCTGACGTCCAAAAAATTAAAAATTTGGCTTGCAAAACATCGATTTACAATTAGGGACCTTGCTGATGATGTTGGAATTTCAAAAGGATTGCTCAATTCCAATTTGGGCGTTAAACGCGTCAAATTTCGATTGGTACCGAAAATACTGAATGCGCCAGCTCACACTGCATTCATTCTGTGTGACTTTTTCACCAAAAATGAAACCCATATCGTTCCACAACCACAGTATTCACACCGTGCAACTTCTGGCCATTCCCTAAACCCTAAAGACCATTTCGAGGACACCGTTTTGAATCGTTTGAAGAGATTCCGCGTGAATCGGGCGCGCTTCGAAGGCCATTCCTGCAGATGACTTTTTAGCATGCAATGAGGATTGGAAAGAAAAGGTTGGCATAAGTGCATTGTGTCTGGAGGGGATTACTTTGAACGTGATGAAATAACTGTAGAAAAATAAATAAAGAGTTTTTGAAAAAAAAATAATTGGTCTTACTTTTAGGGCACAGTATCACGTTTATTTCTTATAAAAAGCGAATAAATTATGCAGTAAGTATACATTGTGTTTTGGGGATAGATAGATTTGGATTTTAATTGAATTTAATCATTATCATGGGTTAATATGATGTTCTGGTTCAAGGTCCATGATATCGCTGAATATGTACAGTTTACAAAAAGTAACAGCAAAAATTATTATTATTCATTATCACAGCTGAACACTATCATAAATCAGAATTTTCTTCTTGAAGAATGACCTTCATATGTATTTTTTCAGCTACATCTTTAATCCTTTTAAAACTCAGTACCATTCAACATAGTGTATACATTCGAATTAAAAAAGATATCGTACAAATTGAGGCTTGTTTTTTAAGGAAAAATCACATTATAACAAGACATGATGAGATTATTTTTAACCAAACGAAACACATTACAAAATTAATTGGAATTCTTTGTTGTGTTGTCTAAATTAATTGGCTCGAAATTCTTTTCCAATCTTTGGTGGCTGTTTAATTTTAAAAAAAAGTGATAATTAACGTATGATATTGTTTTCGTTTATGAACCACGATATCACCGAATATGTACAGTTAACGAAAAGTGACAGTAAAAATTATTATTTAATATATTAATTAATCTCTTCAGGTAGCTATTTAATTTTAAAAAAAAGTGTTAATCAGCAATGCAAATTACTTTCATTAAGATTGGTAATATTTATGATATGCATCCATCACATCATGTACTCTGTATAGTATTTGTACCGATTATGAATTTTGGTATAGACAACGAAATTAAAACATAATTTCAATGATTTGCAAAAGACATGCATCTATGTAATTATTTAATATTGAAATTGTGTTTCCTCATACATACTGACAAGAGCGCCCCTTGCGGCGTTCAGGAGAAAGGGTTAGTCGGCCTCGAGACTCTCCCCCGAGAGGAAGTACAGCACAACCTGCTCTCCTGCTGAGAAACGCTTCATTTATAGTCTCTCGTCCCGATAGAAAATATATTTACTGCATCCAGTGCATTAGTTGGCCTACAGACTCTTACCCGGACAGTATTCTTTAAATAAATATAAAGTTTATATATGATTAAAGAAAATTTTATAATTTTTCAAATTCAATTTTTTTATTCTTAACAAATAAATGGTAAAATTTTTTTTTTTCAATACTTTCAAATTTTTAGTGGGATTTTCTTCAAGTCGTATTTTCTTTCCTGAAGGGATCATTTTTTTTTCCTTATTTAAATAAAAACTTAAACGGATTTGAATACAGGATAGACAGTATTTCATTTGAGAGAGAGGTTGGTCGAAAAGATTGTTTCAAAAAATGCTGCTTTCACTTCTTAGCATTGAAGTGAAAACAACACGAACAGGTTTTCACAGTCTCACAGCGTTTTCCATCACATCGTCTTATTTCCACCACACAATTTTCATTGCTAAGTACTGAGATAGAAGGCTCAACAATAAGTTCCTAGAGTCGAAAGTCCCTTAGATATTTTTCCTGGCTCAGTAAGTTACATTAGCTCTATGAGTGAAGAAATCACATTGCTTCTCGGCCGTGGTCTAAGAGTTTCAAAGACTTGTCTAGTAATAGACTATTTATGGACTAAATTCCGTGAACCACTTTTACTGAAGAGTGTTGTCCATTTTTTGGAACGAAGTTTCTTTTGCAAATAATAAAAGTCAGCATTTGGAAGAAGTATTAAGTATTTGAAAATAGACATTCAAACCGTATGGTTGCTTTTTTGGTTTGGAGAACTATGGCTGAGACAGTAATTCGTAAAAAACTCCCATTAAGAAACGAAAAAGGCACAGGACTCACCAAATGTCGTTGTCTTAATGTGTGAAAACATTTCTGTGAACAGATTTGCAGGGGAAACGAGTGGGAGATTTTAGGGTAGTGGATGGCATAAGGAAACAAGGAATGAATGAATGGTGTAGACATTTATTGAAACAATAAATGTATACACCATTTATTCTTTCAATAAATATACAGTTAAAATATGATGTATATTATTTATATATATTAGCTCAATGACGCTACCATAGTAAGCGCAATGTGCAATGGTGTACTAGACATCTATTGTTTCAATAAATGTCTACTTATACTGTCTAATATAATTGGAACGCCAATAGCGCTTACTTTGAATAGAGTTATTGAGCTAATGGATATAAAGATATGCAGTGTATTATAACTGTATAGTTATTGAAACAATAAATGGTGTAGATATTTATTGTTTCAATAAATGTCTACTTATACTGTCTAATATAATTGGAACGCCAATAGCGCTTACTATGAATAGCGTTATTGAGCTAATGGATATAAAGATATGCAGTGTATTATAACTGTATAGTTATTGAAACAATAAATGGTGTAGATATTTATTGTTTCAATAAATGTCTACTTATACTGTCTAATATAATTGGAACGCCAATAGCGCTTACTATGAATAGCGTTATTGAGCTAATGGATATAAAGATATGCAGTGTGTTATAACTGTATAGTTATTGAAACAATAAATGGTGTAGATATTTATTGTTTCAATAAATGTCTACTTATACTGTCTAATATAATTGAACGCCAATAGCGCTTACTATGAATAGCGTTATTGAGCTAATGGATATAAAGATATGCAGTGTATTATAACTGTATAGTTATTGAAACAATAAATGGTGTAGATATTTATTGTTTCAATAAATGTCTACTTATACTGTCTAATATAATTGGAACGCCAATAGCGCTTACTATGAATAGCGTTATTGAGCTAATGGATATAAAGATATGCAGTGTATTATAACTGTATAGTTATTGAAACATAAATGTGTAGATATTTATTGTTTCAATAAATGTCTACTTATACTGTCTAATATAATTGGAACGCCAATAGCGCTTACTATGAATAGCGTTATTGAGCTAATGGATGTAAAGATATGCAGTGTGTTATAACTGTATAGTTATTGAAACAATAAATGGTGTAGATATTTATTGTTTCAATAAATGTCTACTTATACTGTCTAATATAATTGGAACGCCAATAGCGCTTACTATGAATAGCGTTATTGAGCTAATGGATGTAAAGATATGCAGTGTATTATAACTGTATAGTTATTGAAACAATAAATGGTGTAGATATTTATTGTTTCAATAAATGTCTACTTATACTGTCTAATATAATTGGAACGCCAATAGCGCTTACTATGAATAGCGTTATTGAGCTAATGGATGTAAAGATATGCAGTGTGTTATAACCGTATAGTTATTGAAACAATAAATGGTGTAGATATTTATTGTTTCAATAAATGTCTACTTATACTGTCTAATATAATTGGAACGCCAATAGCGCTACTATGAATAGCGTTATTGAGCTAATGGATATAAAGATATGCAGTGTATTATAACTGTATAGTTATTGAAACAATAAATGGTGTAGATATTTATTGTTTCAATAAATGTCTACTTATACTGTCTAATATAACTGGAACGCCAATAGCGCTTACTATGAATAGCGTTATTGAGCTAATGGATATAAAGATATGCAGTGTGTTATAACTGTATAGTTATTTGAAACAATAAATGGTGTAGATATTTATTGTTTCAATAAATGTCTACTTATACTGTCTAATATAATTGGAACGCCAATAGCGCTTACTATGAATAGCGTTATTGAGCTAATGGATATAAAGATATGCAGTGTATTATAACTGTATATTTATTGAAACAATAAATGGTGTAGATATTTATTGTTTCAATAAATGTCTTCTTATACTGTCTAATATAATTGAACGCCAATAGCGCAATGGTGTAGATATTTACTAAATGAATAGCGTTATTGAGCTAATGGATATAAAGATATGCAGTGTATTATAACTGTATAGTTATTGAAACAATAAATGGTGTAGATATTTATTGTTTCAATAAATGTCTACTTATACTGTCTAATATAATTGGAACGCCAATAGCGCTTACTATGAATAGCGTTATTGAGCTAATGGATATAAAGATATGCAGTGTATTATAACTGTATAGTTATTGAAACAATAAATGGTGTAGATATTTATTGTTTCAATAAATGTCTACTTATACTGTCTAATATAATTGGAACGCCAATAGCGCTTACTATGAATAGCGTTATTGAGCTAATGGATATAAAGATATGCAGTGTATTATAACTGTATAGTTATTGAAACAATAATGGTGTAGAAGATATTTATTGTTTCAATAAATGTCTACTTATACTGTCTAATATAATTGGAACGCCAATAGCGCCACTATGAATAGCGTTATTGAGCTAATGGATATAAAGATATGCAGTGTTATAACTGTATAGTTATTGAAACACAAATGGTGTAGATATTTATTGTTTCAATAAATGTCTACTTATACTGTCTAATATAATTGGAACGCCAATAGCGCTTACTATGAATAGCGTTATTGAGCTAATGGATGTAAAGATATGCAGTGTTATAACTGTATAGTTATTGAAACAATAAATGGTGTAGATATTTATTGTTTCAATAAATGTCTACTTATACTGTCTAATATAATTGGAACGCCAATAGCGCTTACTATGAATAGCGTTATTGAGCTAATGGATGTAAAGATATGCAGTGTGTTATAACTGTATAGTTATTGAAACACAAATGGTGTAGATATTTATTGTTTCAATAAATGTCTACTTATACTGTCTAATATAATTGGAACGCCAATAGCGCTTACTATGAATAGCGTTATTGAGCTAATGGATATAAAGATATGCAGTGTATTATAACTGTATAGTTATTGAAACAACAAATGGTGTAGATATTTATTGTTTCAATAAATGTCTACTTATACTGTCTAATATAACTGGAACGCCAATAGCGGTTACTATGAAACGTTATTGAGCTAATGGATATAAAATATGCAGTGCTATAACTGTATAGTTATTGAAACAATAAATGGTGTAGATATTTATTGTTTCAATAAATGTCTATTTATAGTCTAATATAATTGAACGCCAATAGCGCTTACTATGAATAGCGTTATTGAGCTAATGGATATAAAGATATGCAGTGTATTATAACTGTATAGTTATTGAAACAATTAATGTTGTAGATATTTATTGCTTCAATAAATGTCTTCTTATACTGTCTAATATAAGGGAACTGGAACGCCAATAGCGCTTACTATGAATAGCGTTATTGAGCTAATGGATATAAAGATATGCAGTGTGTTATAACTGTATAGTTATTGAAACAATAAATGGTGTAGATATTTATTGTTTCAATAAATGTCTACTTATACTGTCTAATATAATTGGAACGCCAATAGCTTTACTATGAATAGCGTTATTGAGCTAATGGATATAAAAGATATGCAGTGTATTATAACTGTATAGTTATTGAAACAATAAATGTTGTAGATATTTATTGTTTCAATAAATGTCTACTTATACTGTCTAATATAACTGGAACGCCAATAGCGCTTACTATGAATAGCGTTATTGAGCTAATGGATATAAAGATATGCAGTGTATTATAACTGTATAGTTATTTAAACAATGGTGTAGATATTTATTGTTTCAATAAGTGTCTGCACCATTCCTTCATTCCTTGTTTCTGTATTTCATCCTCAACTCTCCTACTTTTTTCTCCTTCAAATCTGCCCAAATAAATATTTCACACATTAAGATAACGGCATAGGCTAGAGACCTTGCCTTTCGCGAGTTATGTACTGCACATCATTTATATCCATTAGATACAAAGTGGTCATTTAATTCAGAAGTAAATTCAGGAAGTGTTTAGCAGACATGAGGGAAAAAAATGAAATATTCATCAATAATTTTCATCAATAATTTATATCAAATTATTGGCAATGCCATGTTCCATTTCATTGTTCCATCTCCTGCCTCGAAATCTACCAGCAAACAGACGGCCTTGACCCACCATGGGGCTGTTGCGCCAATGAAAAGAAGAAAAATAAATGTAGAAAAAGCACGTACCATTATCTCTCTTTTTAATATCTATTGCAAATTAATTATTTTAATGTGCATATGAAAACAATTCATGAACAGATACTTTTTATTTTACATCACATCCGATGAACTTGCTATTCTTCTTCTCTGCTTATATTGAATATTTCATACTTTGAATACTTTTAACACAAATATAGAGATCTTATTCAGCAGTTTAGTCTATCACTGAAAAAAAACCGCTAATCCGGTCTAATATGACTGTAGAGCGTTGGTTGTAGGGCTGACTACTACTACTACTACTACTACACCATATCACTATGCCTAGAGCTGAGTTGCCTCCTTACTGTTTGGGAATGTTGTACGTGAGAAGTCTTATTGGCCTCTTTGACGCTTTTATAATCATGAGACCTGAATCTACTGCTTAAAGTGGAACCACTAAAAAAAAAGGCACCGCCGGATTCGAACCCGGAACCTAAAGTACCGAGCGCCAGCGAACTAGTCACTCGGCCATTAAACTCCCTAAAAACGTAGGGATGACAACCCTATACCGTAAAAAAGAAAACATCTCTTGTCTCGAAATCGACCACTAGATGGCCTTGTCTCACTATGGGGCTGTTGCGCCAGTGAAGAAGATTGGTTTGGTTTGTCGCTTTACGGTCCCCTTGTGCACACGAGGGCTAAACAGACCGGGATCTACATTTTAACATTGATTCCGAACCACTCACAAACATCTATGCCACAGCCAGGGTTCAAACCTGAAGCCTAGGACACAAAAGGCCAGAGCGTTAGCCACTTGAACATCCTGCCGCGGGCCAATAAAGAAGAAGAATGTAACTAAAAGAAAAAATCACATTTACTCTTATCTTCCTTACTTTAATATATATTCATGTTTGTGAAAATTGCAACACCATGAAGGATTTACGCGAGTGAGCTGAAATTTTCAGGAAATGCAAATTAGCGCATGATATGCAAATGATTAGAATTTCAAATCCGTAGCGCATGCGTATGCTGAGCAGCGCCCTCTTAACGGCGGATAGATCCGGAATAAACAGACGGCTGTAGCGAGGCGTGTATGATTATCGGTGGTTATCTGCTAGTGGTAAACGTTAGCTCAATCGTTACTTAAGCCTCTTCGACGAAAGAGAGTGAGATTTGAACAACTTACAGAGTTTGAACGGGGGAGAATCATCGGCCTTCGTGAAGCTGGATTGTCTTATCGTGCAGTAGCCGCTCGTGTGCAGCGTAACAGCAGCACAGTGATGCGTCTTTGGAAGCAGTGGACGGACGAGTGTCGGATAACTCGGAAATCCGGGAATGGACCCCGAAATGTGACGTCAGCTCGCGATGATAGACACCTGGTCCGCATGGCGCTGACGGACCGTACAGCTTCCTCCAGACAATTAGCAGCACAGTGGTCAATATCTACAGGTGTTTCATTGTGTGCCTCATCAATTCTAGACGTCTGCTGCAGCGTGGACTGCGCGCAAGGACTCCTTTATACAGGATCCCTCTCACGCTAAACCATCGCCACCTGCGGCTACAATGGGCCGCTCAGCATAGAGACTGGCGTGCTGATTGGCAGCATGTCGTGATTTATGACGAATCCCGCTTTAATTTGTGGTACCATGATGGCCGCATTCGTGTCAGACGCTATGCCGGTGAACGCCACCTTCCAGAGTGCATTATCGAACGCCACAGTGGACGAACACCCGGAGTTATGGTCTGGGTTGCCATAGCATATAATGGAGGATCTCAATTGCTAAGAATTGTGGGCAAGCTGAACAGCAACCAGTACATCAGTGAAGTTCTACAGCCCCAAGCTGTTCCCTTCCTTCAAAGCTTTCCAGGCCCTGTATTTCAACAGGACAATACCCGCCCTCATATCGCTAGGACTGTTCAATCCTTCTTTGCAACGCGGCAGGTACAGCTTCTTCCTTGGCCTGCGTATTCCCCGGATATGTCGCCGATTGAACATGTGTGGGATTTCGTTGGTCGGCGTCTCGCTCGTGATCCTCGTCTTGTTGCTTCTGCAGACGAAATATGGATGCGCAAACAAACGATATGGAATGCTCTTCCTCAGGCAGACATTCAAAATTTGTTTGACTCCATGCCACGTCGTGTAGCAGCACTTATTGCGGCGCGTGTTGGTTACACAAAATACTGATTCCGATCTCTTGTTATTGTTTGTTTGCTTTGAACATTTAATCATTTATTTGTACCACTACCACTCAACTGTGTATCAAATTTCATTCAATTATGACGACTCCTTCATAGTGTTGCAATTTTCACAAACATGAGTTTATATGGGGCCTGAATCACCGAGTGGCTAGCGCTCTGGCGCTTGGTACCCCAGGTTTCGCGTTCGAGTCCCGGCGGTGCTATGGATGTTTATAGTGGTTCGGAATCCACTGTAAACCGTAGGTCCCGGTCCTAATAGGATCGTAGAGTGTTGCGGGGGCATTGTTACTCCGCGTTCGTGGCTTATATTCAAGTTACACACGCCCCCTGGGTAATGCAAAGTGAGTAACGTCTGTGTAGCGCTTGCGTTAAGGCTTCCAAGACCAAACTGTCTAAGTGTTTGCCAACTGCAT
This sequence comes from Caerostris darwini, assembly GCA_021605075.1. NCBI lineage: Eukaryota > Metazoa > Arthropoda > Arachnida > Araneae > Araneidae > Caerostris > Caerostris darwini. The sequence goes on from BPLQ01004101.1 coordinate 31,765, forward strand.
TGGAAAAAACAACTTTAATATCTATTGCTAATAAACTATATAACTCTACAGATGAAAACAATTCATGAACAAATAATATTTATAGAACATCACATCCGATGAACTTTTAATTCTTCTTCTCTACTTATAATGAATATTTAATGAAATATTTTATATTTCTATGTTTCACTTTATCCAAAAAGTAAGATCAATTTTCAAATTCCTGGGTCTTGTGGAATTTCAATTTTTTTTTTTTCTTAGGTTGCCGGCACTGTTGCTGTGTTTTCTTTGAAATCATTGTTGTGCGTTGTAGAAAATAAATGATATGTTTTTGTTAACATCTCCTCTTACTTTTGAGTCGATTGAAGAGATTTAACGCGAATGGCTGCGCACCTTGAAGGCCAACCCTGCCGATGACTTTTTAGCATGCATTGAGGATTGGAAAAAAAGTCGGCATGAGTTCATTGTGTCCGGAGGGGATGACTTTGAAGGCGATGAAATAAATTTGGAAGAATAAATAAAGAGTTTTTGAAAAAAAAAATAATTGGTCTTACTTTTTGAAAAGAAAAATACTATAATAGAAACATATAAAAAAAATTGATTTCTGATCACGATGACTTGTCAGCTTTCGTACGGAATTGGCTTAACCTTCAAAAGTGCAACAGCCATGTTTATGCACAATGTAATGGTATTTATTAATTCAGTTACAAGAAACTCTGTGATTTACCAAAGCAGTTTGAAGATCCTCATGGGTTGAGAAGGCATGCTAAGTACAGCAATACCTGAGAGTATCACAAACATGCTCAATCGAATTCAGTCAATTCGGGGAATATCTGGCCAACGATGCACTCACTAATATCCTCACAAAGGTAATTCACCATCAATTGAGCTCAATGTGTTCTTGCTTGTTGTATCACTGATGCTGTTTTAGGTTTTGAATAAAATCTTATGTAAAAGATGCATACAAATGCTAATAACATAACTAGCATACATTGAGGATTGGAGAAAAAAAAAGCTGGAACAAGTGCATTGTGTCCGGAGGGGATTACTTTGAAGGCGCTAAAATAAATTTGGAAGAATAAATAAAGAGTTTTCGAAAAAAAATAATTGGTCTTACTTTTGGGGCACAGTATTACTTTGAATACAACACAAATATAGAGATCTTATTCAACAGTTTTGTCTATCTCTAAAAAAATAAACCCGTCGAATTTATCAAACAAAATGAAAACCGAAAAACTCCATTCTTTAAACATTTCTCACAAAAGACCAAACGATACTGGAAACACCTGCGGCCCATTTTAGTCTCCTACGTGATCAACCCTTCACCCATCCCTTCAGCTCACTCAGTCTTATCTCCCTCCCCTCCACCCACACACCCCTTTACCCTCCCATATTCAGACGATCACCCCGTAAACTCAGTGTATTCTTCAGAAACACGAAAAACCCTTCGTACAGTTTTCAGACGATATTCGTTTTTCAAGACAGCTTTAAGATAAAGTAGGAGTTATTTTCTTTTTTTAAAAAAATCGTTTGGGATTTTTAAAGGGATGGAAAACGGGTACGGATATAATGTTCGACAAAAAAAAAATTTTTTTACGAGCGACTCAGATTTTCAAGTCATCCTTTTATAGGTTGTAGTAAATATAAATTGCAGCGGAATTCCATATTTTTTAAGTTCTACTTCCTGTCATAGAGGTTTTTCCTATAGAGATTAGACGAGATTTAAAAAAATAATAATAGTAGTAAAAAGAAACTTCTTCGCTAAGCCCCAGTTTTATACTTCATTTATGAAATCGTAAGAATATGTTAACGTTTTGAAATTTTTAGATATTTAGAACTGTAAAGGTTTACCGAAAAAATAATAACCCCATTAAAAATACTTCCATAAAATAAAATATATAAATTCTTAAAAGAAAATAAAATTAAAATTAATTTGATTATGAAAAAATTTCGGAAAATATCTAGCCAAATTGTAAAGACCAATAAAGGAAACTAAAAAAAATTTAACTATAGTTTAAAAAAATATATGTTCGGAATTGTAGTATCTTAATTATAAAATATTTGAAAAATGAATTTAAAAACAGGCTAAATGAAATGTAAATCAACTTAAGTTTCCCAACTGATACTGTTTTCAGGATTCTACTTTAAGAAGAATCAGGTTCCAACGGGATGTTATGCCTCCTTGCTTACGACACTGAACTAATGTCTGAAATTACTTTTTGCTACTTATAAGAATGATTAGATGGATAAAAATGGACGTGTTTTTAGGCAATCAAGCACCACTACTATGGAGAATCAACTCAACTACCGCACCAAGGCACAAAAAAAGGTTTATAAACTATAATTTTAAAAAATATATGTATATGTTTAGAATCGCAGTATTTTATTGCTAAAAATTTGAAAACCGAATTTAAAAACAGGTTAAAGGAAATATAAATCAACTTAAAAATATTTCACAAGCCATATTGTTCAAGATTCTATGTTAAGAAGAATCAGGTTTCAACCGGATGGTGTGCCTGCTTGCTTACGACACTAATATTTAACGCCAGAAATTATTTTTTGCTACGTAAAGAAATGATTAGATAGGTAAAAATGGATGTGAGTTTAGACAATCATTCATGATTATCACAATCATGTTATATATACCATAATATAATAAAAACTATTCGCATCACCTTTTCATAGCCTGATTGCACGACCCATTTCAAACTTAGTAAGCTGGTATATTAGCTTCTTCGTATGAAGACATTCTCGACTGAAGTCTAACACACAAAACCCAATGCGGAAGAAAAATAATGCTCACGAATTTTATATCTCGTATTTAAAGCAAACGTGATTTTTATGTTCATAATGGGGTTATTAATGCCACTTTTATTCGTTAAATGCGAAATTTGAATAGACGGCATCATTCAGATGTGCAAACACACCTCTCAAATTTTATTTACCTAACACTACTTCCTGAAGGGAGTTTATTATTATATAGAAAATATTTTTATAAATACATGGAAAGATCCATCTTGTCAGTCATCTAAAAATCAGCATTACAAAGCTCACATCCAAAAAATTAAAGATTTGGTGCTTGCAAACCGTTGATTTACAATTAGAGACCTTGTCGTTCCATAACCACCGTATTTACATCGTGCGACTTCTAGCAATTCCCTGAACATAAAAGACCACTCCGGGGGCACGGTTTTGAGTCGAATGAAGAGATTCAACGTGAATCGCCGCGGGCTTTGAAGGCCATCCCGGCCGATAACTTTTTAGGATCCATTGAGGATTGGAAAAAAAGTTGGCATAAGTGCATTGTGTCCGGAAGGGATTATTTTGAAGGCGATGAAATAAATTTGGAAGAATAAATAAAGAGTTTCTGAAAAAAAAACTAATAATGATAACTAATGAAAAATAAACTTGGTGTTACTTTTTGGTCAAAGTTGTATGTTATTTGCTAAAAGTTTAATTTGTTGTTGTTTTTTAAAAGTTTAGAAATAATGTAAGAAACATTTAAGCTACATTTTAGTAAAAAACATTTTTTTAAAATTTGCATTTATTTTTTTTACATTTTTGCAAGCAACAATTTATTTTAGTATTGTATTGAATTATGATATTTTTATGCTTATATAAAATAAAATATCAAAATTTCCTTTTTCAGAATCCAGAACAAAAAAAAAATGTATTCTGCATTTTCTACTATTAAACTTATAAAATATCTACGTATTAAAAAGAAATTTATATGTTTTCTTTTCCTAATCAATTTATTACATAATAATTTAAATTTTGTAATTTGCATACATTCACGTTCAGTCAAAATATAGCAAATATTTTTGAAAATACACTGAGAGATCCATTTTCTCAGTCATCTACGAATTAACATTACAAAAATTTCTCATGAACTTCAGGTAGCTCACAGTAAAAATATGTAATCTGCTAACATTTAAATTTATTGTTTTTTCAACGCTTTAAAAATAACGCAATTAAGCCCCATTTTATTTTATTATAAACCTACTTTTTATTTACTATTATTATTTACTATAATTAATTTAAGCTACATTTTATTTTAATGTGGTATTATATTATGGAACATTTATGTTTATATTAAATAAAACAACAAAATTTCATTTTCCGGAAATCAGAGAAAAAAAAATGAAAATGTATTCTATATTTTGTACTATCAAACAAGTTATAAAATGACTGGATAAAAATACCTAAGTATTAAAAAGAAAATCATAGTCTTTTTTATAATCAATTTATAATTTATATTCATAATTTTACCGTTTAAGTAAAATATAAGCAAATCTAATAAAATATAAATGCATAATCACTTAGTAGCAAATCTAATAAAATACTAATATATAATTCTTTATTAGCAAATCTAATACAATATCAATATAAAATTCTTTATTAGCAAATCTAATACAATATCAATATAAAATCATTTATCAGCAAATCTAATAAACTATTTTTGACATTTACTAATTAATACATATTTAATGTATACTAGATTTTCAAGAAAGTATATTCACTTTTTAACATGTACTTAAATTCGAAAACCGAAATTACGTTCTTGCCGCCCCAATAATAATTATTAAGATCTTTAAATTTTGTAATCAACATTCTTTCACGTTCAATCTAGACAAATTAATTATTTTCTAAAACCGAAAAATACTTTATGAATGGTTGGATAATTTTTTTAAACAATTTTATTGTTTTTAAACGAACAAAATAAAACTGACATGATGTAGAACAATCTTTACAAATTCTCTCTTTAAGTTAAATTAATTTTTGCCATGCAAAACATTTTATCCATAAAAATGTTTAAAAGCATTTCATTTTCCCCCAAAGACAACGTAAAATTAATTTTTAAAACTCTTCTTTAGAAATATTTGTATTTTTCTCCTGCAACGAAAGCAATTTTTAATCTGTGCTTTGAAAGGAAAGACAAATAAAAAAAAAGCTACCGTTTTCGTTGAGATGATGACCACCAGATGGCGCTCCACCATAAAAATCGTTTTCAACAGGCAGACGATCCGTGTTTTCTCACACAACATATCCGAGTGAACTGCCAGCTACTCGATACGCTAATCTCAGGAGCAATGCTACTTGCTACTTGACGTTCGATTTCGATAAAGACTTTATGAGATGACATGGACATTTTACAATCAAATTTGATATAAAAATTTCCTCCAAAGTAAGAATGAAGAAAAGAACTTTCTAAATATGGTAAAGTAATTTCTTTTAAATAATTTTTATAATTTTTTAAAAATATTATTTTAAGCTATGAAAATGAAAAAAATAAGAATTAGGTTTGGAAAATCATTTTGGTCACAATTTATTAAATATAAAAGTACTATATATTTTATTGGCATTTAATTTTTTTTAAAAATGTGTGCAATTTTTGGACTTTAATATTTTAGATCATTATTTTTAAATTAAAAAAAAATATCGAAAAATCTATTTTAATATTTCATATTTTTCATGAACTTTTTTATATTGATTAAGTTGTTTAAAAGTTTTTTAGACTTTTTAAAAGTTTTTTTAAAGAATTTTTAGATTTTATTATTTTCGGTCAGTGTTTTTAAACCAAAAATTTAACTAAAAATTTATTAGTAAATCCATTTTAATATTTAATAATTTTACTTAGTTGCAAAAATTTTCATATTGATTAGGATATTTAAAAATTTTTATATATATTTTTCTAAAAATATTAGAGGAGATTAAAAATTCTTAAAAATTTTAACGAAAACAATTTTTATTTTCATAAACTTTAAAATTATTTTTCCTTTGACTATTTAAATATTTAATCTCACATTTTATTAAATACAACAGTTGTATATATTTTAATTTGCATTAATTTTTTTTTAAATGTGTGCGATTTTTATTTTTACTTATTTTTTATTTTCGGTCAGTATTTTTAAATTAAAAATTTGACTAAAAATTTTTTGGAAAATCGAATATAAGCCATATTTTTCACTAGCTTCAAAATTTTTTATATTAATTAAGTTATTTAATTTTTTTATCATATTTTTTAAAAAATATTGCAATCGATCAAAAGTTCTTAAATTTTTTTAACACAAACAACTTTTATATTCTACCAGTATTTTTAAAATTAAAAATTTATTGGAAAATTAAATTTAATATTTCATATTTTTCATTAGCTACAATTTTTTTTTATATTGGTTAAGTTCTTTAAAAATTATTTCTATTTTTTAAAAATATTGCAGAATATCAAAAGTTATTGAATACTTTAACGCAAACAACTTTTATTTTCATAAATTTTTAAATTATTTATTATTCCTTTGGCTATTTAAATATTTAATGTCACATTTTAATAAATACAACACTTGTATATATTTTTATTTATATTTAAATTTTTTAAAAATATGGGCAATTTTTGAACTTTGTTATTTTCAGTAAGTATTTTTAAATGAAAATTTTAACTAAAATTTTATTTTAAAATAGATTTTTAATATTTCATATTTTTCCTTAGTTACAAAAATGTTTATACTGATTAAGCTACTTTCAATTTTTTTTTATATATTTTTTAAAAATATTACAGGAAATTAGAAATTCATAAATTTTAATATTATTTAGTTTTCCTTTGGTTACTTAAATATTTAATGTCGCATTTTACTATATACAACAGTTGTATATATTTTAATTAGTATTTAATTGTTTTTAAATGTGTGCAATTTTCGAACTTTATTATTTCGGGCAATATTTTTAAATTAAAAATTTAACTAAAAATTATTTTAGAAAATTAATTTTCATGTTTTTCATTAGATTCAAAATTTTATATATTGATTAAATTATTTAAAAATGCATTTCTATTTTTTAAAAATATTGCAAGAGATCAAAAGTTCTTAAATATTCTTAATGCAAAGAACTTTTATTTTCAGAAATTTTAAAATTATTAATTTTTCATTCGATTTACTTAAATATTTAATGTTTTTTAAAAAAATAAAATTTGTATTGTTTAACCTAAATTTTCCAAATAATTTTTGAGTTCTTATACTAATTATAAGAATAACTTTTTTCGATCAACATTTTAATTTTTATTCAGTTTTTATCTAACTCAGAGTGAACATATATCATAGTTAAATATATATATAAATATATTACAATTGTATATTTATATATAATTTTTTTCAATAATCGTAAAAAATGGAATATATATAGGAATTTATTTTTACTTGAAAATAATTTGACATGAATATATTTAAAGCAACTAATTTACGTCACATTATTATATTATTATAGTATATACTTTTTAGTTAGATTTACTGAAGTATATAATTTATATATTTTTCAAAAAAATTTAATTAATTCTTTTATATTTCTTTATTAATTCATTTAATCGTCCACAAAGTAAATAGCATTAATATAAGTTTTAGCTATGCATTATTATTTAGGTTATAACTATTTTATATTTTTATTTCAAAATAATTGTATTATTACAATTACGGTATAATATATATTAATACAATATATTAATATATATTATGATTATATATGTATATGAAATTACTGCAGCGTGATATACTTTGATGTGTACAAATTTAGAGTAATTATAGATTAATCGATATATTCTATTATTAACATATGTTAAAGTGCCTTCAGTTATAGTATATGTAGCATAAATTATATCAACGCCATAGAATCTCAATTACTATTATGCGAAATTTGCAGTATTCTAATTAGAAGCTATTTATAATAAAGATGTAAAAGAATTTACCAAATAATTAAAAAAAAAAAAAAATGTAAAATTCTTGTCTAGAGTGATGAAAACAAAATTAATTTTTGATTTATAATTTAAATAAAGAATTGAACTTATAGAACAGAACGAAATAAAATTAAAAAATTTTTTATTCTTGTACACTATTTTTATTGTTTTTTTTTTTTTTTTAAATTTCAATCGCTTTTTGATTGTTGTTATGTAAGGAGTTTAGGCAATGTAGTGTCTTCCTTTTATTGCCTTCTTCTTCTTCCGTCTATTTACTGGCAGAATTTCAGACAGGAGATGTTTTTTTACGGGGTAGAGTTGTCAGCCCTACGCCCAACGCTCTACAGTCAACTACATAGCCTGATTTATGTAAAGTTTATGCCGCTTCTACTAGATGCATCCCGGCCGAACCCCCAATTTTTGTGGGGTTTACACCGGTTTCAATAGATTCATTCCGGCCGAACCTACAGTTTTGTTAGACTTCTCTACCAGTCTAACAATAGCTGAACTTTTGCAGTGGGTGTCTAGGGGTGTATTTCAAAACACAGTAGCGGGACGTTACTTTAAATAAAGCCATTTAATATTATATTTTACAATGATATTTACATTAATTAAGGGTTAAACATATTCTATCGCCAATCGCTCCTGCCAGCGTTCTCTTTCTTCTTCTCTTTCTCTACGGGGTCCTGTCCCCTTCTCGTGGGGTCAGAGTTCAAAGTTGAATACTCCCCCACGTTGTAAACAGGCTCTGTCAAAGACAAACGACCGTGAAGTGTCACCGCCTGCTGATTACCACACAAACAAATCCTACATTTATAAGAAATTACGTTGCCACTAGCTTCGATAAAACTCCTCGTTTCTGGAAGGAGTGGATGTTTCTAGATGACGAGGCCACCAGCAGATTTGAATTTGAGTACTATTGAATTGCGTTCATTACCATTGGTCCACTAATCAGATAAGTACTATATTTTTAGTGGTATATCAGTGGGCTTTATATTCTATTTATGCATGCCATGTATAACTCACCGATAAAGAAATTGTTTTCTGAAAGGATTTTATAGTTAATTGCACGCGTTTGTAAGTTGTATGAGAAGGAAGCCAAAATGTTATCGCCAAGCAGCCCGATTGTCGATACGAGACGTTTATACACATGGTCACACTAGCCATTAGGTCTTCTCGGTTTTGAAAGCAGTAACTGCAACGGACGTCGTAAGGAATTTGAATCTGAAAACTCTTGCATGCTTTCTGCTCTTCTTACTACTATGATATTTACAGCTCAAAAATTTTTATAAGCTCAAATATATCTGGATTTCCTCTGCTTTGTGAAACGTAAATAGAAAACAAAATTTAAGAGTATCAGTAATTTAAAAAAAAATTTCGATCACTGATTAAAATAAATCCTTAATAAAAAAAATCCTTGATTAAAAAAAAATACGTTTTAAATCCGAGAATTAGTGTTTTCGTTCATAGGACTTCAATCTGGTTCACCAATGACTCCAACGCACTGACAGCAGCCTGATGGAAAAGTATATAGCGCTCTGGCTTTGGTACCAAAGACTTCTGGTTCGATTCCTGACGGTGGCATGGTTCAGTGGTTCGGAATCCACGTCAAGTCCTGGTTTAATTACTCTAAAGTGAGCAAAAAATAACCGTAGAGTGACAAACCAAACAAACGCACTGACAGATAGACATGTTAAAACATGTCTATCAATTCTAATTTTGAAAACTGCAAGAAAAATCTAAATCAATAAATTTCTCTAGGCGTTGCTTTTGTTTAATAAAAACCTTTAAAAATAAACTAATTTATATTATTTTAAATCTTTCAAATTTATATAAAATTTTTTTTCCTTTCTAATGCAGCTGGCAAACACTTAGACAGCTTGGTCTTGGATGCCTTAAGGCAAGCGCTGCCCAGCAGTATACTCACTTTGCATTACCCAGGGGACGCGTGTAACTTGAAGATAAGCTACGGACGTGGAGTAACACTGCCCCCGCAACGCTCTACGATCCTATTAGACCGGGACCTACAGTTTAAAGTGGATTCCGAACCACTACAAACATCCATGGCTCCATCGGGACTCGAACCCGAAACCTGTCGTACCGAGCGCCAGAGCGCTGGCCACTCGGCCATTCAGGCCCATTTATATAAACATTTAATATAAAATTTTCAATTCATATCTAGTATGATTATTATTAATCACTTATTGAACATCAGTGAGCTTTATCTTATACATCACACAGAAATGGGGATACGCTTATTCAGGTTAATTACTAAGATGCCAATAGGTCAGACAACTTGAATCGACTTAACAAGCGTTTGATCTCAAAGACTGTCGCTGAAATATGCATTTATTAGACAGAATTTCGATAAAAGCATTGACTGTGAAAATTTCAGTAGCTTATGGTTATGAAATCATTTATAAAACCGAAAGGAGAAAATCGTATATTATTATTTCGTTGCATTTTGGAACAGAACTTATGAAAATAAATGTAAATATGATGACGTATAAATGAAGTTTTTAATAATAGAGAGTTTTTGCATACCGTATTTTGGACGTCCGTTAGCTTTTTCTCTCTAGCGCGCCTGCTCATAGAAACTTGCGCATGCGTATCTATAACAATTTTTTCTATGAGCATGCACGCTAGGGAGAAAAAGCTAACGGACGTCCAAAATACGGTATGCGAAAACTCTCTATAATTTTTGAATATCGGTGGGGCACTTATGTAGGCCGATCGACAAGCGATGACAGGTTTCATTTGGTTTGTCGCACTACGGTAATTTTCCGCACAGTTTAGGCTAATTAGACCGGGACCTACAGATTAGCGTGGATTCCGAACCACTAACAAACACCCATGCCATCGCCAGGATTCGAACCTGAAGCCTGTGGTACCAAGGCATGAGTGAAGGATATTGTCTTTCGGGAGGGTTTATACGAGTAATTGTATCCAATTTGTGTATCGCTTAGGAGAAAACCCGTAAAACTTTCGATGAATGATGAAGGGGAGAGAGTGTCTTCTGGAGGAACTATTAGGAGTAATTGCCGCGCATTTACGTGTCGTATGGAGAAAAGCCCGGAATACTCTCACTAAGCAGCCCGACTATTTATGCGAGATGGGTTTACCCACGTTTCCACTACCGTCATCCAGGCTCCTCGTTTCTGAAAACAGTGACTGCAATACTGTCACCAGTGGTTTCTTAACTCAAGCCTTTCTGTACGCTAGCTGCTCACGATGCCACTGGGCTACGAGTCGGGCAAATGTTACCACTGGGTGAAAATTTAAAATGACTAGTGTGTATCAATGATATAATTTTTAAATCCCGATTCTTTGACCTATGCGAAACCCATATTTTTAAAGATATATAACAATAAAATTAAACATAAAATAAACTTAGCACACACCTAGGGCTATGTAGCCCTTACCAGTTAGAAAATAAAGGTATTACATCAGTGGACCTCGTGTATACCACTAACAGTTCACAGATTGATGATGAGCGGAGAAGAGGGACTTTTAGGGGTAACCGCCGAGCATTGACGTGTCGTATTGTGGATAACCTGCAAAACTCCCAAAAGGCAGCCTGAGTATCGATGCGAGACGGATTTACTCTCATTGTCGCTAAAGTCATCAAGTCTACTCGTTTCTGAAAACAGTGACTACAATATTGCCCCCAGCGGATTCTAAGCTCAGCCTTCCGGTACGCCAGCTGCGCACGTTGTCACTGGAGGGGCCTGACGGCCGAGTGACTAGCGCTCCGGCGCACGGTACCACATGTTTCAGATACGAGTCCCGGTGGCGCCATGGCCATAGCCTAAAATTGTAGTGGTTCGGAATCCACTTTAAGCCGTAGATCCCGGTGTAAAAGGATCGTAGAGCGTTGCGGGGGTAGTGTTACTCGCGTCCGTAGCATATCTTCAAGCTACACGTGCTCCTTGGATAATGTTAAATGAGTAACAGCGGTGCAGTTCTTGCCTTATGGCAAAAAGATAATTGTCTCTGTATTGCCAGCTGCAATAGGAAAAAAACGTTGCCACTGGATCCGTTTCTTGTTGGAAGTCCGTTTTACTTCTAAATAGATTTTACTTAAACTTAGTGACAGTGGTACATATAATTTTTTTACGAATGTATACCTACACTCAAGAGCCAAAACATTATGACCACCCCTACATTTTGCAATGAACCCGTCTGGATGACGTGGAAGGCACGTGATCAGGTGGAACTGGTATTTAACTGGTATTAAGTGGTGGTATTAATCCATGCCAAGGCGGGTTGAAGCTGTGTTGTGCGCTAAAGGTGGGCCAACTCGTTATTGACAGGTGGTCATAATGTTTTGGCTCTTGAGTGTATGTGTCTTAAATAACACTAGATGAAAATTTAAATTAAATTTAAATTTAAATTTAATTTAATTAGTTGGCACTAGATGAAAAATTTTAATGGCCACAATTTGTATCAATGATGTTGGACTAGTGAGATACCTATATTTCTAAAAGCATATAAAAATGATATATAACATAATTATTGTATTAGTTTAATTGCAAATGACATTTTTAAACATATATTAGTATATTATCTTGAATGCTAACGAATTTAAAATACGTAAACACAGTTTATTAAACTTTTTATATATTAAAACCCCTGTTTGCGAAACGTAATTAATTTTTAGGCATAACATTCTATAATTTATATGAAAATCATAAAAGTGAATAAATATTTATACACCATTCCTGATCGGAAATTGTAGTGGAGAATTTTGAAACTTTCTCGGAAATTAAATTAAATTTATTTTACATGTGTATCTTTATGTTTTTTCCCATTATAAAATTTAAAAAAAATCGACATTTTATACATTAAAAAAATGATTTTAAACATAAAATAATTTTACAGGAAACTCTTAGTAATTTTTTTAAATAGGAGTACCATTAATAATTTAATTTATTAAGCTTTCTTTCGGTACAATGTACTCTATTTTGAAATCGTAAAACAGGCAGTATTAAAAAAAGTATATTACAAAAGAAGTATATTTTGTTATTTTAACTATCATAGTACAAAAATACTGGTAAAGTAACTTAAGCTACATGCATTAAAAATGAGTTACCATTACTTAACGAAAAATATATTTTCGTATACAAGATAATGGTGTCACGAAAATTGTTGAGAAAAATGAATTTTTTATGTTCTCCTTTTAAGAATAAATACCTTTTTAGTTCCCCTTTTAAGAATAAATACCTTTTTAGTTCCCCTTTTAAGAATTTATTGAAGAACTGTTAACACATTTTTGTACAGGTCTGATAAATCTTTGTCTGGATTTTTCCTTTATGTTTGCTATTACGTGTGCTATATAATATCTTCAAGAAATTTATGAATTGTTCTGTCATTGTGAAATTCATTTTAAGCTACATTTTCACGAAAAATAATGCGCAGTAAAATGAGCAAGTGTGAAAATATTTAATTTTTTTCTAAGCCAAAAATTCAGTTACTTAACTCAGTCTAACGAGATTCTAGTTAAACTTAATGGCCGCGATACATATTTTTCAATTCTTTCTATTAGCTTACACTCTGCCTATATATATCTTGTTCAAATTTTCAATCGTTCATAAAATATTTTTTATTCATCCACTCAAGTTCAGATACGATTTTTTGAACTTGTAGTGGATGACACTGAATGTTAATACAGTCTTTTCAAACATTAATTCAGTAATTAAATTTGATTAATTAATTTTAGTTTTCTTTTTTAGATTTAAGTTGCATATATGTAATAATAGACGGCGCCTGATAAACTTTAAAAAATGAATGAAAATTATTTATAAAGGACTTTCTGCAATATAATGGAAAAAAAGTAGGAATTGACTTAATTTTTTTTTTATATTACTTCTCATACTAAAGAGTATCTATATGTCTTAGATGATCAACCTATCCTGCTTTTGATTATGGAAAGATAGCAAGAATATATTTTAAACAAATAATATAAAAAAAAATTAAAGTCAATTCCTATTTTTTTTTTCACTCTATTGCAGAAAGTCCTTTATAAATAAAATTGAATTTTTCCTCTTACAACTGGCGCCATCTATTGGTAGATACACACAACTTAAATCTAAAAAAAAAAACTAAACTTAATTAATTAAATTTAATTACTGAATTCATATTTGAAAAAAACTGTATTAACATCAAGTGTTTTCCACAACAAATTCAAATACCTTTTTTAAAACTTGAGTGAATGAATAAAAAGTATTTTATTAACAATTGAAAAGTTGAACAAGATTATATATAGGGACAGTGCGAACTAATAGTGGGAATTGAAAAATGTAGCCCGATTAAACGAATTGGCAGTTACTTTTAAAAGTGGTACTCGACCTTGACGCTAGATGATCATAGGAGTTACGCAAATTTTAACGGGGGCTTATTCCATTCTTCTGATGGCATGAGTTTGTTATTAGCAGATGAAATCGATAATTATTAACAGTCGATTCAAACCTTCGGAAAGCAGGAGTTTGATATTAGCAGTTGATTTCAGCGACTGTTAAAAATTTTAACTCTTATAATAATAAACATCCAAACTATCTTATATTTTTTAAGCAAAAAAAAAACCCCGTTTTAACGAGATTTTAGTTAAACCTAATGATATATATGGAATACATCATTTTTACACGAACGAAGGCTTTTATGTCTTAGATAACCGACCTCTCCTGTTGTTGTTAATCGAAAGATGGTAAGAATATGCTTTTTAAATATATCCTTGACATCGCAAATATATTTTTAAATATATTCTTTATTTCGTTTTTAAAAGACATTTGCAAAATATGCATACATGAAAAACGTTGTTCTTATTTTAGTGTTGCTCTTTTATGCAGCAAAAACATATATAAAACTAGGTATGTTTTATGTATGTTCATGTTAAAAAGTTTCAGATTAAACATACTATTATAGCAGAGAGTTAAAAATTTAAATGGTTAAATGAAGTGCATAAAAGTGTAAGCAAATATTTATCAGTTTCTTTATTGTTGGTTAAAGCGTAAAACTGAATGAAAACAGTCTAACATAGCCCTCATAAACTTAAAATACAACTGTGGATAATAAATTGACTTAAAATAATAATAAACAAATCCGGTTGAAACAATTTAAAACCAAAAAAAACAAAAATAAGTAAATAAAAGAAGAAAATAAAAATTAAAATAAACAAAATATGGTGAGAAGTTTTATTAATATTACAATAACAGTGCTTTTGATTTTGTATTACTGCTATAATTATTCTTGTTTAATGAACAAACAAGAATGATTATAATTATTCCAGCTTGTAATAATAACCAATATTAGTTATTATTATTTTGTTAAAATAAAAATAATAATATTATTTTTTTAATTATTGTTATTATAATTAAAATAAGAATAATTATAGTATAATTATTCTTATTTAAACAATAATTATAATATAATTATTTTTGTTTTAATAATAATAATAATAATTACAATAATAATATTAATTATTATTTTAAGTAAGAATAATTATAATTATTCTTGTTTGTTCATTAAACAAGAATAATAATAATAGCAGCAATTCATAATTAAAGACACTGTTATTGTAGTACTACTTGTTATTCTTGTTACTCCAACAAGAATAATTATAAAATGATTAATATAGAATATAACAGCAACAAAAAAGTTTCATAAGGAAATTAAGTTTATTAATGAATTTTTTTATAATAATAAAGGAAATTTGCATAATTTGTATGTATGCAAAATGTTGCTCTTATTTTAGTGTTGTTCTTTTATTCAGTAGAAACATATATAAAATATATATTTTAAAAAGGTTCAGGTAAAAATTATTATTATTACATTATTCCTTTGGTATTTGTTCTATATAACTTTCGTTCATACATAAGTTAATTACGATTTCTCATATTAAAAACAAATAATTTCTTATTCTAGTTTCTGTCTCGTTCAAAAATGCATCAATGTGTAGTAGATAATCAGAAAATGCAGCCAAAAGAGGGAAGAGAAACGAGACAAAAATTTGTAGATTCGTTGCATAAAATCAGAATTCGTTACACTAAATAATATATAAAAAAATGGTCGAGATGTTTTTCCAACTATTCACATTATTTTAATTAGTTTATTTTTCATCCATAATTCAGTTTAAGAAGAATTATAAACAAAATTGAGGAATTCTATTTCTCGCTAAAGCCTAAAACATGCCCAGATTTGAAAACATTTGTTCAAATTTTTGTTTGTGCCAGTTTTGCTCTAATAGTAGACTTCCTTATCTCCTCCAACGAGTCAATTTTCATCAGATCTCGAACGAACCCAAATGTTTTGATGCATACCAAATACCGACACCAGGCCGAGCAAAAATTCTGCATCTTCAAAAATCAGCAAATGAAGCCGCTTGCCTCTTTGATTTCTATTAAAACTAAATATTGGAAGAGCTGTTAATTTTTGCGTTAATTGTGACCAACTTTTAATATAAATTAACGGCTAATTTTAACAGTTAAATATAACAGTACTTAATTTTGCTATATATGGACAATTTATTGAGATGCATCTTGTACAACTAACCACATTAATTTGAACTTTAACAAAGAATATAATTATCGGGAGACCTATCAAGAGAAATGCTATATTTTCCTGTTATATTTATTATATTAATTAATATATTTTATTAATTATATATATCCGTTAGAAGATTTCTTATCATGGTACTCTCCAAAATATTTTAATCAAAAAAGTTTTAAAAATCTCAAAATCAGTTTTAAAACCAATGTTTTTTTTTTTCTAATGCAGCTGGCAAACAGTTAGACAGCTTGGTCTTGGATGCCTTAAGGCAAGCTCTGCACAGATGTACTCACTTTGCTCTACCCGGGGGTGCGCGTAACTTGAAGATAAGCCACGGACGCGGAGTATCAATGCCCCCGCAACGGGCAAAGCCGGGATCAAAGCCAGGATTTGAACCCGATACCTGTGGTACCGAACGCTAGAGCGCTAGCCATTCGGCCATCAGGCCCCTAAATCAATGTTAAACAATCGATTTACTATCTTTTTCATTGGCGCAACAGACCCTTGGAAGGCGAAGGCCATCTGCCTACTGACGGGTTTCAAAAAAGGAGTTGTTTTCTTTCTACGAAGTACGGTCGTTAACACTATGTACAACGCTCTACGATCCTATTAAACCGGGAAATACGGTTTAAAGTGGATTCCGAACCACTACAAACATCCATGACACCTCCGGAACACGAACCCGAAACCTGTGGCATCGAGCGCCAGAGCGCTAGTCACTCGGCCATCAGGCGCTAAGGATTATTGGCGTACAAATTCCGCCATCTTGCATCGGGGTTGAGTAACTATGCTAAAAATTATAGTGGATTGGAGTTGACGGCTGATTTTCTCCAAAGCATTTATATTAACAATTACGTTAATATTTGCACAAATCTAATCTAAACTACTGCATTTAAAGAATGGCATGACACAATTGGTCAATTGTCTAAGTCGATCTATGTCTTATCTATGTACAAATCATATTCTAGATCAAAAGTTCGGAATAAACAAATAATATAAAAAAAGAAAATTTTAAAGTCAATTCCTACTTTTTTTCCACTCTATTCTGAAAGTCTTTTATAAATAATTTTCAATTAGTTTTTTAAGTTCATGTGGTGCCATCTATTAGTAGATATATTCAACTTAAATCTAAAAAAAAAAAAAACTAAAATTAATTAATTAAATTTAATTACTGAATTACTATTTGAAAAAACTGTATGAACATCCAGCGTCATCCACTACAAGTTGAAAAAAAAAATTGTATTTGAACTTGAGTGGATGAATGAAAAATAATTTATGAACGATTGACAATTTGAACAAGATATATATAGGGAGAGTGTGAGGTAATAGAAGGAATTGAAAAATCACTTACTATTACTGCAGCTTTCATGTAACTTTGTCTTCAAATGATACACCAGTATGTCCCGAATCCAGAACGATTCCAGATCCTTTTCTATTCCATGTCGTCCGGACAGACAGTCCAAACCGACGTTCAAGAAACGCAGTCAAGTGAGGAGGCCGATATGGGAGGGGAATTTGGACCCCCGACACGTGGAGGAAGAATCCGTGAGCGAGTAGAAATAAAATCTTGTGTGCATTCTGTGTCTCGTTCTACTTGCGGGGCTAAAGGCAGCAGGTTCTCTTTACTTGGAAAGGAATCGGTAAATCAGGGACGATTCGAACATGGAAGTATCATCCCTAATGGAACGTGTCCTGAGTTTAGAATAAGGGGCTTGAAAATTTAGAGAAAATGTTTTCATGTCCAATTTTTTTGTTTCTGACATTGAGTTTGGATTTATAGGAAGAAGTACTTTTTACTGTTATTTTTATAATGTTATAAAGACATAATGTGAAGGTAAAGATATATTTGAAGCCTGAATGGCCGAGTGTCTAGCGCTCGGTGCCACAGGCTTCGGGTTCGAATCCCGGTGGTGCCATGGATGTTTGTAGTGGTTCAGAATCCACTTTAAGCCGTAGTTCCCGGTCTCCTATGACTGTATGAGCGTCACGGAGCAGAAGTCAGACTTCTACCTACGGGTGCTCCATCAGAACAGAAGCTGTATCCCTACCCCTCCTTCCATGAGGGACACGACAACAACAACAACGATATATATGAAAACTTAGTTTATCATTCGTCCATTTTGATCAGTTATACGTTGTTTTATCATTCTATCCAAAATATTTTTATGTCTTGTTCAATTCCTTCTATTAGCTCACACCCTCCCTATATATATCTTGTTCAAATTTTCAATCGTTCATAAAAATACTTTTTATTCATCCACTCAAGTTCAAATACATTTTTTTTAACTTTAGTGGGTGACACTGGATGTTAATACAGTATTTTCAAATAGTAATTCAGTAATTAAATTTAATTAATTAATTTTAGTGTTTTTTAGATTTAAAGTTGCAGGTATCTACCAATAGATGTCGCTAGATAAACGTAAAAAATGAATGAAAATTATTTATAAAAAGAACTTTCTGCAGCAGAGGGGAAAAAAGTAGCATTGACTTTAAAAACTTTTTTTTTTTTTTTTATATTACTTGTTTTTTCTTATCACATGATGTAGATATTCGTGATAATTTATAATTATTGTCGTTTTTAGCATACTTGTTGGTCCAAACAAATGGTCCATATAATAATTCATAATCAAAGTCACTGTTACTGTAATATTAATAAAACTAATTACCATATCTTGTTTATTTTTATTTCTATTTTCTTATTTTATTTATTTATTTTTTTTGTTTCTTTTAATTCGTTTCAGCCGGATTTGTTTGGTATTGTTTTACGTCAAGTTAATATTCTCGGTTTTTATTTTTCAGTTTCTGAGTTTCAGTTTATTAGATTAGACTGTCTTCTTTTCTGTTTTATACTTTAAACAACAATAAAAAAACTGGTAAATAACTGCTCGCATTTTTATGTACTCCGTTTAACAGTTTAAACTTTTAACTCTGTGCAATAATAGTATTTTTAATCTGAAACTTTTTAAAATAATATTTTGTTTATATACGTTTCCACTGAACCAGTGCAATACTAAAATAAGAACAACATTTTCATGTATATATATTTTTTGCAATTTTTTTTAAAAACGAAAATAAAAAATGTATCATTTGGAAAATTTTTCATTAATAAACTTAATTTTCCTTATCAAACTTTTTTTTACTGCTATATTCCATATTGATTATTTTATAATTGTTCTTGTTCGAAACAAGAAACAAATATTAATATTACAATAAGAGTATCTTGATTTATGAATTGCTGCTATAATTATTTCTTGTTCAATGAATTAACAAGAATAATTATAATTATTATAACTTGTTATAATAATTAATATTCTTCTAATTATTATTATTATAGTTATTATTATTATTATTATTATTAAAGCAAGAATATTTTTTATTATTGTTGAAAAGAATAATTATTCTAGTTTTAATAATAAATATAATATAATAAGAATAATTATAATATTAATTACTATTGTTTTAACAAAAAAATAAAATAATAATTACAAGAATAATATTAATTATTACAAAACCAAAATAATTATAATTATTCTTGTTTGTGTTCATTAAACAAGAATACTTGTAACATCAATTCATAATCAAGGTATTATTATAAATATTAAGTAAGACCCCTCACACCATACCTAGTTCATTTTTATTTCTATTTTCTTTTATTTATTTATTTTTGTTTGCTTAAATTCGTTTCAGCCGGATTTGTTTATAAATTGTTATATAAATTTATATATAAATTGATGCTATAATTATTCTTATCTAATGAACAAACAAGAATAATTATAATTATTTTTTACTTGTAATAATTAATATTATTCTTGTGATAATAATATATTATTATTA
>BPLQ01004103.1:0-43170 GCA_021605075.1 Caerostris darwini
AAAATGTTTGAAGGTTTTCTTCAACTTATTGCTGCCCTTCAAAACAAAGCAGAAAATTTTCCAGAAGTTGAGGAGGCAGTTATTGGTATATTTTTTTTTTAGAATTCCAGATTAAACTTATATTAACTTTTCTTATTAATAACTGTAAAATACAAACTTTTATATGATATCAGCTAGATAATTATTTCATACACACTAATACCTCAGATTTTAGGAAATTAAGGCTAAAAATTCTTTTGTATATATATATATAAACAGTCCACTCACATTAATGTGACCACCTGTCAAAAGCCAGAATAACCACATTTGACAGAGCGGGCCGCTGCGAGACGTGCAGGAAGAGAGTCAATCAGGTTTCTGAAGGTGTTTACTGGGATGTTGAGCCATGCCGACTCCAGAGCCGTGGCCAGCTGCGCTACATTACGTGGTTGAGGAACAACCCGATTGAGGTGGTCCCACAGATTCTCGATTGGGTTTAAATCCGGGGAGTACGGTAAACTCCCTGGTGCTCTTCGAACCACGCACATACACTGCGAGCTGTATGACACCTCGCATTGTCCTGCTGGTAGATGCCATCATTCTGTGGAGAAATAATTCGCATGTAGGAGTGGACATGGTCCGTAAGGACAGATGCGTACTTGTGCTGATCCATCGTGGCTTCCACAATGATGAGTGCACCCTGTGAATGCCAGGAAAACATTTCCCAAAACATAATGCTCCCTCCTCCATCTTGGATCCTTCCGGCAATTGTTGCAGGGTGTTTGCTTTCAGACGTTTCACGCCGTATACGCCAACGTCCATCTGTCCGATGGAGCATAAAACGTGATGCATCGGAAAAAGCCACCTGTCGCCACTCTGTGGACGTCAGTTTCGGTACTGACGTGCAAATTCCAGCCTTCGTCGCCGATGAACAGCAGTCAGCATAGGTGCATTAACCAGGCGTCTGCTGCAGATGCCCATGCGCAGCAACGTTCACTGAACCGTTGTTGAGGATACACTTTTGGTAGCCATTGGTTCATCTGGGCTGTCAGTTGCGCATCTATTCGCCCGAACGCATCTCCATAGCCTTCTTTCGCCTCTGCTATCTATAGCCCGTGGTGCACCATATGTGCCACGCCGTTGATTTGGGATAGTACCATTTTGCCATGCACGGTATACTTTTACCACGGCTGCACGCGAACAGTTCACAAAATTAGCCGTTTCTGGAATGCTTTCCACCCTTGGCCCGAAAGCCAATAATCATGCCCTTTTGGACGTCTGATAAATCGCTACGTTTCTGCATTACGCCAACGATTGAAATGCTTTTCGATGCCTTAAACATCCTTTGTATACACTCCACTGCAATGTGCTGCCACCTGCCTTTTGTGATTGGTTATTTCACGTTGAGGTTACACGTAGGTGGTGGTCAGATTAATGTGACTGGACTGTGCATATATATATATAAACTGCACAATTAAAAATCTCAATTTCATCAAAACAGGTAAAAAATAGTTTATTAAATTCTTAATATTTTATCAGGATGACCACTACTCATAGAAAAGTCAAGGAAGAACTTTTATTTTTGCTTCTTTTTCTTTGCCATTATTTACATAAAAAGCATGAATCTGGAATTCCATGGTGCTGCTGCTTAGTGAGCAAGAGCGAAAGCCTGTTTAAGACAATAACAGAAGTACCTTGTGTGGTTTTCTCAATGGCAGTGCAGTGATCATTAAGTAATCTGCTATGCTCAATATTGTCATGTAGCTATCTCACTTGCCCAATGCGGATCCTTGATTGCAAATATATACGCCAATACGATCCAACTCCCTCCCACTAGTTGTCATCAAATTTGGAAGATTTACCAAAACTTTCTAAGCTCTAAGAAAATTGAACCATCATATCTGCATTTAAGAACAAAAAGAATTATATTCTGCTGGTGGCAACTTGGGAAATCCTGTGGGACCTGCTTTATGACTAGAAATTCTCCTGTGCAGTCAAAGTTTTTTTTTAATATGTGAAATCTCTGTTAGGTTGTATTTTAATCAATTTACATAGAATGATATTTTGTGAATGGGTGATGGATTGAACATGATTTACTTTTTATTCTGAGTCCAAAATTTAAAAAAATTACTAAAACCAAGGTTTTTTTATTTATTTATTTATTTATTTTTTTATTCCTTCGAAGAATTTAAAAATGTTTTGAAATTATACTAATATGAACGTAAAATTTAAAAAAATTTCGGAACTGCTTTACTTAATACAATAAAAGCTAGTTATCTTAACTGTCACATATGACCATACATCCATAAACCTCTCCATTGTTTTAACTGCTAATGATACTGACTTCTAAAAATGTCTGAAACAAAAAAAACATGTTTTATTTGTGCTTCCCTTGTTCACTCAAACACAACTTACAAAGTAAAACTGAAATGCACAAATTGCCAATAAACACATTCTTCAAATTAAAAAAGCTGTTCTCTGTGGCAACTAAAAGATAAAAAATACAGGAGACAGAAATTTTAGCAACAAGAACTAACATTTACCTAAAACTAGAAAAGCTTATCAACCTACAGTTTTATGCTAAAATGTCAAAACCATTATCTACAATGCAATAGTATGACCTACCTGTTTTGTGTCCATTATGACTGATAAATATACATACTGGTATTATTTGCCCATCACTGTAAAGAGTTAATCCAATTTCTCCTCAAAACCTATAGACTTTAAATTTTGTACCTGTACTACGCATATTACAGATTTTCGGTCATCTTAAAACCCAAATTTAATATAAGGCTAAGCATAATTAAACATTTCATACAGTTGGAAAAATATTGAATAGAAAAGTAATTAAAAAGCTGTCTTCTATGGAATAGTATGTTATGACAATAGATAATGAAAATTGAGAAAACATGACATTATTTAAGAACATAATGAATCTGACCAAGAACCAGGTATAATAGAACAAACTTTGTAATATCATTGTGCTTTCTTCATCCGACCTTGCCAATTGTTTTTGGAGAGAAACATTAACAATTTTTTTTTAATCAAATTTTTATATTATTATTTATGTATATATTATATTATTATATTCCAATGATTTTATATTATTATGTGTATGATATTAACATTGTTTTAGTTAAGTTAGCTATATATATATATATATATATATATTTTTTTTTATTCTACCTGTATTTTGTAATTCATCTTTAGATGCAAGCTACACTTGATTTATAAATCATTGTTTGCGCAATCTTGGCCAAATGTGTCATTAAAACAACATTTATTTACCTACTAATTCTTCCCATACTGGAACTGCATATTTTCTTGTACCAAAGTTATACATAGAATACCGTTCCATACATGATTTTTGGTTTTTAAGAATTTAAATATTTTATGTTGTATTTTTGCTTTGAATTTTATGAAAAGCTTAATTGTGAGATAACTTTTCCTCAAATAAGATTGGTTTTTCTCAAAATGAATGTATAAGTGTAAATAAACATATCTAATGTGGGATTTTTTTAATTTTTCAAATAAATTTTTTAAATATGTTTTTGATGTCATTTGTATATGTTGACAATAGTGGATTTTGCAGAGTTATCTTAAAAGACTGACTGTGTCATATATTTTACCTGCAAGGCTGATTGTGTTTTGTCTATGTTCCAAATATTTTTTCTCCCGGGTTAATTTTTTTATATTAGACAACTCATTTTAATATGATGTTTTATTTCATAATGAACCTTTTTGTATTACATACAAATTGGAAATCTTTTTGTGCATATTAAAAATTTGATTTGTTCAACTTTTTTTTTTTTGAAGAGAGAAAAAAATTATTCTTATAGACTGATTAATGTTTACATTTTTCCCCATGGGAAATGTGTTCAAAATTTTAATTTTATTAAATGCCATTAACCACTTTTAAATATGTAGTATATTACAGATTTCAAGCTGTTTTTATGGTAAACATATTAAGAAAAAGAATATGGGGTAAATGTATTATTCAAAAGAAATGGAACTTGATGAATAAAAAAAATTGGAAATGTCCTGTTGGTGCTGTAAAGAGGGCAGAATATATGTCTAGACTAAGTAGTCTTCCATAGGATGCCTTCAAAACCCGTAGATTGGGTTAGAACCCCAAAATTCACACCTCTTGAGAGTGTTTTTAAAAATTACTAAAAAAATTACACATTAAAATTACAGTACTTAGATAGTATTGTATTATTATTAGATTCAGTACCGATAATTAATGCTGAACTTATTAATAATGTGATATTTATTAGTTGCTGATTTTACTTTTCCTCATTAAATAATTCAATTTTTTATATATTACTTGGTTTTATAGGTATGGTATGTTGTGCTAA
Organism: Caerostris darwini; assembly: GCA_021605075.1. Classification (NCBI taxonomy): domain Eukaryota; kingdom Metazoa; phylum Arthropoda; class Arachnida; order Araneae; family Araneidae; genus Caerostris; species Caerostris darwini. Next base: position 4,338 of record BPLQ01004103.1, read on the forward strand.
ATATAAATAGTTACATTTGATAATTGTATCATAGAGATCACAAGACTCGAAAAAGGAGCAGCTGTTTTATATGTGTAGATTATGGAAATTCAGAAACTGTTCCTACTGATAGGTAAGTTATCTTTGTTGGAAAGAAAATATACTTTTGTTATTAACCAGACATTAATAATGTAATGTAAAATATTTAAAAGGAGGTTACTTTACTTAAAGGACTTTAAAATAGTTTAAATTTTTCAAAGACGTTCGAATGAGCTCTCAGTTTGAAATTATTTTTAAGGAACATAGTTTTTAAATATTTTAGTAGTAGTAGTTGTTATTTTTAAATACATTTAATTTATAATTTATCATTTCCCCTTTAGTTCACATCATATATCAATCATATTATTCCTTTTCAAATTATATTATGAACTTTTCTTTCTTTTTTCCTTATTTTGTTATCTATTATATTATGATATTGTGAAACATGAAATTCATTTAACTCCAATTTGGAATTTAATACTTTTTTTTTGTTATTTGTTGTTATTGTACACAAATTTTTTCATAATTTTACTTCATGTTAATGTTGCAAATGAAATTTGAGTTTTAATTAATTTTAGTTATCAACATAAATGATTGGAAACAATTTTAAGAATTGTGAAAAACTATTATAACATATTTGAATTTCAATGAAATATAAATAAAAAACAATAGTTATTTAATATAATTAGAATTTTAATGTTTATTTATCTTGATGAATCATTTACATTTATTATATAATTATTGTGTATTGTAACTCATTACTATTTTAGTAATAATATGTTTTCTTCACAGTGGTATCTAATTAACAAAAAAAAATTTGTAGTTGATTATTTTATGAAATCATTTAATTGTAATGTATAAAATATAAAAATGTATAATAATTTTTAAAAATTTTTTATTAAGGGTATAAAACAAAACATAAGATTTGATTTTTTTAATTAAAAAGTTAATTAACATGTATGATCAGCTGAAATTTCTGATAGGGAAATAGTCACTTTTTATTTGATATCTTATAATGTTTTTAATTAAAAATACATTCCCAGGTTGCGAGAACTGAAGTAGCGAGAAGAATTCATTGACTTTCAATTCAAAGTTCATTTTTTGTAGATTTTGTAGGTGTTGAACCTGTAGGACATGAGTGGGATATTAAAACAAGGGAATCTTCTCATCAATCTCTTTTAGCTAAGAAAAACTGAATTATTTGCCAAAGTTATGGTTAGTATTATTTTTAGTCTTTTCAATGTTTTTTAACTCAATTTTAGAGCAGCTGTATTTTCTTTCTTGGACAATAACAAAAAAAAAAACCATTTATTTATCAATAGCTCTTTTTTTTACTTTTTGAATGCCTCCCTTCTCTTAATAAAGAAAAATACTTTTGCATCATCAAAGTAATCATTAAATTTCATTCTGTTAGTGATGTTTATACATTGTTTTTGTATTATTAATACATAAATAGTGTGAAAGAAAAGGATTTTTTTAATCCAGTGCTAATGCTTTTTAATAGCTTAAATTCAGTTATTTTACTTTTGTATACCTAACCCTTTCTTAATAGGGCAAATATTGTTGTAACACTGAAACATCCTTAAATTTCATATTATCGTGAATGTATTATTAATTTTACCAGACTTGCAGGGTAATGGAATAGATTAAGAAATTAGCAAATACTGGTGAATCCACATCCACTTTTATTGTAAATTGTTCACTTACAAGCAATTGAAAACAAGACATAGATTTTCGGTTTACTTAGCCTTTATATACAAAACAGAAGAAAATGTACATGCACACTATAAAACAAATGGAATTTACTAGTTCAATATAATGCTAAAAACATGCTCCTGCCCAAATTAATTATAACTTTAATTAATTTTAAAATATTGAGTTTTAAACAGTCCTTTGGAAGTTCAGCGGTGACCACTCCTTACACACTTGTCTCGCCGGGATGCATCTCTGAGATTCGGCCTAGTGGCTGGTGGAAGATTGTGAACAAATACAGGATGAGAAGCAAGCCAACCAGGAAAATCAGCAAAAAAGCACAAAGATACGTTTTGATTATAATATCCTGAAGATCAGCTTTTTAAAGGATACATATGCTCAAAACATTATAATCCATGTTATTTCTGGCTGTTAGATAACTGGATTAAATTCAAAACAGATCTAGTAACATATTTGATTAACTTGAAGAAGTATTATTTATATTTGACAAAATTAGTCTAAAAAGTATTTGAAGTCAGTGACAATTTTGCTGATATTAATGATAGATTTTGGCAAACTAATTGTTTTTACATTACATCAGTAACATATTAAAAATTTTTTTACTTTAGTAATGCTTTTATTTAATTAATAAAAATTCCATCAATCTTCTATTTACATAATAGGTAGCTGAAACATAACTTGCAGGTTGAAATGCTAGAGAAAACTGTTGATGGAGAATACAAATCAGCATTTGAAGATCTTGTAAAGGAAAATTTAGTTATGTTTAAGTGTTAGACAGCATGTTTTTCACTTTTTTATTAAATGTCATCTTGTCATGGAACTCCAACTTCATCAGGTTTCTGTATATTATTCAAATGTATAAGAAATGTGTGTTGGACATAGGCTTTTGTACAAAGTTGAACAAAGGCCAAATTTGTTCATTTTGGAAATAAAAAGTTTTATTTATTTTTTCATTCTGTTTATTTAATATTTTTTCTTTCGTAGCTATAGAATTATATTTTTTAACTTTTTATTCTGCTTCTTAAATGAATGGGAATAATTTTTGTATATTATTTTCTTTTTAATCAAGCTAGAACTAATGTATAAAATAATCCACTTTTGTGATGCTAACTGCTTGAAGAATAGTAATTTAAGAAGTTTCTTTTCGAACAAATTTAATAAATGAATAAAGCCAAAACAATCTACAGAAGCATTTATACTGATGTGCTATTGGAAATTGAAAAACACCAATTTAAGATGGTTTAAACAATTTAGAAATTTTAAAACACATTAAGAATTGTTAGACAATCTAGACAAAATTGCGAACTGATTAGTTGTCTTCTCGGGTGAAATATATTAATATTTCTCTTTTTATAATGAATAATCATCAATTTTAAGATAGCATTTGCAATTTAAGTAAAGATTTAATTTGTGGATCTGTTAGAAACTATTTCCTAAGATATTTTTTTGCATCCTCAAATTTTTAATAACATTTTAAGAATATAATTATTTAAAGTTTTATCAGGTTTCACCCATTATTTCAGATTAGTAGTGAGGCAAAATGAGTGTTGCTATAAGTTGCTAGATACCTGATATTTTTAATAAACATATAAATTTATTATTATTATTAATCTATTTTACAACAACTACTATCTAATTTTATCCTTTGTTCATTCTTACTTTGTTTTTCAGGAGTTTTTGTACTGTAGGCTTCTGCTTGGGTTTTTTTTTTTTTTTTCTTATGGTTTTTACTAAGTTTTTCTCCTTACAAATAAAATGGCCATAACCATATTTTTCCACCGTCCTTTGGCAAAGATTGGAATTCTAAGTACGAAAACTCTCTCTCTACAGTAAACTCTAAAGTTTCAAAGTGTTCTTGCTAAATTAGGAATATTTTTGATAATATTAATAAATTAGCTGCAATGAACTCAGTTTCATAGAAATGGATATTCTAAGGGGTTTTGATGTAGTAAGAAACATCTGTGGTGAAGGTGCAGTAATCAAATTGGAAAGCATTGGTCATGTACAGAAATGCATAAGCACACATCTGAGAAAAATAAATAAATAACTGACTTAACCATTTATATACGGAAAATAAAAGTGATAGATTTAAAAATAAAAAAAAGATGAGCTTAAAAAAATTAGATTTCAACATAGACCTGCCATTTCTTTAAAAGAAATGACATACCTTGTAGTTACAAAATTCTCATTATTGAATAACGAAATATTCATCATCAGTTGTATCTTCTGGCATATCATCAAATTCTGTTTCATCTTCTCCTCACTGCTACCTTGAAGATTGTTTAGGTTGTTAGTTATAATAGGTGGGCTGAAAACTTTTATAGGCTGACATATATAGATGGCGCTGCTAGTATTAAATCCATATGATTTTTAGTTAGCCTAACCTTTAAAAGACACGTATATAAATTTGACAGCTGTTGCACTATTAGTATGTGAGTTATAGCATTTTTAGTGTTCATCACGTGCAGTCCCTCGGCTGACTGTCGGTGGACTCCGGTGTGAAAATGATGGTGCCATGTTTCATCCATTGTCACATATCGACACAAAATTCGGGTTTATTATGATTGAACAGCTCAAACACTGTTTAGAATCATCAATTCATTGTTTTTAGTCGATTGTGAGCTCGCGCGGCACCCACTTTGAACAGGGCATTCGCGAGATCAAATATTCATTCACGATATGTACAACACGTTCCTTTGATATCTTTAGGGTCTCAGCTATCTCAATCAACTTCACTTTACGGTTATCAGAAATTATTTTGTGAACTTTTTTGATGTTTTCGTCGGTAACAGCCTCTTTGGGACGTCCACTGTGTGTATCGTCCTCGGTGCTCGTTTCGCCTAGTTTAAATTCAGCAAACCACTTCTCTACGGTTGAATTTCCTGGTGCAAAGTCGAATAATGTTTATCAAGCAAAGCCTTGGCTTCAATAGTATTTTTCGTCAAAAAGCAATGCTTTATTAACACACGAAATTCCTTTTTATCCATTTTCAAACTAACAAAAGTTGCTCACATACTAATAGTGCAACAGCTGTCAAATTTATACACGTGTCTTTTGAAGGTTAGGGCTAACTAAAAATCATATGGATGTAATACTAGTAGCGCCATCTATGTGTCAGCCTACACACTTTTCAGCACTTTTTTTTTATTTCTTCATATTCTATATTCATTGCTGATCATTAAAATTGATGCACCTTAAATGGACCATTCAACAAATGCAAAATTTAAATTAAACTTACCTTTAGATGTACAAGTGATTAACATTTTACAAATGATCAAAAAAATATTTAATATTAATGCCACCCACAATCAGTATAAAAGGGAGATTGTGAAACGTGTTTTCTCAATCGGTAACTGCATTCGTACAATGGATGCTTGTATGCAGCTTTTGTCATGCATTGCACAAGAAAAAGGAAAGAAACATTGTCAGCAAATGTCGTAATTTTAAGTTGTCCTAGCCTTTTCTTTTCACCTCATCTCAATATCTAAGGCTATGTACTCCTAACTATTTAGAAATGCGAGAGTGAAGCATTGGTGAGCCTCTTGTACACCGTGAACAGTGCACCGACATGTGTGGACAGAGTCTTTTATAGGTATCTGCTCCTGTGGATCGTAGTCTATAAGTATTGTTATTTATTATTCCCTTATACTGCGTTCACATTGGTCACAATCCGAGGAATTTCATGGGAATGTAGAATAGAGGCCGTATACAACGCCATGAGAAATCTCATCGCCCCATCCCACCAATAACACCCGAGAAGACAGACATGTGGTCTGAATGACCTGGCAGACATTGAAACAGGAATTTGAAGCGTTTGAGGGGATAGTAAGTGTCAGCATGGGTATTGCAATGAAGTCTGCAGCACTGCGAATTGTCAGCATAGTGTTGCGGTTTCTCTTGACCCTGAAGCAAAAGACAGACAAGCCTACAGAGGTGCTTCGACAACAGACATGGAAACAAGAGGAAGACTTTTCAAACGGATTCCAGTTCAACACACAATAGTAGGGCCCCGAGCATTCGGGCCTTCAAAGGAGCCTCGAGGTAATGACTTTTTGCCAAATTAGATTCGTCGTCATTATGCGGACGTAACATCTAGAGTGATGGAACAGAGTTAACCTTTAAATATATACTACATCCCAGTCGCCTCTGGTTTGCATAGGCAGTAGCTGTTGCCTTTGTGACGTGCTTGTGATCTATTTTCGAGTTACTTTTTACAATATACCAATATTGACAATTGCAAACCAAACACATGTTGGACCTGCTATACTGACTTTCCTTGATGCAGAGGATGTTTCGATTGCTACCCGTCCCGTTCTTCAGAATCATTTCCAACTGAAAACGTCTGGTCAACAATTGCATAAAAAGAATGATATGCTACCACTCACCATCAAGTATAATTGTTGAACTTTGGTATACAGTTGAAGCTGTATGGAACGTTGTACCCATATCTGTCATTCAAACTGTTCGACTCGATATCCAGCCAGATTTGAGCTTTTATTGTTACCAAATGCGACTACTGTGGATAATGTTCTGTACCTCAAAAATAACCTTGCCATCCTTCCATCATACTGTACGTGTATAACAAAAGTGATTCTGCTATTTGTTTTCTATTTTGTTGTAACAATTTTAATTGTCAGCAATGTAGTATATAATGAACAGTTCCAGGCGAGTAGAAAATATAATGTCGTGAATTTCGGTAAGATTAGAAGTGATGATTATTTTTTATTTAGCTTAAAATTGTGTTTAATTTTCATTTTCTTCCATCATTCATTGCATTAAATTTAATTTAGAATTCAGCATTATTTTTTATGTATTTGGATATCGTGTGCATGAAAGCCGAAATTTGTATGAAGCAATCCAATTTTGATGGCAGACGTACATGCTATCACAATATCTCCATGGTCTCGGCGTTTCTAAAAGCTTTAAATGCAACAATAGAGCCAAAAGTTTTGAATTTGTATTCTCTTGGATGTAAAACCTGCCTCATTGCTCATATAAATCGGGCTTAGCAAATTGTTAGATATCTTTTTGTGTCTTTTAATTGGAATTTAAGGAGTAGAAATAACCTGAAATACAATTTTAAAAGTTAATTAATAACTATTAACATTTAAATCCGTGATTAGCCACACCGTTGATTTATTAAATAGCAAAACCGTTAGATCGAAATGTTTTTTCAATTCCTTCTATTAGCTCCCTCTCCCTATATATATATCTTGTTCAAATTTTCAATCGTTCATAAAATACTTTTTATTCCTCCACTCAAGTTAAAAAAATTTCTTTTGAACTTGTAGTGGATGACTTGCTGAATGTTAATACAGTTTTTCAAATATTAATTCAGTAATTAAATTTAATTAATTAATTTTTAATTTTTTTTTTTTTTAGATTTAGGTTGCATGTTTCTGCCAATAGATGGCACCAGATAAACTTAAAAAAAAATGAATGAAAATTATTTATAAAGGACTTTCTGCAATATAGTGAAAAAAGTAGGAATTGACTTAAAATTTTTTTTTTTATATTACTTATTTAAATTTTTTGTACAAATACTTTATTTATTTCCTATTTTAAAAGGGAAATTTAATGATATTATAATTGTAATATATATTTTAAATTATAATAGGAAAGTGTAAATTAATAAAATAATGACGCTTGATATTAATACAGTTTTTCAAAATATTAATTCAGTAATTAAATTTAATTAATTAATTTTAGATTTAGCGTGCATGTATCTACCAATAGATGGCGCCAGATAAACTTAAAAAATGAATGAAAATTATTTATAAAGGATTTTCTTCAACTAGAGAAAAAAAAAAAAGAAATTGACTTAAACAAAAATTTTTTTTTATTACTCGTTATGATTTTATATCCGTTATAGTGTTGTGGAAATGTAAGGTAAAAGAGTGGAAACAATATGAACAGTGGCATGCTGAACAATAGTGTGCAGGGGCAAATGGGTGAGGAATATGGCAACTATTCTAATTCTTTTTTTTGTTTTCGCATGCTTAGATGACAAGAGTCATGCTCGCCAATTGTGCTAATCGATGAGGGGAAAGTTTAAGAACTGGTCGTGATTCACGATATCAAGTTTCACGCTATCGTGAGGAGCAAGTAAAGGTGGAGGAGATCAGAGCTAAAGGTTTCAAGAAAAATCATTTTTAATTTGTATTTACAAACTGATATTTTAATGAGACATTTGCTGTCATTTGTATAAGTTTATGGAGAAATACATTCTTAAACTGCATCGTTAAGTAACGTCAGAAACGCCTTAAGACTGATTATCAAAAAAGATGTTTATTGTAAAAAAGTAATGACTAAAATGAAAAAAAAAAAAAAAAAAAAAAAAATGCTGTATTATAAACTGTTTATTCATTTGAATGTATATCATTTGTTGTTGTTTTTAAGTGGTGGAGGGGTACTTGATGTACGATCAATCACCGCTGGAAATTGGTAGGAAGATATGTAATAACTTCAGTTTTATTCATGGTGCATCATTAGGAAGGGATGCTATGCTGCGCGAAAAACAGGGGTTTGATTCTCGTTGTAAATTTGCGCTACACTCCCTGTTTTGAAGATAGGTGATTTTTAATTCAGAATAATCTATTCCACCTATTTTTTCCACATTATGTCACCGGGATTTTATGTCGCAGGACAAACAGTTTCCTCAGCTCAGATGTCCAATGAACTAAATATCAGAATACTAATATTAAGATGTAAAAAAGATCTTAATGTAGACATTTTTTAATTTTTTAAAAATAGTTTCTGTACATGATTATGCTCAGTCTTCTCAAACTTGACGTCTTTAAAATAAACATTTTTGAAAAACTCCTTCCTTAATACGAAGTATTGATTTTGGAATGTTATAATTTGTTTTATAAATAGTCAATAAGAAATGAATTTCATTTAATCAACAACTAAGCAATTAACCTTTTTCAAATAATAAGAGTATATACATTGATAAGACAATAGAGTGGACAATAGAATTTTCTTCTTTTAATAAACGAAAAATATACTGACAAAAGTCATCACTATCTGTTTTATACAAATTTCTGATGCATGGCTTGTAGTAAATGTTAAACAAACTTGCGATGTTGGGAAACATGAGAGATAATCAGCGGTGATATTTTGTTTGCAGGTGCACAATTGTAAAAGTAGAATTGAGCCCAATCTACCAAATATCGAGTTAATCTGTGATTAATTATGTATTTTGCGAAAACATGCAGTAGTAATGTTGTGTGTGATGCGTTGAAACTTGTGACCAAGAAGATGTAGGTGAAGATTCTCATTGACTGTCTAGTGTACAGCAGTACATACCAGTTAATAGCGGCCTGATTGTCAATTGGCTAGCGCTCTGGTATTTAGTACTTCAGGCTCCAGGTTCGAATCCTGGCGGAGACATGGATGTTTGTTAGTGGTTAGGAAACCACTTTAAACTGTAGGTCCCAATCTGTTTAGCCCTTGTGCACAAGATGATGGTAGAGCTATGGTAGCGGAATTCAGCATCTTTTAAAGTGTTTGATGCATATTCAATAACATCATGTTTTCCATTCTGATCTTGATATAAAACAGCAACTAATCCCAAATAAGATACGTCAGTTTGATCGAAAGTTGCTAGTCCTTGTTTAAAATAAGCAAGAATGGGAGTGGTACTAATTACAGTTTTTAAGGTTTCGAATGTGCGTTGTTGGTTATCAGTTAAAACAATGGCAGTGTCGTCCTACTTTGGGTATTTTTTGTTCTATATTACCAACATTAATGTTAAAAGAAATCCAACCTGTGAGCTTTACTTCGTGGTCGACAACTTGCAACCGTCCATCAATCCATGGGAGAATAACAACATCATTTGGAACTTGAGATTGTTGAATAACTGTAGTCTTCACATGGATCACAGGGGCTTTTGCATTTCGATATCATTATTAATAACAGCAGATATTAATGCATGCTTATTCACATGAGTTTTATTACAATTCATAGAATGAATATTATCCGTATTTGTGGACATAGATCTGTCAGTTGTTGAGTTACGGTGTTGCGACTTGAGTCTGAAAAGTTCGAATTCGTGGTGCCAAGTAGTGTTTAATCACTAGAAGGCGGAAACAGAGTATTCTTCCGGCTGTTGGATTCTTGAAATTACAGTGACTTATTTTTTGGTTGAACTATAGGTGAACTTCGTTGAGTAGGTGGTAAACTGGGCATAAAAGAGGTGTGGCATTTGTGTCCACATAGCCAGCAAGTAATAACTCGAACGTTGCCGGTTGTAGGATTATATTTACGATGCTGCTCATCGTGTATATTATATCTTATTTGATATTTCTGAAATTCATGTTGCTTGTATTTTTATTTCACAATTCGAATTAAATCAAGCGCCGTTGTCCTGTCAATTATTCAAGTCAATTCAACAATTATAGAATTCTGGGTAGTTAAGATAATTTGTTATTTTTTCTGTAATGCAGGGATTCTCAGACGTTAGATGCCCTCACTTTCGTGCCAAATTAGCCATCGCCAAGCAGCGATTATCGTCGCCGATGGTGACTCCCCTCGTTACGCTAATCACTGGCGAACTTTGGCGAAGGTTATAAAAACGGTCAAAATCACCAAATAAATAAACAACAGGGGCGTAAAACATAGTAGACTTCCTGTAATGTTACCAACGGTTATTGAAATGCGATCTGATTGTGGAAAAGTAAAAGAAGCTTTTCTAGAAACGCATCTTTTTCATAAATATAATCAACTAACATTTTGCTGTGGATCAGTTTTCGTTCATATTGGTTTTACTAAAAAATTCTTGTTTTGTGATACGTCTTTTTTAAATCTTGAGGCGAGAGCAATTTTCTATGCATTGCAAACATTTTAATTTTCTCAGTTGTGAATTGTTATTTTTTTATTTATTTATTTTTTTCCCCAGATCCGGCGAGGTCAGAAATAGCATTAGTTAATTTTGGTTCGTCAGTCAAATTAGCTAATTTTGAAATTCTTCCAACTTGAATTCTGAAATTCTTTGCAAACTTCACTCAAATAACTTTATGGTCTTTTAATTTACAATTAATGGGGTTTTTTTTGCAATAATAATAATGATTTGTTTTTAGAACCTTTTAAATTGACGGCATTTGTAAAATAAACATTTATAATTGCGTTCAAGAAAAGGGAAAAGAAATTTGAAAAGACGTCATGAGATTCACAATGGAAGTGCATGAACTTTATCTTCTGGTATTTAGCCAAAAGTTGAGAAACCTTCTTAAAAATGCCAATCATATTTAGTACCGTCGCAAAGAATTAAAAAATGTAAAGTAATTTTAGCTTATCATAATACTGGTCTATTCAGGACTTTTTTTTTTTTCGGGAGGCTTGTATCTTCTTAAAGAGCTTCGAAATTCCAGTGCATAAATTTTTAAAAATGTTTCATGTTGAATTACTGGAACCCTTAAATCTGTAAATGATTTTTATTTTCTGATTAATTTTAATTTCTAAATTTCTAAAAGTTTTAAAAATTTTAACACTGTTCACGCCACCGCTATCATACACAGATGATAGACAATTTTTTTAAAGATGAAGTACAATTAATTTTAAGTTTAAACTTACAGCTTTTGGATTTAAAGGGGATTTTTAATGTTCTTCTAATGATATTAATTTAAAGCAGCGATGACAAAGCTTAATTTAGTAACGTCATTGCAAACTTTTAGGTTTATCTTCAAAAATCTTAACTTCAATTGTAATGGAATATAATTCAATTTTTAATAGGGCTTGTTTTTAGTTTACAACACTTCCCAATTTATTGTATATGTTCTTACCAAATTGAATTGGTCAAACAGTTCTTGAATCTGTGCTCTAGAAGAGGAATTATAGAAGGAAATAAATCGGTTGGTTTGAATTTCAATATCTGTTTGATACTGTTGATGAAACATAAACATTAATTATGTAAGTTTAAATGAATTTGTTTTTTTCTAAAGTGGTATTGAGCCAGTTTTAGGAGGGGGAGGGACAAAATTCCTTGATCCTTTTTCTGAAAGAAATATTGGATTTTGTCCCTAATGATGCATTGTAATTACATTTGGTCCTCGATAAATATTAAGTTGACCAAGAGTGTTTTAAATGTATTACATCTACTATTGTTAAATTAAAAGTTTAAAAATACATTTAAATTGTTGTTTTAAATGTATTTTCAGCGTTCCATCGTTATTTTAAGTCATTTTTTTAAATTCCTCTTTCGCAGAGTCTCTTCAGAAGTATATTATTATATGCAAAGTGTTAATATTTCTTTTAAATACGATCATGATTAATAGACTTGCAGGAACTGTTTTTGAAGTGTTAATCTTAAGTTTTAAGGCCTAATATTATTCTAATGAATGCTTGTGTAATATTTATTTTCTCGAATAACCCACCCCTACTTTTATTTAATTTCTAAAATAAAGTAACAGTAAGATTATAAGAGTCATAGTAAACAAAGAATAAATGTTAAGCAAATTAACCAAAGTAGGTTAAAAAAAGGAATTAAGATTCTATCGATTCTCGTAGTTTAAGAAATAGTAGAAAAATAGAAGTTCTTGTAGAAATAAAATTAGAAAAGAGGCTAAAAAATTGAGTTACGTAAAAATTGTCAGCAATTCTGTTTTTATTAACATGTTTTGATTTCATTTAAAATAAGTGATTCTCAAACTTTTTGAAGTCGGTGCATTTAAAATCCTACAAATAATTGTAAGCACACTTATAAACAAATTTCCGAAAAATATATTATAATAATTAAGTCGAACATTACAGAAGAAAAAAACTAATGCTATAAAAAATAAAATTAAAATACTTTAAATTTATTCATTCTTGTGTTTATGAGAAGAATTTCTAGCTACTTTTTCAATGTTTGACCATATATTTGAAAGGCAAACTCTCATTTCTTGTTCAATACATTGAAGGTTATTTCTTCTCTTTTTGAGTTTCATTGTGGTGAAGGGAGACAATTCTAATTTACATAAATATGATGTTGAATGTTGCAGTAAAATATTCAAAGCTTTATTAGCTATTGACAGATATTTTTCTTTTATAGAAATGCCAATGGTTTCAAGAAACAATTCTTTACGTTCAATAATACACGATCACTGGACTGTTAATATAAAACCAAAATCACTTGAAGTTTATATCAACTGGTTTCTCTTCCAATCGTATTGCTCAGTGTTAAGTGATCAAAATTTAAGAACTTAGTTTTTCTTCTGAACTTGTTAAAGGTTCAAATATTCTGGCTTGAATCCTGGCGGTGACATGGGTTTTTGTTAGTCTTTCGGAATCCACGTTAAACTGTAGGTCACGATCTAATTAGCCCAAAGTGTGCACAAAATGACCGTAGAGCGGCAAAACAAACCAAGAATGAAATATCCATTGTCTAAGATTTCACCAAATATATTTTATCTAATTAAATCAGTAACCCTCGTCGGTTATTGATTGGAATAAAAAATACTCTTGATAATATCGAAGCATCTTTCCAAGTACTAAACAAGTAATATAAAAAATAAAAAAATTGTAAGTCAATTCCAAATTTTTTTTCACTCTATTGCAGAAAGTCCTTTATAAATAAGTTTAATTCCTTTGTTTAAGTTTATCTGGCGCCATCTATTGGTAGATATATGCAACTTAAATCTAAAAAAATATATAATTAAATTTAATTACTGAAATAATATTTGAAAAAACTGTATTAACATCAAGTGTCATCCACTACAAGTTCAAAAAAAAAAGTATTTGAACTTGAGTGGATGCATAAAAAGTATTTTTTTAACGATTGAAAATTTGAACAAGATATATATATAGGGAGAGTGTGAGCTAATAGAAGGAATTTAAAAAAGAATCTAAAATTGAAGCAGATTATGGTACTTCGGAGTGTTGTCGATATCCTCAATGGTTCAAAGCAGAGAAATGCTCTTGAAAATTTCATTTTCTTGAGAACTCTTTGACCCGGAAAAACTCTTTACCCCGAAAAGGCAAGTTTATAAAAGGAATGATTGATGAACCGTTTGCGTAGAGTTTTACCTACCGCATAAATTCCTTAAAGAGTCATGGGTAATTGAGAATGGAGAAACTGAACCTCCATGAAGCTGAAGTTGTTGTCTTTTTTAACATAAAAATTTGCTTTTACCTTTACTTTTAAATCCTCTTACTTTTTAATAGATGAATTGTTTTAATGATAAATCTAAAATTGCATCAGCACTTTGTTTAGTATATGTTTTGAATATGATAATTTTATTATCAAAATGGCAATTTCATATAATGCTTTCGATTTATATGTAGAATAATAGCTGATTAAGAAATTCATATATATATACATATATATAGGATTCTTATCTATCTATCTATCTATATATATATATATAGGATTCTTATTCCAGATATTTTTTCCATTGATTATATTTGATCATGGGCATGAATAGCCCAGTGGCTAGCACTCTGGCGCTCGGTACCACAGGCTTTGGTTCGAGTCCCGGCGGTGCCATGGATGTTTGTAGTGGTTCGGAATCCACTTTAAATCGTAGGTCCCGGTCTAAGATGAGCGTTGCGGGGGTATTGCTACTCTACCTCCGTAGCTTATCTTCAAGCTACACGCACCTCCTGAGTAATGCCAAGTGAGTAACGTCGGTGCAGAGCTTGCCTTAAGGCATCAAAGGCAATTGTCTAAGTGTTTGCCAGTTGCATTAGAACAAAAAAAATATTTGATCATTTTTTAAAGTGTCATATATACGAACACTTTAAGCTTGATTCCTTTTTTTGATTTTATTTGAAGCATAGGTGTTCCAGTAAATAAACTCCAGCTTGTGTAAAAAAATTAAATTTTAAAAGCAAAATCAACTTGAATACATTAAAATGTAAGATTTAAAATGAAATTAAAACGAATTATAGTGTTATGTAGAAAATATATGTATGTTAATTTCTGTTCTAAATTGAAAAGGTAACTAAAGAAGGTTAAAAATTAAAGCTGAGTTATACCCGTCATGCTATAAATTCTTTAAAAAATTAATTTTGTTATGCACAATATTTTAACGTTTTTAACTCTAGTCAAATTTCATTTGAATAGCTTTTATCTAAAGTAATTTTTATGTTGAGATTGCGTTAAGTTTGAATCCAAATTAATTCTTTTGCAAACCGAATTCAAACCTCTCAAAATTAGGATTAATGTATATGGTAGTACTTCTATAATTCGACAACGGATTATGTAAAAAGGTAAACATCCTGTTTAAAAACTGAAACGGACGAATCGATTACTTATTAGGGGTGATAGTCATACACGATGAAAAACAGTTTTTTAAAAAAAAATTTTTTAAGAAATTATGGAATTTTTCACTTAATATTCCTTTTGATATTATGAAATGTAAAATTTGATTTATTAAATATTAAAAGTATTTCTGTAATTTAATTAAAGAAAGAAATTAATTCCCTTTCCTGTTACGCCGTTGTATTTAAATCTGTTTAGACTGGGAGCCAATCAATTTTCCATACATTTTTTTTTTGTTCTAATGCAGCTGGCAAACACTTAGACAGTTGTCTTGGATGCCTTAAGGCAAATGCTGCACCGACATTACTCATTTAGCACTACCCAGAAGGTGCGTGTAGCTTGAGGATACGCTACTGACGCAGAGTAACAATACCCCCGCAACGCTCATGTTAGACCGGGAACTACGGTTTAAAGTGGATTTCGAACCACTACAGACATCCATGGCACCGCCGGGTCTCGAAACCTGTACTACCGAAACCTGTGGTACCGAGCGTCAGAGCGTTAGCCACTCGGCCATTCAGGACCATTTACCATACATTTATTGGTCGAATTCAGTTTGCATAATATGTATAATTCGACCAATAAATGTATGGTAAATAATGTATAAAAACAGTTTTCAAAGTATGTAAAGAACATGTAACATAAAAAAAAATTTTTTTTAAGTCAATTCCTACTTTTTTACCCCTATATTGCAGAAAGTCCTTTATAAATAATTTTCATTCCCTTTTTTGAGTTTATCTGCCGCCATCTATTGGTAGATACATGCAATTTAAATCTAAAAAAAAAACTAAAATTAATTAATTAAATTTAATTAATGAATTAATATTTGAAAAAACTGTATTAACATCAAGTGTCATGCACTACAAGTTCAAAAAAAAATGTATTTGAACTAGAGTGGATGAATAAAAAGTATTTTATAAGCGATTGAAAATTTGAACAAGATATGTATGGAGAGTGTGAGCTAATAGAAGGAATTGAATAAAAAAAAATAGCCACATGTTATAGAAGTATTTCTTTCTAAAGCTGCTTTTTTGCGATTAGCAATAATGTAGTTGTTTTGTTTCCAGCTCATACATACTTTTCAGTATGAGCTGGAACTTATACTTTTTAGTATATATGCTGAAATTAAAATTGAATTTGTAATTTGATTTTTCCATGTCTAATTTAAAAATAAAGAGAAAATGTTTGGAGACTTTATTTTCTAAAAAGAATTGAATTGAATTTCTAAAGAATTTTACAACTTGAAAAGAAAAGAAAACATGAAATAAAAATTCAATTGTGATTGGTAGAAGTCGTTCTACCCTGTAGTAAATAATTAAATGATTCTATTCTGCAACGATATTTAACCAAGCATGCAGCAGGTCGACCACACTGCCTCAGCTCTTATATTCGTCAATTCATTGTTTTTCAATTGAAAAAAAAAATTGAGACTTAGTGTTCTTAAGATTGAAATTTAGATTTAAAACATTGGAGCATATGTCTAGATCAATCGTTAAAGTAGGAAGTTTATTTTCACAGCTGAGTCGCTAGAAGTAAATATTTCTTGAGCGAGAAGAATCGTAAACTACGCTTAGCTTTTGCAAAACAAATCTAAAGCAAGGTACTGGATTTTGGAAAAATAACTTATCTTCTCGAATGAGAGTTAGTTAAAAAATTTTGAATCTGATGGAACAAAAAATTGGAGAAAACTAAACACAGAAATGCATCCAAAGAATTTACAACAGTGAAGTAGGCAGAAGGTTTTGTACTTGTTTGGTATAGTACGAGTAGCGCTGGTGTAACAAATTTGGTCACTATTGATAGGATCACTGATTATAATATATACATTGAAATATATAAATATATTATTTCCAATGGCAAGGCAATATAAAAAAGGGAAAAATATAAAATAAAGAAGAAAATGCACACAAAATTCAACAAAGTTGATAGAAGTCATTGCTTTAAGAGTTCTCTAGCTTACCAGTATCTCGCCGTCTCGGATTCGCCATAAACTACCAAGCAACAATGGAAATGATCTCGATTCATTAGTTATGCCAAATCACAAAGAATGCAGTTTGGTCCATCAAAAATCCTAATGCGATGTAGATGTTCATTAGAGCCAACGGCCGTACCATGCTGAATATACCGGTTCTCGTTAGATCACCGAAGTTAAGCATCATTGGGCGCGGTCAGTACTTGGGTGGGTGACCACCTGGGAACACTGCGTGCTGTTGGCAAAATTGGGACCTGAATGGCCGAGTGTCTAGCGCTCTGGCGCTCGGTGTCACAGGTTTTTCGGGTTCGAATCCCGGCGGTGCCATGGATGTTTGTAGTGGTTCGGAATCCACTTTAAGCCGTAAGGTCCCGATAGGGTCTTCTAGCATGACTGTAAGAGCGTCACGGAGCAAAAGTGAGGCTTACCCACACGGGGGGCTCCATCACAACAGAAGCTGCTTCCTTCCCCTTCAATCATGAGTCCATGGGCTCGTGGGCTTGGCCAGCCAAGTGGGATAAGAAACAACAAAACAACAACAACAGATGTTCATTAGACCAGTTCTTTTTTATTGAGATAAGTCACCAGCATTCCAATACAAGACACGCAGGCCGACTGGACGACGGTTAGGTATCAACGAGCTCATGTCGAAACTGTAGACCACATAACCGTATAGAACGTTGCCCAAGAGTGAACCATTAGGAGGTAAATCTACATTGCTAATTAAACAACTAAACACAGAAATGCATCAAAGAATTTCCAATAGTGAAGTAGGCAGGAGGTTCTGTATTTGTTTGGTGTAGTATGAGTAGCTCTGGAATAACAAATTTGGCCACTATTGATAAGATCACTGATCATAATATATACATTGAAATATATATACTTTTTATTTCCAATGGCAAGGCAATATAAAAAAGGTGGAAAATATATAAAAGAAAGAAAATACACACATACAAAAAGAGTTCAACAAAAGTTGACAGAAGTCATTGCTTTAAAGGTACTCTACCTTTGCCAGTATCTCGTCGTCTCGGATTCGCCATGAAGTGCCAAACAATGATGGAGATGAGCTCTGATTCATTACTTCTGCCAAATCAAAAAGAATGCTACAGTTTTTGGTTCGTCAAAAAACTAACGTGATGTAGATGTTCATTAGATCAGTTCTTTTTGTGCGAGACAAGCCACTAGCATTCCATTGAAGATAGCAGGTCAACCGGACGACGGTCAGGATAGCAGCGAGTGATCATGCCGAAAACTGTAGACCACATAGCCGTATAGAACGTTAGCTAGGGTGAACCATTAGGAGTAGGTCTGTTGCATCCCTTACATTTAATATTAAATGATAATTGCATAATCAGCATTCTGCAAAAAAAAAAAAAAAATGGAACTCAAACTGGATTACGTTTTTATATGCAATAATGATCTAAGCATACAGCGTTAAGCTTACTGCGTTTTCGGTGTTATAAAGCACGTCAAAATGTTTTTAATTTCCACCACAACCAACGGATACAACTGCATGAGCATTTGTGAGTTATTTTAGATAACAAAGTAATATTAAGATCTTTTTCTAATAAGAGTGATCTAAAAATTGCTCCTCAAGAATAATGGATTTTTATTTCTAATTCATTTACTTCAAAACTACTAAGACTACAAGCTGCTATAGAAACCAAAAAATTTCCAATTAAATATTGATGTAAATTATTTGTAACAAAATTTGTAAACTATTTTGAATGTGCGGATATTTTTTATGTTGTTAGATAAATAACGAATTCGAATATTTTATTACAAATATGAAATGTTAGACTGAAATGTAAAATACCAAATAAAAGTTAGTATGTATATTAATTAGTTTTGTTTCAAAAAGGTACTTCAAATATTGAAATTTCAGGCATTTTTTTAAATACGCATAAAGGTTTACGAATATTTTCTGCACTCACTGCATTTCTACTGATATCCTGGATCAATTTGGTTTTTAGTGCAATGGATTTTTAAATTATAAGAGTTAAGATCACAACGGCAAGCTACAGAAAAAATATAAAGAAAGAAAGAAAATCTAAATTAAGATCTAAGTTCCAACAAACGAGCAGAATCAGAAATTAATTTTTCTAAGTCGGAAATAGGTGGGATGAATCTACAAGAAAGACTCTAAGTTTAATCTGAACATTTTTTTTTCAAAAGCTTCAGAAAAATAAATTTTATTATCAGCTGCCTAAAATATTTTTTGTTAAAATGAAATGAACAAATAAATAAAATAGAGGGCGTCTTCCTATTCTAAAGGAACAGAAAGTTGGGGTAAATCACTCTCGTCCTTTTTGTACTAGAATTGGCGCTGTATCGCCGTTTGACTCCTTTTCCTTGCCTTCATTTATTAAATAAATAATTATTACTTCATGAAAGTTTTTTTTTAAAAAATAAATCAGTAAGAAAAAATATTTAATTATATAATTATTAGCTCGGGAAAGAAATTAAGAAAAATAAACCAATAAGAAAAATATATAATTATACAGTTATTAGATCGTCAAAGAAATTTTAAAAAATAAACCAATAATAAAAAATATTTAATTATATAATTATTAGCTCGTCAAAAAAATTTTAAGTGAATAAACCTATAAAAATATTTAATTACACAATTATTAGCTCGTCAGAGAAATTTTAAATAAATAAACCCATAAGAAAAAATATTCAATTGTATAATTATTAATTCGTCAAAGGAATTTTTAATAAATAAACGAATAAGAAAAATATTTAATTAGATAAGTATCAGCTCGGAAAAGAAATTTAAAAAAATAATAAACCAATAAGAAAGCATATTTAATTATATAATTATTAACTCGAGAATGAAATTTAAAAAAAATAATAATAAACCAATAAGATACGTTAAAAGTGGTCCAGGACATTGCTGACATTGAGGAGAGTGCTCCTCGAAACAAAAGATTTTAGGTCCCGGTCTAGTTAGCCCAAAGTGTACACAAAACGATCGTAGAGCGACAAACCAAACCTCGAAACAAAATAATATTATGGGTAAAAAGCAGTGAAGAGAATGGAAGAAAATAACAATCTTTTAAAGAAACAACATAATAATTGTGGAAAATAGAAGGAAGCTGGATTTATATTAGTAGACAAAATGAGATGCATATCCTAAGTGTATTCTAGGGGATTAACGGGCCTGAAATGCAGTTATATATATGTATATATATTAAAAAACGGTTTGCAAAAAGCCAAATGAATAATTACTGTAAATCCTGATCAAAATTTTTATCTCTCTAGCAAACTAATTCAATTCCTTGATTTTTCTTAAATTCTTAATTGCATATAATCTTTTAGATTCATATTATCGTAAATTTATGAAATATTTTTTATTCATCATCATAACTGGCTCGACAGCCCGTTGTGGGCCTTGGCCGTCTTTAAAAGCCTTCTTCTCCAGCCGGGCTGTTCTCCTCTTGGCCGTGGACCTCCAGTTTTTTTTATCTTAATAACATTAAAATCAGAGTCTAAACAGTCGACTCATCTCTTTTTCGGTCTTCGGTTGTCCAAAAGGGATTGAGTTGAAAACTTTCAAAGCAGTTGTAAGTATCACTTTCCATTTTCATGAGATGACCGGCCCATCTCATTCTGTTCAGTTTAATAAATTTTAGAATGTCAATGTCTAAAAAGTTTGTAAAGCTCAAAATTGTATCTTCTTCACCCATTTCCATTGTCATTGATACCACCAAAAATAGTTTGTATCACTTTCATGTTTTTTACTATATTTATGAAATCGAAAACACTCTTTAAAACTGAAAAAAGTAGTTAGATTTATGCTATGGCTATTAAAAAACTTTTTTGGTGTATGATATGCCACACAACAAGTACGAATTGCCCGAGGATTATATGCGATCCTTTATTTTTTCTGCCCAAAAATTACATCTACGGCTGGAAATTACGGTATTTGTAAAAATTTTTGTTAAAAAAAAACATAACTTCCGTATGTAATTCTGTGTTGCCCCTCCCTATAAATAGCGTGTGTCACTGGCTGTCAAAAACTTCAATCTATTGCGGAATATTGTTTGGGGATAAAACACGCGCTCAAGACATCTGCGCTCTCAATTGCCTTCTATTCAAAAAAACAATGGGTTGTTTTGGCTGGCAAAAAAAAAGAATGGTGCTGTCGTGATGCAGCGGAAACAAAGCATTCCGTTTCGAGGAACAAATAGTTCATTTACCTAGTTCATTATGTTGCGTTCATTTTGTACTTTTTTGTAAAAGAAATTGAACTCGAATTCTTCGAAGTCAAAGATACGAAACGAAATATTCTGATAGATATAATGTGTTATTGTTTTGGTTTTAGACGAACTGAAAGTTTTTACTTGATGGACATATTTGATTAATGTGTATTCGATGAGTAGGTTATTTTCTTTTGCGGTCGTTGCTGTAATATGAAGTGCTTAAATTGAAATGGATGATACTTTTACGATTTGGAAGACGCGAATGTTTTAATAACTTGCATGCTTGGATAAAAATTATCAACAAGTTTTTTTTAAATTCTTTTATTTATTTATAACAAAAAAATTACGAAATGCAAGATTTCATCAAGCTATAAAATGGACTTCATTAATCTGAATAAAGGAAAAAAAACTAAACAATTCTTGGTTGAACATATACATATAAACAAAATACATTAGATTATACAATAAAACATATATTTTCTTTATAATTTTAATGTCTGATATTTATAATTTTATTCAATGTAGAATATATAATTATTTAGGGTGTAAGAATCATAATCATAAAATGAATATTCTCCAACAGTTTATTAAAATGTATGAAAACATTGGGGTAGAAATTTATCTTACGCATTAAAATTTAAAATGGAGTGCGTGTGTTTAAAGATGAAAAACAGAATCAAAATATTACAAAATTTTCAGTGTTCCAATATTTTATATATTATTCAAGTAAAAATTAATTTGAAGGGCCTGATGGCCGAGTGACTAGAGCTCGGTACGAAAGGCTTCGGGTACGAATCACGGCGGTGCAATGTAGTCTTTTAGTTGTTCGGAATCCACCTTAAATAGTAGTCCCGGTCTAATATGACAGCAGAGAGTTGGGAGTAGGACTGACAACCCTACCCTGTAACAAGAAAACATCTCTTGTTTCGAAATCTGCCAGAAGGCAGACAGCCTTCGTCCATCAAGTGCTAAATCTACCAGTAAGCAGAGGGCATTTGTCCACCAAGGGGCTAAATCTACCAGTAAGCATATTCCTTTGTTCACCAAAAGGCTAAATCTTCCAGTAGGAAGACGGCCTTTGTTAACCAAAGGGCTAAATCTACCAGCGAGCAGACGGTCTTTGTCCACCAAGGGGCTAAATCTACCAGTAAGCAGACAGTCTATGTCCACCAAGGGGCTAAATCTACCAGCAGACGGCCTTTGTCCACCAAGGGGCTAAATCTACTAGTAAGCAGACGGTCTATGTCCACCAAGGGCTAAATCTACCAGCAGACGGCCTTTTGTCCACCAAGGGATCTTGCGCCAATGAAGAAGAAAAAATTTATTTTATATTTTTGAATATGGACATGATTTTTATTCTTATCTGAATAATATTTACTGTATTGAATTAAATCAACATTTAAGTTGTTAAAATCACCATCTTAGTAATTTTCAAGTAATTTTTTTAAGTTATTTCATTTCAATTCTTTTATATATATCTTGAATACTCAGGGGAACCAATGAGCAAGTACAAAGGTAGGTGTGTGACAGCACTAAAGCTGCAGTTGTTAGACGAAAACAACTTGACATGCTTTTGATCTCAACTAAGAAAGCGCAGTGAATGCAAACGTTTCTGCCATGAAACTTCTTTGAAACATTTGTGTCTTCTTAAAATGTCATGTAAGCATTGTATGTATTTTATTACTCTGACAGCTAACCTTGACTTATTAAACGAATGTGACATACAAGCTGTCTGGCTGTATAATATATAACTTTAAAATTTGCATCTATTACATTTTGTTATGTTGGCAAGGGGAAAGATTATTTAAATCAATTTACGAAATTTGATAAAGTATTGTACTGATGATAAAAAGCCAAAACCATTATGAGTAGGAATCTAATAAAATAAAAAGGATGACATGGAACGATTATTTTGGTTTTTTAAGCATTGTCAGCTGAATCATTACAATGTGTTTCCTTTCTTTTCTGGAAAGTCAGCTGTTCATTTCTTTCCAGCTATTTCGTCACTTGAATAGCTAGTAAAAGCAATTCTTCGTTATTTTCAAAGTGATTAACTAAATAATAGTTTATATATTGTTGATCTTTAATGTCAATACGAACGGCTTAAAAATTATAGCTTTAAAATTTGCATCATTTCATTTAATTATGTTGGCAAGGCAAAAGAATATTTAAATCAATTTATGAAATTTGATAAAGTATTGTACTGATGATAAGCCGAAGCCATTACGAGTAGGAATCTAATAAAATAACAAGTAATATAAAAAAAAAAATTAAAGTCAATTCCTACTTTTTTTCATTATATTGCAAAAAGTCCTTTATAAATAAAGTTGAAATTTTTCTCTTGCATCTGGCTCCATCTATTGGTAGATACATGCAACTTAAATCTAAAAAAAACTAAAATTAATTAATTAAATTTAATTAATGAATTAATATGTGAAAAAACTGTATTAACATCCAGTGTCATCCACTACAAGTTCAAATACATTTTGTTAAACTTGAGTGGATGAATAAAATGTATTTTATTAACAATTGAAAATTTGAACAAGATATATATAGGGAGAGTGTACGGATATGTAGGAGAGTGAATCATTACAATGCGTTTCATTTCTGTTTCCGGAAAATCAGCTGTTCATTTCTTTCAAGTAATTTCGTCATTTGAATATCTTCAAAAGCAACTCTTCGCTATTTTCAAAATGATTAACTAAACAATATTTTATATATTATTGAACTTTAATCGTCAATTCTTACGGCTTAAAAATTATAACTTTAAAATTTGCATCATTACATTTCATTATGTTGGCAAGGGGAAAGAATATTTAAATCAATTTATGAAATTTTATAAAGAATTGTACTGATGATAAGTCAAAGCCATTACGAGTAGGAATCTATTAAAATAAAAAGGATAACAGGAAACGATTATTTTAGTTTTTTAAGCATAGTCAGCTGAATCATTCCCCCGTGTTTCATTTCTGTTTCTGAAAAGTCAGCAGTTTGTTTCTTTCATGTTATTTCATCACTTGAATAGCTCTTGTTATTTTCAAGGTGATTAACTTAACAATATTTTGTATTTGTTGATCTTTAGTCGTGAATTATGGCTTAAAAATTAATAGAAATATTCAGCGTTATCCATTTAAATCACCAGGTTATTTATTTATAACTTTTTAATAAATCGCAACAAAAATATGCAGTAAGTTTAGAACTATGCAATAAAATTCGCAGGTTAATATTATCAAAGGAAATGTTGATAATGCCCTTTTTTCTAAGAACAATTGATGTTTCACGTGCATTCGCAATTCAAAAAAGTTATCACAATTAATCCAATTATTTTAGATGATATTTTCCAAGCTGCATAGGAAATCCTGAATAATTTAAATTATTAAGATGATAAAATGGTAGTACATATTATAAAAATTAAAACCACAGCTACAATATATGATTATAACTTGCTCTCATGGATGGGATGAAATAAAATTAATTTTATAAGAAAATCTACAAAGAAAATTTTAAAAAAATTAGCTTCGTTTTAATTGTATAATACACTGAAGTGACAAAAGTCATGGGATACCTCTTAATATCGTGTCGGCCCTCCTTTCGCCCGGCGAAGTGCAGCAACTCGACGTGGCATGGACTCAACAAGTCGTTGGAAGTCTTCTGCAGGAATATTGAGCCATGCTGTCTCGATAGACGTCCATAATTGTGAAAGCGTTGATGGTGCAGGATTTTGGGCACGAACAGACCTCTCGATGATGTCCCATAATTGCTCGATGGGATTCATGTCGGGCGATCTAGGTGGCCAGATCATTCGTTGGAATTTTCCAGAATGTTCTTCAAACCAATCGCGAACAGTTGTGGCCCGGTGACATGGCGCATTGTCATCCATAAAAATCCCATCGTTGTTTGGGTACATGAATGGCTGCAAGTGATCTCCAAGTAGCTGAACATAAGTATTTCCAGTCAATGTTCGGTCCAGTCGCACCAGAGGACCAAGTCCATGCCATGAAAAAACCCACACCATTACGGAGCCACCACCAGCTTGAACAGTGCCTTGCTGACAGTTTGGGTCCATGGCTTCGTGGGGTCTGCGCCACACGCGAACCCTACCATCAGCTCTTACCAACTGAAATCGTGACTCATCGGACCAGGCCACGGTTTTCCATTCATCTAGGGACCAACCGATATGCTCACGTGCCCACGAGAGTCGCTGCAAGCGATGTCGTTCTGTCAGTAACGGCACTCGAGTCGGTCTTCTGCTGGAATAGCCCAAGAAAGCCAAATTTCTCCGCACAGTTCTAACAGACAAGTCCCTTGTACGTCCCACATTGATTTCTGCGGTTATTTGACGCAGTGTTGCTTGTCTGTTAGAATTTACGACTCTTTGCAGACGTCGCCGGTCTCGGTCGTTAAATGCAGGCGGTCAACCACTGCGCTGTCCATGGTGGGATGTTATGCCTGAAATTTCATACTCTCGGCACACTCAGACAGTGACACAGTGGATCTGGGAATGTTGAATTCCCTAACGATTTCCGAAATGGCATGACCCATGCGTCTAGCTCCAACTAACATTCTGCGTCCAAAGTCTGTTAATTCCCGTCGTGCGGTCATCATCACGTCAAAACCTCTTCACATGAATAATTTGAACAGAAATGAAAGCTCTGCGAAAGCACTGCGCATTTATACCTTTCTACGCGATGCTACTGCCATCTGAAAATTTGCATATTGCTATCCCATGACTTTTGTCACTTCAGTGTAATTTGATAATTGGATTAAAACAGCTTATAATAATTAGATTTTCATAAACTGTTATAATTTTTTTTTTTATTAAAACTTTAAAATTATTATAATATTTATGATTATAATGTTTATTACAAATTTCGTAAATTAAACAAAATTTTTTGTAAATGTAATTTTCATTTATTACAAATTTCGTTTTTTTCGTATTTAGATATATTAAAATAAATTACGATATAAATTTACATAATTTACTTCGTAAATTTAAAAATAATTTTGTAAACTCCGTAAAAAAAAGTTATTCACGTATCCTAAGCACGTAGCATAACTTACTTCGTAAATTATGCTGCTTAGGATAAGAGCATAACTTTTTTTATGTGCGTTTGTTTTATAAAATGTTATTTTTAGTGCTTATATCAATTTTGAAGCAACTTGTTAACTTGCTTTCCCACAAAAAAGTCAGTGATAGTGAACATGGTGGCGCAATAACAAATTTTTCTTGCAACGTGCAACTAGCAACTTGCAACGTCAAATCAAACCGTGAGCGTTTGTTCATACATGTAATGTTTATAACTATTAGCTTGTTAAATCTTTTTTTTTAAAATTCTTTTGTTACTGAATTTTACTTCGGATAGGAACTGATAATATTTATGAACTAAATAAAATGCGTACGAATTATTTTTATATGAAAAATGTTATGCATATTGAAGAAAATAAAAAAAGTTACCAAATTCTTATCAATTAAGATTTTTTGGTTGAAATCATTCCTTAAATTAAAATATATATATATCATAAACGATTTACTTTTAGTTTAAATATATATTTGATTAATAATTCATTTCTCTTTTTTTCTGCTTTATGGGGCCTGAATGGCCGCTCTGGCGCTCCGTACTACTGGTTTCGGGTTCGAGTCCCGGAGAAGCCATGGATGTATGTAGTGGTTCGGAATCCACTTTAATCTGTAGGTCCCAGTCTAACATGACCGTAGAGCGTTGAGGTGGGTATTGTTACTCCGCGTCCGTGGCTTATCTTCAAGCTACACGCAACCCCTGGCTAGTGCTAATTGAGTAACGTCGGTGCAGCGCTTTCCTTAAGGCATCCAAGACAACTGTCTTTGCCAGCAGCATTAGAACAAAAAAAATTTCTGCTTTATTGACCATATTATTGAAAATTCAAATATGTAGACTAAGTAGCAATGGTAGGTCATACGTAATCATTCTTTCGATTTTTTTTCAATCAGTTATGACAACAAAGGAAGGTGTTGGGGGTGTAACGCCTACATTTTGGGTATTTCAGAAAAAGATAATCATCCAATTAATAAATGAGTACAGAAACCACCGCCTTGTTAAATAAAATAAATGGTATTATTTCACTTTTCTTATAAAATGTTTGTCATTACCGGGACACACAGCCAATCTGTTTCTGAAACGATTGTTTTGAAAAATCAATTCTTTGCAAGGCACATTTACTCAGAAGTCACGCGTGCCTTACTTTTAGCATACCACAATTTAAAAAAATAATAATAATTGTTAAAGTCAATTACTTTAGAATTTACGAAAAGAAAAATGAAACATTTTTTTTGTTATAAAATATTATTTTTGTGCTTATTTCAGTCTCGAATCAGCTTGTAAACTCGCTTTCATACAAAGGAGTCGGTGATAATGATCACAGTGGCGCAATAACGAATTTTTCTTCCAATGTCAAATCAAATCGTGAGCTTTCGTTCACATATGTAACATTTCCCCGTCTCTTGTTGAATGTCAGGAAGTTATTGTTTGGCTATTTTATATTAAAAATTTAGAGTGAATGTTACATTGAAATCAAAGATAAAAGAAATAATTATAAAATAAGTGGTGTAGTGTTCAAAATGCAGCTATTCGGGCCAATAATGGCTGAGTGGAGAGTTTTTTTTACTTTGTCGATTGTTGCTTTAATACAGCTGGCAATACAGAGACAGTTAATCTTTATGTCATTAGCAAGGGCTGCACCTCTGTTACTCATTTAGTACTATCCAGGGGGCACGTGAAGCTTGAAGATATGCTACGGACGTGTGTAACACTACCCCCCACAACGCTCTCTACGATCCTATTAGACCCGTACCTACGGATTAAAGTAGATTCCGAACCACTACAAACATCCATAGAACCGTCGGGTCTCGAACCCGAAACTTGTGGTTCCGAGAGCTAGAGCGCTAGTCACTCGGCCAACAGACCCCTCTGTGTCAATTTTATTCAAGAATTTAAGAGTATTCGCTATTTCGTTGTGTATAATAAAAATTTTGATTCTTCTAAGGGGTGAATACTAACAATAACTTTATAAAAAAACAATAATTTTATAAGCTGGCATTTCGTAAGTTCTCAATTCGTAAATGACTGTTGTAACCAATATTGATACCTGAGATGAGGAGTCGGAATGAAGAGTCGGTTTAAAAATCCGACTCCCGACTCTTTTATAAAAATAAATTTTTATTTTTCCAAAATTCTAGGAATTAATGTTAAAATTAAATATTAAGGAGGCAATTAATCGGTTTCCTTCAAAAATACAACCAGTAACAAACACTGTTACTGTTTTAGAAGCATATATCAAGTAATAAGAAATTTTACTCACTATAGTTTATAAAAAGCTATCTTGGTTTAACAATGAAAGAAGAATATTCTAATATTAACAAAAAATAAGATTTAATGTATTACAAATAAAGCATCTTTGTGCTTTAAATGTTCGATTTTCTTTTCTTGTTTTAAGCTATGCTATAATAATTTAGTATCAGGTTATTTGGTATTGTCATTCTTATAGTCATGCATTTTTTATAGGAAGATTTATTAGAGTACAAAAAGATCTTTTAAGTGAGGGCAAATACTACACTTTTAAAGTCGTAAAAAACACTTCGTTATGAAAATAAACTAGTTTTATATTTCAATAAAAATCATTACATTTATTTCCCAATTTTTTCTCAATCCACTATTAGTGGATTGAAAAGATCATTATAATACGTTAAATTATGGGAAAGAGGCGAGAGTCGACATAAAAAATCCGACTCAGGAGTCAAGAAATTTTTTACTCACTTCCCCCTTCCCCTTGATTATGACTGCGAAAGATATTGTACACCATCGACCTATAAAACGTGATGTACAATAAATGTAACTTATTATTTATAGTAAATAAAATAACTAGAACAGAAAATTAACTGGGTTATTTAGATAAAGCCTCTTTTACAATTCCTAATGTATGTATGTGAAACATAAATGTCTTTAATGCGTTTATTTTTAAATGTATTTTAAATATAACGTACGTCTTCCCCGCACGCGAATCTTACTTCTTAAGTATTAATTTAATCACAGATGATAAGGTTCTCGGGTTCCAAGTCCTCTCCAAATCATACAATATTTGCTATCGCATTATGAGAAAAATTGAGATCACCTCTTAAAAGATCAGATTTTAAAAGATTTTATTATTCCAGAATTAATCTATTTTCTTTTAAATCGAAAATATGCAGTGTATATTTTATAGCTAATAACTTTTCATTCTGTTTAAATTTTTTTTATTATAAGGTTTCATCCATTCGGATTGTATATTAATATCAAAACTATTATTTTCGGATTCACCGTCTTGGCTTTCGAGGCCACTATACTACTATTATACCATACATTATACCTATTATACCATACATTATACCTATTATACCATACATTATCTCTACTATACCATACATAACAACTATGTCTTTACTTTTATTAATTTAGAAAAAAAAAATAACGGAAAAGTTCCTTACCCATTGTTTGGTCCTAAATGACATGAAATCATGTGTCTGTAAAACAATACGATATTACAAAAGAACGATTATTAGCAGATGTATAATATTACGAATGAACTCGTATTGCCTTAGATTAATACAGTGCAGTCCAAAACACTTGCTTTAGTCCAGAATTAAAAATTAATTTTCACTTGAGCTAACTTGATATGTTCTAAAAAGATACAAATATATGATGAGAGTATAATCGAGATAATCTATTATGGTATTAAGGGAACATCACTTCATTGGGTTTGGGGGAAGTAGACATACCTCACATGCTTTCTACTGAAACGTGATATAAATGGCTTATGACTTTTAGTACAGATTATCTCCATGAAATCTTCTGAAGTCTTCTTCCGTAGAACATTGGCGCATTTTTCCAATGGTTGGAACAAGGCAAGACTTTAATTTGGATGAGCTTTAGGCTGCAGTTCTTTCGTCAATATGTAAAAGTCAGTCACTGGTACTCTACATACTTGTTGGTCATCCTTAGATGAATCTCATATTTGCCGAAATTGTGGTTGGACATTCTTAGATGAATCTCATAGTTGTCGAAATTGTGATTTGACATACTTGTTGGACATCCTTAGATGAATCTCATAGTTTTCTGAAAATGTAGTTTGAAATTAATGTTAATGTGAACCAGAGAAATACCAAAGTTTAACCATCTGGATATCTCTGAATATATCTACAATTAACCGATAGTTCATAAGATTTGGAAGATTGAGATAATGAATGGGACCAAAACCGAACAGCTGTAACTCATCATCATAATTATTGGAAAAGTTACCGTAAATACAGGTTGAACTTAATAGTCGGTTTCTACTTTATAACTTTCTTCTTAAAAGCCTCATTCTTCTTAAATATCTTCTTCACTCTATTAAATTAGCTTTATTTCCATTGCCAATTCATTGTGTTTTTCGGGTAAGGCTTCGAAACTGGTCTTGCAGTAAACATGCAATCAGAGTTCATGTCATCAACAAGTTTTGGAGTTCACCACAATTTAGTGATTGATCTCATGAACTACCTGATTACAAAGATATCCAAAAAAATTTTTTTTTAAGGTTTCTCTTTTAATTCTTATTTATTTTCCTGTTTTTGAATTCTACAATCAATAAAATGGAATGTATTAATAAAATTTAAAAATATCGTTGTTTTCTTACCTATAATCGCAAATTTAAGATCCTTATCTAAACCACTGTTATTTCAAAGACTATAATTAACTTAAGGGCATATTTTCTGAATATGGATTCGTATAATTATTTGCAAACAATTTTAACAAATACTCAAATCCACTTTAACAAAAAATGAATATTGTGTAATCCTGGTTTATAGTTTAAAAATTTTGTGATTGTTAATCATAACAATTTCGTATAACAACTAAAATATAATGAAAAAAAACGATTGCTTCTTTTTCAAAAAAAAATTCGTACTATCTTTATTTTTTTATTGTATTAAGTTTCTATTTAACATATCGATTAGATTTAAATTAACATTCATTTTAGAAAGTAATTTCTTTGATTTTTTATATATAAATAAAAATCTGTTATACTAAATATAGATTGAAATATGTTATATTTATAATTAATTCAATTAAAATAAATAAATGAAATGCAGTAAACAAAATGTAACAAAAATGTAAATAAATGAAAAAGTAATAAATGATATAGTAAAAAAATAAATAAATGATATAGCAAAACAATGAAATTTAGTAATAAATGATATAGTAAAAAAATAAATAAATGATATAGCAAAACAATGAAATTTAGTAATAAATGATACAGTAAAAAAATAAATAAATGATATAGCAAAACAATGAAATTTAGTAATAAATGATATAGTAAAAATAAATAAATGATATAGCAAAACAATGAAATTTAGTAATAAATGATATAGTAAAAAAATAAATAAATGATATAGCAAAACAATGAAATTTAGTAATAAATGATATAGTAAAAAAAAATAAATAAATGATATAGCAAAACAATGAAATTTAATAATAAATGATATAGTAAAAAAATAAATAAATGATATAGCAAAAACAATGAAAAAGTAATAAATGATATAGTAAAAAAATAAATAAATGATATAGCAAAACAATGAAATTTAGTAATAAATGATATAGTAAAAAAATAAATAAATGATATAGCAAAACAATGAAAAAGTAATAAATGATATAGTAAAAAAAATAAATAAATGATATAGCAAAACAATGAAATTTAGTAATAAATGATATAGTAAAAAAATAAATAAATGATATAGCAAAACAATGAAATTTAGTAATAAATGATATAGTAAAAAAATAAATAAATGATATAGCAAAACAATGAAATTTAGTAATAAATGATATAGTAAAAAAATAAACAAATGATATAGCAAAACAATGAAATTTAGTAAAAATGTAAATAATGAAAACAAATTAATCAAATATAAAAAAAAAATTAAAAATTATTTACATATTTAAGTAAATTAATTAAAAAAAACACTAATTTATTTTCTTTGAAAAGTAAACACTTTAAGAAAATTCAAACATTTTAATACGCATTTAAATAGTTTTAGCTAATTTCATGATACTAATTGGAGCATTAAAAATATAATGACTGAAATAATCTTCATTAAAAAATAGACCGTAATTTAAAACATTTTTCATGGTATAAAAACTTAATTCAGAAAATAATTACGGTGTTTCTCGTGATATAATTTCGTTAAATATCCATTAATCTAGATATCGAAAATATCAATTTTTACGTTACTGTACTATCTGCAAATTAAAAAAATTAATAAAAATTACATCTTTCAAATATTTTGAATACAAGAACCATTATTTAAAAAGAAAAATAAACATTTTCAAAGTACTTTATTTCAGTTGTCTGAAGTAGCTATCATTAAATACATTAATGTAAAAAATTACTTATTTACGTTTTACCCAATTTTTAAATAAACTACTGCTTAAAACAGAAAATAAAATTATGAAAAATACATTTTTGCTTAAATTTATGACGTTTATTAAAAATGTTTTTAAAGAAAGATTTCGTCTGTAGAAGTTAATTCAAAATGAATTTTGAAATGAAAACGTTTTGTTAGATGAGGTGTCTGCTTTCTTTAAATATTAAAATAATAAAATGTTTTTCAAGGAAAGTTTATTATAAAACTTCAATGTATGTTTTTAATTTTTAATGATAACAAGTAACTGACTCCACTAAAAAATCTTTAGTTCAGCTGAGGTTTGATGATAAAAACAACATAAATATTATTTAAAATGCAATGGTAAAATAGGAAATTCTTTGGTATTTATGAATTAAATTGGAAAAGCTTCTATTGTGACCAGGGTAAGGATATCCAATAGTAATGTTCAAAGATGTGTTATTACGGCAGATTATTAAACTGAAAGAACCATTTTTATTCAGCAGTTTTTTTTATTCGTTTTCTTCTTTTATCGATAGCTTTCTAGCATAACTTTTGACCGTAGCAGTATTGTTGTAATGACACTGACATTGTTTCAAAAACTAAAGACTTGATGGTGTTTGTGATGTTCAGCATGATGCGTGATGTTCTTGCCTCGTTAGTCAGAGTGCCTGATGGAAGTTTTACCGGGTTTTCTCCCATACGATACACAAATGTGGGGCACTTTCCCTTACAAGAGCACTCCTTTAAAGGGGCACTCCCCTTCTTCTTCAGCTACTTGGAGTCAAGTCAGACTTCTAAGTGTGCTCCATCACAATAGAAGCTTTTCCCTGTGCCTCCATCTATGAGACCACACGGGTTCTTGGACTTGACTTAAGGGGCAGAAAACACCAACTATTACTGAAGAAAGTTAATGTTAAGTCAAATGTTACTGAACATTTGGTAAAAAGTGGCATTGGGACATTGAGAGCCACTAATGATTCTCACATTAAATTTCATTACCTACTTTAAATCTGAAATTTAAAACTAGTCATCAGTAATTCCCTTAACACAAGTCATCAATTTTGGATTCCTTAGCTGGGAAACCTTTCGCACACACAAATGCGTATATACATGTGTATGTGTATGCGTGTGTGTGTAAATTGTGAAGTTCACTAAACTGTTGACTACAGTTAGAGTGTGCATGGTGTCGCAACTGAAAAGTAGTTGTCATACGCGGATCAACATTCAGCGATAGAAACTTGAGGATAGATGTGAAGTTCAGTCTTCTGTTGACTACCACCTCATTTCGGGACATCGGCACCCCAGCGACTATCAGATTGCTCACATCTAGAGGGGAAATAACGGACTATAAGAAGGAATCAGATAAAAGGCAGATGATGATGGACAGTGCAGAGAAAAGATCGACCATGCGTGGACAGCACATTTTTGATCGTAGATACATAATTTAACTGTAAATAATTAATTATAATTAAACTGTATATATAGTAATTAGCGGCTATGTTTCCCTCAATTAACGAACCATTATCATTAAGAGGATACGGCATATATATATTGTTGAATGTCGGCGGACCTCATGTTGTATTCCATTCATGTATGCCAATAACATCCCACCGATGGGCGATGAAGGAAGGATTTCGCCTTCCAGGAGGTGTGGTAGCTGCCCGCATGAATATGGGTGAAAATTCATTAGACAGCCTGACTATCGATGCAAGACGTTTTACTCGGTGTCGAAATAGTCGTCGAGTCTCTCCATTTCTAAAAGCAGCTATTGCAAAAGACGCCGGTAACGGATTTGAAACTGTGGATGTATTAATGATCAAATTTAAATCATCATTATCATCATTGATGCAACAGCCTCAAGGTAGGTCCTGGTTTAATTAGCCCAAATTGTGCCCAAAATAGTTCGCTCATCCATTCACAGAGCGACAAACCAAACCAAACCCGGCAGAAGCATGAATGTTTTCATTCCGGCTGTGCTTAGCAAGCTTTGAACCGAATTATAGTAACTCCAAAAGCCAACACGGCATCCACAAGGCCACTCAGATCTAATTCATGATTTGGGGCCTGAATGGCCGAGTGGCTAGCGCTCTGGAGCTCGGTACCAGAGGTTTCGGGTCCGAATCCCGGCGGTGCCATGGGTGTTTGTAGTGGTTCGGAATCCACTTTAAACTGTAGGTCCTGGTCTGTTTAGCCTAAATTGTGCATAAGATGACCGTAGACCGACAAACCAAACTAATTCATGATTTAATTCCTCTATCGAAAATTTATTTAATAATCAAATAATCAAATTTATACATTATTTATATATTTTTTATAATTCTTATAATTTATTGTTTTATTAGTAAATTGTAACAGACAGCATGTATTGTAAAAGAAACCTTTATATGTTATACATTTTGAACTGTATTTGTTAATCTCTATTTTACACTAAACCAATTTAAAATTGGACTCATTTAAAAACCAACAGAACATCCTGTAATGGTATAAACAATACAACAGTTCATTCAATAACCGAGCTGAACGAAACGCAGACCTTGCGAATCTATTAACAGCGATAGAAAACAAAGTATTTAATTATCAGAACATAATTAACCTCTTTGTGTGTGAGTGAGTATCAATGAAAACATGTGCATCGTGACTTTTTTTAATTAGTTTCGATAGCATAACGAAGTTCTTCAAGAAGCTGTTTCAGTGGGCATTCGTATAATAAACAATGACTTCGTTAGTTAAAATGAATGCATTTCTATTCTTACTGAATATTATAGTTAAAATTTATTTGAACACTTTTTTTAGAATGGGTGCAAATGAATTGTTATACATTTCATACAATTATTTTAATGAAATTGCTGGTTTCATTTATTTTATTTTGAGCTAGTTAAAAATGTGTTAGTTATTATTTTTTATTCGCAACTCTAAATGTTTCTCGGACATTGTGCGATATAATAAACATTTTTTACGCTTCTGTTTTAAATGATTGTTCTAAAACCTGTTCATTTATTTTGTAGAAAAATAAATAAAGTTGAATAACGCTTCAATTTTTACGCACTTTATAAGGTTGTTTTAGTTACTGAGTAGTTCAAAGTTGTTTATTTTTTAAAGTTGTTTAATGTTGAATTTATTTTAATGAATATTTTAAAATAATTTAATCAAAATTAGCATAGTATATGCGTTTTAAATTACATTTCACCTATTATTAGTTTCTTTAATGATATTTGTACAAATTAATAAAATAAATGCTCATATCGTATTTTCTTTATTTCACCAAAAATTAAAATTATTCTGTTTGGTTTGTTGCTCTACGGTAATTTTTTTGCACATACTGTAAGCTAATTAGACCGGGATTTACAGTTTAACGTGGATTCCGAACCACTCACAAACATCCATGTCACCGCCAGGATACGAACTTGAAGCTTGTGATACCAAAGGCCAGACGCTAGCCAATTGGCCATCGTCATCATCATCATTTGCACAACAGCCCACTGTGGGTCAATGGCCGTCTGCCTACTGTCAGTCCTAAGCCCAAAATATAAATGAAAGCGAACACCTGGGTTTGAACCAGGGACCTTTAAGTCTGCAGTCGAATGCTCTACCAAGAATCTATACCCCACAATTGGCCATTAGGTTCTCAAAATTATTTTGAGTTGTTATTAACGAACGTAAATTGAATGTATCAGTTTTTTTTGTGTTAATAATTTGTGTATTGTGTGCTTTATTTAAAATATGAATAACATTTTTAAACCAATAAATGAGCTAGTTTTTTTATAGTGATACATTCACGACGTTTATTAAAATAAAAATTGCTTAATTTTTTTTTTTATTTAAAGAGAAAGTTGTACGCTTATATAAAAGTTAGATGAAAACGATTTTTAAAGTATATAAATAAAGACTGACTGATGTGGGCCTGAATGGCGGAGTGGCTAGCGCTCTGGCGCTCGGTACCACAGGTTTCGAGTGCCATGGATGTTTGTAGTGGTTCGGAATCCACTTTAAAAAGTAGGTTCCGGTCTAATAGGATCATAGAGCGTTGCGGGGGCAGTGTTACTCCGCGTCCGTGGCTTATCTTCAAGTTACACGCGCCCCCTGGGTAATGCAAAGTGAGTACGTCTGTGCAGCACTTGCCTTAAGGCATCCAAAGACCAAGCTGTCTGTGTTTGCCAGCTGCATTAAAAAGAAAAAAAAACACTGACTGATGTAGTGAATCATAACTTAATATTAAAAATTACAGTGAATTTTCTTCACTCCGTCTGAGAGTATGATGTTATTATTGAACTGCGGAGTTCCTTTTATTTATTTCCGAGTTTTATTTAGTTGAAATTGATTATACTATTCCTTCTAAATAAAAAACAGACTATTATACATAAAACTAAAATAAACACTTTCAACAAATTTTAAATGAATCAATCATCATAAAGTGAACTTCAACTCAATGTAGATAATCTGGTTGAGTGAAGATTTCTTATTATCTAAGCATCAATCAAGTTATGTTTGTTTATTGGTTGAGTGAAGATTTCTTATTACTTAAACATCAATCAATTTATGATTTTTTATTCATGTTACATAATTTTTAAGCATACTTTTGCAAAAAGTCATTGAACAAAAAATTTAAACTGAGTTTGATACTGCAGAAAAAACATTTTATTACGGAAGCCTTTTTTATTCCATAAATCTAAAATATATATATTTTTTTGTTCTAATGCAGCTGACAAACACCGAGACAGCTTGGTCTTGGATGCCTTAAGGCAAGCGCTGCACAAACGTACTCACTTCTGCATCAAATTCAGGAGCGCGTGTAACTCTTGAAGATAAAAACCACGGAGTAACAGTCAATGCCACTGCAACACTCTTACGATCCTGCTTAGGGGACCGGGACCATTGTCAAAAAGTGGATCTCTTAAAACCATCATAAACATCCATGGCACCGCCGGGGACCTCGAACCTGAAACCGTGGTACCGAAAGCCAGAGCGCTAGCCACACGGCCATTCAGCCCCTAAAATCTAAAATATATAGTACATGGTTAAATTAAAAACCCGATTCAGTTTCTTCATCTATATATTAGATTGTTACACATGAAATGAATTTTTTTTAATTTCTAATGACAAGTTTACAGAACAACATATACAAAAAAAATATTATAGGTCCATCTCCATTTCTGGGCCTTCTGCACTGTACCTTCCCCAGCCTTTTTGAAGAGCTGCTGGTTGTAATCTCGCGTGACCCAGTGAGATGTCTAACTTGGTTCTCGTATTTTCTCTTTTACATAATACTGTATTAAAAGAGATATAATATAATATAATATAATGTATAAAAAATAATGTATATATATATTTACTTTTTTATATAACGTATGAAAAAAAAATACAAAGAACAAGATAGAGCAAATGCCATCAGTTAATCCATCTACTTAAGTCTGGCAATCCAATAACGCTTCTATAAAGAAACAGGAGGCAGTGCAGAACAGGAAGCAAGGTGAGACAGATCCATTTCTTCCTGGTTATCACGCAGGAGACAGAGAGCCAGTTTAATTCTGTGAAAGTGCTTGCGGAGACAATTGTGACCACAAAGAAGTCGTAGCAATGCCACCGATGATATTGGGATAAACCACTTGAAGGCCGTGTTTGGAGATCATTTTGCCGTATTAGACATTGCCCAGAGTGCATCACGAGGGAGTAGATCTACGTTGCACTCTATGAAATGAACTTTTGAGCGTATAATTTTTAAAAGGACATTAACACAAATTCCTTGAACGCATTTAATTAAAATTTGCTCTATATACATCAATGCACTTCTACAGTCAATTATAAAGCAGTTTTATACCAATTTCAAAGGAAATTTTTGAATTAGAGTCAATTAAAGGCTGTTTTGATAAATTCGGCATAGACAAAGCGTTTATTCTTTAAAAACGATTATAAATGCTTAGTCCTGGCAGTCCATAGGAAAAAAAGTATGATTAATATGGAGGATAAGGCAAAACATGGAATTTCAACTCATGTGGAATTTTAATGTTTGGAGTGTGACTTGTGAAAAATGAGGTGCATGGAGAAGAATAAAGCTTTTTCTATTCACCAACCTGGTTCTGGCGACAACAATTTCTAGTGTATACTACCAATTTGTTGATAGTAATACTGTGCATTAATTGTCTGTCTATTCCCAGGAAGTTGTAATGGATAACCCTCCTTTGCTTACCCCCAAAACATTGTCGTCTTTGGATGTAAGCCTGGTCTGCATGCGTGTTTGGCTTTTCATCTGCATCCAGCCACTG
>BPLQ01004104.1:0-17069 GCA_021605075.1 Caerostris darwini
CTGTGGCTGTTGTCTAGTCACTTCGATCACTTCAAGCGAATCTGAGCTGCTACTTTTTGGCATTTAAATCTTAACTTATTTATTTGCTACGATGTGCAACTTAAATTAGAACATGGCTATCTGACTTTTTAAGCTGTAATTTTAAATTTTAATTTGTAAATTTTTAATGGTGCACTTTCATTTATTAACTTTTAATTCTTTCCATATTTTAAAATATTTTCACTTAATTTTCTTAACAGCTTTTAATATAAATCTTAATTGCTAATAACCTTGTTACATTGTTTACATTTAACTTTTAAATCCTTAACTTTAGTTAAGTCTTAATTATTACTTTTATAAACTGTTAATTTTAAATCTTATCAATAGTAAACCATAACTGCTCTCTGTTCACGTATAATTAGTAATTTTAAATTCTTATTTTTTTTTTTTTTTTTTTTTTTTTTTATAAACAAGATGTGTATTTTCCTGGCTTTGGTCAGGTTTTTTGGAATCTCTGTAAAAAGACTGATGGCGCCATCTGTCGGCGTGCCTTTAAAATAGACATGTAAACAAGTTGCGTTTGCAACTTGTATGTCGCACCATTTTTATCTTTTACTTAATCATAATTTCTTTATTTTATTTTATTTCATATTAAACTTTGTTTAGCTTTAACTTTTTATTTTTGGGCATCGTCAACGGACTCCTAATTGTACCGATAGCTTTAGCTTTTTCGATCTCCTGCTTTAATTGTTCTCAAGCAGGAGGTGTTTTTCTTAACTTTTAATTCCTTTTTTATCTTTTTCATTTTTATTCATTAATTTTAAGCAACTTCATTTTTGTGCTAATGTTTACCAGGTTTTTGTAGATTATACGCTTTTACTTACAGTAATTGCTGATACACTTAATTAAATTTTGATGCTAATTAATTTCGATGCAAGTTGCATTCTCTTAACTTTTCAAAAAATCACTCAATAGAACCTACGAGCTATTTAATTTTTATTAAATCTCAGCACACAACTTCTACCTCTGTGACGGTCAAATAGTGTACTCACATCAACAAAAATTCCTTCCCAATTCCTTTTGGAACAAATTATTCTATTTCGTGAAAATGCTTTCGGACGAATAGGAGACTTGCAGAGTGATTCTCAAGTATGAGACCTCGTGTGCTTATAGTACATCTTTAGGAGTAAATTATTTTTTTAACACGAAGAGAATTGGAGAGGACGCTCTCCGTTATGGTCACTCATATGACGCTGTAGGGCACCGTTCTGACTAAATTCTTTGCCAAACTTAAATGGACACTTCAAAGGTCGCTCTCCAGGTTGAGTCATCAGATTAAACGTGCTTTTTCACGTCACCAAGATTTGATGAGTGGTATTCGCAAAAGGGACACTGATGCATCTTCACATTGATTTCAAGGCTGCCAATAATCTCTGCAAAATAAGAATTAGCTTGCATTTATTAGAAATTAACTCAAACAATTAAAATTCATTAAAAATGCACATATATGAAATTTTGAAAATGAAATGTATATGAAATATACATATATGAAATTTTTCTTGTAAATTTTTTTATAATTTTCAACAAGAATTACTTTAGAAATCTAATACCAATAGTGATACAGATAAACGGGTTCGCAAGGTAGATACAGAAATTTTCAATACTTCACTCCCACGTTTGTTTCTGAAAGAGAGAATCCACTGTTTTAATAAACGTGTAACAAGAAAGTTGTTCATTAATTTGATTTTTCAGATTGTTATAATTTGGTATATAGAATAATTCACATATAACACGAAACATGAGATGACATATACATGAAATTAAAGAAAGTAAAAGGATGCACATGTTGTTTTAAGTGAGAATTTCATGAAAACACGTTAGGACAATTACGACATTTATAGGGTCGTTTCCCAGAATGAGTCCTCGTGTGATCAATCAAGCTTCGTTTTTCAGAAAAACTTTTCTCGTACGAAGAACATTGAAAAGGGCGCTCTCCTATGTGGATCCTCAGATGAACCTTCAGGTGGTATTTCCTATCAAATGCTTCGCCACACTGAATCACACACTTAAATGGTCGCTCTCCAATATGAATTAACACATGTATTTTCGCATTAGTCAATTTGTATGGGCGGCATCTTGTACGCACGTCTACTCGCAATCTCTGCAAATAAATAAAAATTATTCCGGATTTATTGATGGATATTACAGTTTTAAGTGCAATATGATAAATAATTCAAAAATTCAATAGTATTATCACATAAATTAGATACAAATTATTTAAAACCAATAAAACAGATTTAATAGGAAATTCTTAACAATATAAATTATTGATCACAGAAATAAAGTGAAAAAAATGGTTGTTATAAATATAACATGTTAGTTATAAGATTTTCAATACTGTAATACAAGTTATTTCGTCCACATGCATTTAAAACATTTGCTGGTTCATTATAACTTGGAAACATAAAATACATTTCAGACAACAAAATATTTCAATATGATGCCAGTTGCACCTCCTCTTATGTCAAAATAAAAATTGCATCATTGGGTAATAACTTCCTAAATTTGATTTCGTACATGTTTTATTATTTGAAATTAGCCCACAAAAATATTCGAATAGTTCATTAATTCCACAACAAGGTTGGATCCTCCGAAATCCAATGCCCTGCTTGATTACTTTCCACCATGTCTGCGACCTGAGGGCAATTGCAAACTCTTTGGCTTCTGATTCGAATCCTGGCTGTGACGTGGATGTTTGTTAATGGTTTGAATCCACGTTAAACTGAAAAGCCCAGTTTAATTAGTCTGAAGTGTGCAAAAAATGACCATAGAGCGACAAACGAAATCCTCCATGTTTTTTTTATATGCATATTTAGAAAAAGTTAATGAGAAAAGGCTTTGAAGTTAATACAAAACAATTACGGACATTATCCAGTATGAGCATCCATTTGCGTATTCAAAGCCTTATTTTTAGAGGAAAAACTTTTCTTACAAACAGCACATTGAAAACTCTCCAGTGGGTGTGTCTTCAGTTGATCCTTCCACTGAATCTTCTGAGTAAATTTTCTGCACACATAAAAGGACAAAGATCTCCGAAGTGATGATCCAGAATTGGAGACCCGCCTGTCTGAGCAGTCAGGTACCATGATGCGTGTATGGAGGATACAAGCAACACAGCGAATGTGAACTTGTTGCCCGTGAAAAAATTGAAAAATGAAGTGACGCGTTATTAAAACAGTAAACGCAACAATAGAAATTATATTATTAAATTAATATTATCACTGAAAGACAAACACGCACAACCAAAATGGTCTGTCAATGTCCTCATTTTTATTTTTCCTCTCATGAACATGCACTCACCCTGGCCAAATTCCCGCCAACTAGTCCAATGATAATGATAATGCACCAGTGTTTCTTAACATAAATGCTGATTCCTCCTCTTGCACATCTGTTGCACGTATTAACGAGGAAATTTTTGTAAAGGACAAGATCAAATTTCGTCAAAATTTCCTCGTTTCCTCAATTTCTTCAATTTGTTTGGTGGGCGTAGCTGCAGTAGCTAAACTGAAGAGAGTTCAGATTGAAGATTTTAATTTTCATCGCTCTATGGTGTCATTTTCTGCACACTTCAGACTAATTAGAGCGGGATCTACAATTTAGCGTAAATTCCAAACCACCAACAAACCATCACCGCCAGGAATCGAACCTGAATCTGTGGTACCAATGGCCAGAGCGCTAGCCAATTGGCCATCTTTGCGCTGATTATATTTGGAGTTACTAGCCTGGACGATAACATTAACTTTTTCACTTAGAAGATGCTAGACGATGCAGACCGACTCTTTCTTTGACGGAATTTCGGAGTTGGTTGCATTTAATTGCGCTTTTTTTTTTACATTTTTCTAGAGCTCAGCTTCATCTGTTTAAGAAACACCGTAATTTTTTCAGAACTCGACGTCAATTCATTGGTGAATTTAGACGAATTACTATTAGAGATTTCGCATAGAGAGTTTGCATCTAATTCCAACTGATTTAAAGATTGTAAATTATTTTCGGTTCTATGAAGCCTCTGCCTTAAATTAGATGCAAATTCGCAATCAATTGAATACTTCATTAATATGCCTCATAATAAGAAATCAAAACGTTTTTATATAACCTTGATTACACTTTTGCTTGTAGTATTTGCGCAATGACTGTTTTTGTTTCAAATTTAAGTACTAACTGAATCTAAATTTTTCTTGTAATTCTGCCAACGGATCGTTATTTTTAATGTATAAAACTGTGAATCCGGGTAGATTAATGAATAGTAGTTTTTTACAATTACCAGTATATGTCGAGGACAATCTGCAATTTATCAAAACTTCTTCAAAATCTGGCGGTTTCACGGTAATATTCGTTGATAGATCTTCTGATTTGAAGTAAGTTTTAGAGAAAATGCAATTTTCGATGAATAACAGCAATATCTGCAGACACTTTTTCACCTTGTAAAACTGTCACCATGTTCGCACTTATATCCGTTCGTACTATTAAACATATTTAATTTAGAGAGATGAAGAAAATCTAAACAAGAATAAACTGTTCAGTTTTTACTTTCACGCGTCGCTGATCCATTTAAAGCGTTCAATTCGTAGATTAAATTCAAAGACTGCACCAACAAGACTTTGCAACACTTTAATTCCCAAAACATTCAATAATGTATGCGTATCGAGAAGCAGAGACTCTGGCTCTCTGAGTTGGTGCACAGACGCTTCTTCCCCATATTCACGGAGAACAGTAGCAAAACAAAAATGGGCCACCTATCTCCAGAAAATTCAACCATAAGAACTGACTCTGTAGCAAAGACCTTGGAACAACCCAGTGCTTTAATTGCAACAAGTTTCTCCATGGTAATAATAATTGTGGCTCAAACCCTAAATGTCTCCAGTGCAGAGGCCCCCACTTCATCAAAAAATGGTCTGATTGAATCACCCACCTGTATCAAGTGTGGCAAGCAAGGTCACCTCGCCTCATGGAGAGACTGTTCCATGTTTCCCAAGACATCATTCAAGCCTTCCACTGCTACTGTTTTACCACCTGAAAGACCCTTCAATGGCGAGCCTACAGACGAGAGCATCACTTTTACTAAAAGATAACAAAGCGACATCTACGATATTTAGTATGCAGCCAAGACAAAAAAATAAAACAGAAAGCAGGAACGTTAAGAA
This sequence comes from Caerostris darwini, assembly GCA_021605075.1. NCBI lineage: Eukaryota > Metazoa > Arthropoda > Arachnida > Araneae > Araneidae > Caerostris > Caerostris darwini. The sequence goes on from BPLQ01004104.1 coordinate 5,181, forward strand.
ATGCTAGAAATGTCCATGTATCCTGCAATGTAGTCGAAAATAAGCGAGCTTATTTGCAAAAGCGGATTTAGTCCTGTCCCCCATTTCCGCACGTCCAAACAAACCGTCAACCGCATCTGCTCTTCGATGTGTCAGAGAACGCAGCCCGAAAGATAACGCACTTTACTTGGATTGCATGGTTATTCCACCGCAAACTCTCTGAAAATATAATTTAAAAAAATAACATTAACTTCCTTCATTATTCACGTTTGTTTGTTCTCGTTGTTCGTGAACCAGCTGAGGTCGTCCTACTGGCATGCATCCCTTTCTATCAACAATGCCAATCGTTTTATGACTACACTCCTGACAGCGTTCCCACGTTCAGTTTCCTCTCTCCACCATACTTTTTCCCTTGCAAATCCCATAGTTTCACCGTCGTCCACTGGTTTTATTAATACATTTTTTTTTCGAGTTCTTCTGATTTTATAATTGGCATTGGATCGTTCTAAATTTACAAATAACTTTTAATTGATATTTTGATTTATTTTTCGTAACTATGTGGATGTGCTCTAGTAAGCACAGGAGCACTACCCCTTATTCAATCTCGTCAGTATACTCTCAACCCTGATTCGCCAGGCGCTCCTATGACGTCATTGTTTCAAACCAATCGGAAGGAAGAAAGGCTTACCGTTCGCGTGTCGTCATCCCTTCAAACCAATAGGCGAAAAGACACGCCCACGATTAGCTCTTTCGCGTTTGTCTAAACCTGGGATCCGATCCGAACAATCAATTTGGATCATGGTTCGATATTGAAAGCATAACACTTAAAACTTCAGACCGCGTTACTGAATTTTAGAACATTTAAGGACCTTTTTTGTTTTTTCGAGATTTTCAGTAATTTTTAAGATATGCAAGATGACCGTATATAATATAACAATATAATTAATGGTGATAATAATTTTAATGCTAAGATTATATTTATTTGGTTATAGGAGGAAAATAACGTTCTGTTAGAAGTTGAAATTTTTTTTACTAAATAAAACATTTTTTTTTCTATTCCAGAGTGCGTATGACATGAATAAAAAGAGCCTTAATAACTTTTGTATTAATAAAATTTAAAGAAAAGATAGTGTGAAGTGTATTTAAAAAGTGCAAAAGTAGAACTTTTAAAAAATACTCGTTTCATATAAAGCCTATTAACTAGAATAAAATTTTAATTACGTTTAAACGATAAATCACCTAAAAAAACAGTAAACTAAAGTAATGAAATCTTTCTTAAAAATCAAGGAATTTCAAAAGTAAATCGTAATCAAAATGGTGCAAGAAAGTATATGCAGACACATTATGTAAAAATCAAACATTATGTAAAAATCAAAGTTTATAAGGTAAAAATTACATCGCATTTATTATCTTTGTGAACAGAATCAATTTTTCTTAGGATATCACTTTTTAATCCCTTCTTGCATGATTTTTCATATGATATTGTAAGTGATGTTTCTGAGCAAAACGCTTGCCACAAATATGACATTTAAAAGGTCGCTCTCCAGTATGAGTCCTCACATGACGCTTCAGATTTGCTTTCTGAGAAAATGCTTTGCCACACTGAAACGGACACTTGAAAGGGCGCTCTCCGGAGTGGGTTAAAACATGCTTTTTCACGGCACCAACATGTGATGAGTGGTATTCACAATAGGGACTTTGATGTATCTTCACATTTTCCTCAAATCTGGTAAAAACATCTGCAAAAGAAAATAACAATTAGCCTGCATTTGTTGATTGACATTAAAGTTTAAATCAGAAAATTCAAAATCCTTATAAGTATATATATAAACAAAATTGTTTCGCGTCGCGAATGTCTGGCAAACATGTGAGAGATTCGTGCACCTTTCAGCCGGTTGTTTCCCTTTCCAGCAATCGGTGGGCGAAGTATGTCTTGAAAATTTCAAATCTTGCACTTTTTTTTCTACTTATATTATGGTCAAAAAATTATTAGCAGTTTGAGCAACGCATAGGAATCACTTGTCTTTTAAGAAATTTGAAAAATAATTCTTTTAATTTGTGAAAGTTACATTACAATTACTAATTTGACAACTGAAAACTTCACAGAAAAATAATTTCGCAAATATTCATCAAAATGTACAATGAGTTTGGGAGTATTCTCTAAACCGGGGGCCTCCAAACTACGGCCCGCGGGCCAAATTGGGCCGCCAGTGTCGTTAATCCGGCCTGCGACAACGAATAGCTTATTGTTGCTGTAATAATTTGGATAAAAAAACACATTAAAACACTAGAAATTATAGATAATGGCAGAAACGAATGCGACAACGAATAGCTTATTGTTGCTGTAATAATTTGGATAAAAAAACACATTAAAACACTAGAAATTATAGATAATGGCAGAAAATTAAAACGATTTTGGCCCTTGGTACTTACTGGAGTAAACAATATGGCCCTAAGGCTGGAAAGTTTGGAGACTCTAAACCATATCATGATTAGTTTTCATTTATATGTTTGGCCGTTCAATATTGCAATAAGAAGAAAAACATACAAAACTGTAAACATCACATTATTTTAAATTACAAAGAGCCACATCATAGAAAAATGTACACAATCAAATTTAATTACTAGAATAATAACATTTAATTTAATTAATGGAGTTACGTCTTCTGCGTAAAGCACGTATTCATAAGTTTATAGTATGTAAAAGAAACTACAAAATAATTATTAGAACATTGCAATAATAACGATAACCCATATTGAAAGGTTTCGATGAGCGTGCAATATTGTATGCAAATATTTGACTAAAATCTCCGATATTTTCAATATAAGCTGTTCAAACTGTTCACAGCAATTATGCGAGATGCTGGAGGGTCAATTTTCTAAGTGGATATTTTGAATCTTGCAAGAGTATGAAGAATTTTGGATTTGGATTGCATGTATTATGAAGCATTTTAATTATGCTAATTAAACTTCGGCCAACTATTTTTAATTAGTTGAATTACGATAGATATTGAATTTACAATAATAATTTTAAAAAATTAAGATTACCAGGTACACAAAAAAATTTACTAGAAACAAAAGCTTTGTTAAACAGATATTAAAATCCATTGAACTCATCAAGTAGGATCCTCTTTTGCTAAAATACACGTTGTTGATTTGTTTTCAAATGTTTTTCAAATTTTTCAAATATTACATGCTATATTAAGTTGGAACTCAGTGACAATGATGTGAGTGAAATACTTCAGAACCACTCTGCAATTCTCCTATGAACGTAAATGGGCTCATTTAATGCATCTTTATGAGAAAATCTGTGTCCACACAAAGAGCACACGCTCTCCCGTATGGGTCCTCAGATGACGCTGCAAGGTACCCTTTTGAGTAAATGCTTCGCCACACTGAAATGGACACTTGAAAGGTCGCTCTCCGCTGTGAGTTAAAGCATGGCTATTTACATGACTACGATCTTCACATTGCCATCACATCTGCAAAAGAAAATAAGAATTAGCCTGCATTTGTTGATGGATATTTGAAATTAACTCAAAAATTCAAACTCAGTAAAAACGGAAATGCATATAATATATATATATATATATATATATATATATATATTGATTTAATGAACATATAAAAATATTAAATTCAATGTACAATTACATTTATAATATGTATTGCTGAATATTTGTGAAAGTTTTTATACACAATAGATTATAAGATTAACGTGAAAATATATACCAAAAAAAATATGAACATAGGTATGTAAATTCCTGAAATAAAGAACAAAAAAACTGTATACATTTTAAATTACAAATAGCAACATCATATTAAATTAAAAACAAAATTTAAAATAGTATATTTAATTACTATAATAATATTTAATTAATGGAATAACGTATTCTGCATAAAGTATGTATTCATAAGGGAATAATAATTAAAAGAACATAATTTCGACACTACAGTAATAAAAATAACTCTTGAAAGACATCCATGATAGAGCAATATTGACTGAAAATATTTCGTTAAACTAATAATATTCATATAATCTGTTAAAACAGTCCGGGCTATCTGCTGACGGATCAACTTTATTTAAGTGTGGATATTTTGATTCTGGTAGTGAAGTAGCTGATTTCGAGATGCCATTTCAAATACCCGATATCCTCTTACTTCATTAAAATTTTCAACCACCCAGACAATGTTTCAAAAAGTATTACTTTAGAAATCCATTACTAGTAGCAACACAGGTAAACGGGTTCGCAAGGTAGATGCAGAAATTTTGGATACTTCACTCCCAAGTTTTTTTCTGAAAGAGAGAATCGACTGTTGTTAATAAACGTGTAACAAGAAAGTTGTTCATTAATTTGATTTTTCATCTTTCTGATATAATCTGTTAAGTACAATAATTCATAGAAATAGAACAAAAAATTCGAGATGGCATATACATAATAAAGGCAAAACGAAAAGAAAATAATCAACGGATGCACATGTCGTTGCAAGTGAGAATTTGATGAAAACGCTTTAGGACAATTGTGATATTTATAGGGTCATTTCCTATTATGAGTCCTCGTGGGATTTGTCAAGATTCGCTTTTTAGAAGAACTTTAGTTATTCTCCAGGAAGAATCCATAGATGAATCTTTAGATTGTATTCCGCACCAAATGCTTCTCCACACTGAATCACACACTTAAATGTTGGCTCTCCAATATGAATTAAGACATGGGGTTTTCCCATTAGTCCATTTGCATGAGCAGTATTCACGAAAGGGGCTTGGATGTATCTTGCACGCATGCCTTCTCACAACCTCTGCAAATAAATAAATAAAAATTAGTCCGGATTTATTGATTCATGAATTAAATTCATTGGCACTTTAATTATATTTCAAGAACATAAAATACACTTTCTGAGAATAAAAATTTTAATGTAATACCATTTATTCCTCTACCGAACATAACAAGCCGAGTTAGGCATATATTTCAGCAAGAATTGTTACAATTTAATTTCATACATATTTTATCGAAATTAGAATTTTGCCACCTCAAAAATTATCTGTATTTTACACAGCTTATAGAAATAAAATTTTCCCTGAGAAGTTACATAATTTTTTTCTTGTTTCTGCAAATTGTATTGCAATTCATTCACTTCACAACGAGATTGCAATGTCTAAAATATAATATCCGCTTTTGCTATGTATAATTAAAAAATGTCCCCGGCCTTGTTACTAATACGACACAGTTAGGGGAACTTCCGAGTATGAGTTCTCATGTTCAAATCCAAACTATATTTACCAGAAATTTTCTTCTCACACGGATATTGAAAAGGGCTTGTAAAAAAATGATTCCAGAATCACAGATTGTGAAAAAAAACCATTCTGATACAACTTTTGTCATCCACATCAATTCAAAATATTTTTTATTTTCATTATATTTCAAGAACATACAAAATATTTACTGAGAATAAAATTTTTAGTATAATGTTAGCCTTTTCACAGATCTCATTCTGTTCAGTTTAACACATTTTAGAATGTCAAAATCTCTAAAAAGTTTATACAAAATTGTATTTTCTTCTGCAATTTCCATTGTCATTGATACCACCAAAAATAGTACTTAGCACTTTTCTTTCAAAGATTGCCAACGTTTTCTCTTCTCTTGCTGTTAGTGACCATATTTTAGATGCATATGTTAATACTGTTCTTGGATATTACAGTGTCACACATAATAATATGCAAGCAATTCATGAAATTCAAATCAACTTTGTAATGCACTTCTGTCTGTTGTACACACTTATTCCAAAAATGACTACTTCCAGGATTTTTTAGATTATATACCTATACGCAAACACAATAAAAACAATAAAAACCAAAAAATGCAGCATAGAAAAAAAATATTTTATTCTATTTATAGTTAATTTCTTGCAAAATCAGAAAGGAATTATGTTGTTCCCTACTAATCACAAAAGAATCACAAATACTAGTGGCTTATGATTCGTCCATTCAGCGTTACTTTATGACAAAAGAAATAAGAATATTGTCATTTTAAGTATGCTACAATGCACATCATAAAAAATCGTTCTATATTCTTTTTGGATTCTTCTTCTAATTCTCTTTGAATTTTAATTCTTATTTTCCTTGAATTCTTACTAGACTATTTAAAATTAATTATACTATTGTGTCCATAAAGTAAGATCCGTTTTCAATTTAAAGTTCCCGGGGCTTATGGATTTTCAGTTTTTTTTTCTTTTTTAGATTTCTGCACTGTCCTTGACACAAGTGTGAAATTTTACTTTAAAATATTCATTAGTGTTTGAGTTACGCTTAGCTGTGTGAGACGGTAAAACGGATTCCGGTGATTTTTGAAATGTCTGAATGAATTGAGCAACGAACTTGCATTCAGTTTTGTTTGAGGAAACGTATAGAATGTCGCAGAAGACATTCGATGAGCATTCCTTTATCGGAAAGAAATGTTTAGGAGTGGTTCAAAGAAGGCAGTGAACGCGTTGAAGACGAAGAGCCCTCTGGTCAACCATCAGCATCAACCGACAAAGCTCACTTCCAAAAATTAAAGATTTGGTGCTTACAAACCGTCTATTTACAATCTTCAATAAAAAAGTTGATCTTTAAAAGAATACGCGATTTTACACGATTTTACGATTTTACACGAATACACGATTTTAAAGTCTTATTCTTTATGCAAGTTGTGGTGCCAATTACGATTACCCAACTTTGGTAACCTATTTGTAATTACAATGGAATTTTTATTCTTATTCATTTACACTAAAAATTAAAAAAAAAACTAAGATTAAGAGGTACTCATACAAATTTATTAAAAAACAAAATTTTTATTAAGCCTATACTAAATTCAATTGACTCATCGTTCAAAATCTTTTCTGCAAAGATTGCATATCGTTTATATATTTTAAAATGGCCCCTTTAAGAGTTCATACTGAGTGTATACTTTGCTGCCCATAAAATATGGCCAAGGAAAGAAACTTCGGTGTCCCTTTCCTCCATGAAATTTTGCATGCTATTTCAAGTGTGAATACCGTGAAAAAGGCTTTGTGACTAACAGGAGACTTGCAGAGTGGTTCTCAAGTATAAGTCCACATGTTCTCATTTAAAACATATTTACGAGATTTTTTTTTCACACAAAGAGCATTGGAAAGGACACTCACCGGCATGAGTCATCAGATAATACTTCAGGTTACTATTCTGAGTTAACGCTTTGACACACTGATAAGGACACTTGAAAGGTCGTTCTCCAGTGTGAGTTAAGACATGGCTTTTCACATGACTAAGTAGAGATCTCACTCATTTCGACAAGTATCTTAAAAAATTGATGCTTGCATTTCTTTAAAAAAAAATTCATTTTAATGTTAGCTAGATACAATTCTTAATATTTATGTAGCTGATATCATGAAAAAAACTTTTATCCCTAAGTTAAAAACATCATTTTGAAATTTTGTCAGTTTATTGTAACGAATAATAATTCCACAACTCACTTGGATTCTGTGACAAATAATATTCTGGTTTCGTGAATTAAAATGCGAAGGTAAAAAAGAAAAAAATTAAATTATTTTTATGACGGCGAATTTAATAGTACTTGTTTTATGAGTATTGCAATACAAAAATTTAGAAAACGTATTTAAAATATCCCCATTTCTCCAATGAAGTGTCTTTAAATTATCGTCAAATTTTCTACAAACATTTATAAAACAAAAATTACACTGGATTTATTGATTCAAATTGCAGTTGTTTTACACATTAAATTGAGAAAATATTTATAAAATTTAAAAATATTCGTATTTAATATTTCTGTAACAAACATTTTTAAGAACCGATGAATGCATCTTAAACATCAAAATTGTACAAATGATACTTTTATAAGTTTTCATGCAAACTTCTAAGTTGGAGCCTTCGTGATCCATATAATTACACATACATATTCTAGAGTGTTGCGATTCCTTTTCTGCATATATATGCACAGGTATATAATATGTAGATTACCTTGTTCATAGAAAACAATATAGAGCACTAATTTTCTATTTTATTTCAGGACAGTATTTAGACGTAGTATTTCTACTATCAGTACAACAAATTTTTACTGCATTGGTCTTATAAAAACAAGTAATATATAAAAAAAAAAATTAAAATCAATTCCTCCTTTTTTTCACTATATTGCAGAAAGTCCTCTATAAATAATTTTCATTTATTTTTTTAAGTTTATCTGGCTATTGGTAGATATAGGCAACTTAAATCTAAAAAAAAAATAAAATAAATTTAATTTAATTTCTGAATTAATATTTGAAAAAATTGTATTAACATCCAGTGTCATCCACTACAAGTTCAAAAAATAATGTATCTGAACTTGAGTGGATGAATAAAAAGTATGTTATGAACGATTGAAAATTTTAACATGATATATATAGGGAGAGTGTGAGCGAATAGAAGGAATTGAATAAAGTCATAAACTACCCCCGCAACGCTATACGATCGTGTTAGACCGGGACCTACGGTTTAAAGTGGATTCGGAACCACTATAAACAACCCGAAACTTGTAGTACAGAGCGCCAGTCAGCTAACTATTTAGCGATCAGACTCCTCCTCTATGCATGTTGTGTTGTTACTTGCAATTACACAAGTTTTGCAACCTATTTGTAATTAGGTACGTTACAATGGAATTTTTATTCATATTGAAATACACTAAAAATTAAAAAAACTAACATTACTAAGTACTCACACAAATTTATTAAAAACAACAATTTTATTATGCCAATACTAAATTCAATTGACTCATCGTTCAGAATCTTTTCTGCAAAGATTGCATATAATTTATCTATTTTAAAATAACATACATTTGACGATAGATGACTCTCCAATGAGTTCATATCGAGAGACATTTTGGTAGCCCATAAAATATGGCAAAGGAAAGAAACTTCGGTGACCATTTATATATGACTTTTTGTGCACTAATTTATTCCGTGTTTTCCAAGAATTCCATGACAATTTTTTTTTTGAGAAATACTTCAGAATCATTCAGCAACTCTCCTATGAGCGTCCATGTGCTCATTTAAATCATCTTTACGAGAAAATCTTTCTTCACACAAAGAGCATTGGAAAGAACGCTCTCCGGCATGGGTCTTCAGATGATTCTTCAGGTGGCTATTCCTAGTATATGATTTGGCACATTGAAATAGACACTTGAAAGGCCGCTCTCCTGTGTGAATCCTGAGATGAGGCTTCAAGCTAGTTTCTGTATAAAATGCTTTGCCACACTGAAAGGGACACTTGAAAGGTCGGTCTCCCGTGTGAGTTAAAACATGCCTTTTCACATTAGTAAGTATGCATGAGCGGTATTCGCAAAAGGGACATTGATGTATCTTTAAATTATCTTCATATCTGCTAAAAATCTCTGTAAAAGAAAATAAGAATTAGTCTGCATTTATTAATGAATATTAGAGTTTAACTCAAAACAATTTGAACCATATTTAAAACGCATATACATATTTAATTTATATATATATACATTTAAATTAGACTCTGTAAATTAATTGTAGATCATAGAGATATAAGGAGAAAATCGACGTAACAAAAAAAATATCTAAAAAATATCTTCGAAAAATATCTAATTTCAAAAAAAATGCACTACTTTTACTAAGAAACCAATTATGTTGATCTCCCCTGTGTGAAAACTGCACCATCATCTACTCATTTCCACAAGTAAAACTTATTCATAAAAATCAAAAATAGGATTTAAGGCTAAAATGCTCAATAAATGTTATTTCCGTATATATAGTTCGCATGAAAATGCATTTCTTCCTATTACTATTTTCCCTTAAAATTATAATTTGTAACCTATGCATTTCTATATGTCGTTTTAAGTCAGAAGATTGTGAAAATCCTCTTTGACAAACATGACCATTGAAGGGGCGTTCCCCAGTATGAGTCCTCAGATGAATCTTCAGGTCAATGTTGTGACCACACTGAAACAGGCACTTAAAGGTCGCTCTCCGGTGTGAGTTAAAACATGACTTTTTACATGACTCCGTTCAGATGAGTGCTATTCACAAAAGGGACATTGATGTATCTTCTCATTGCCTTCATATCTGCTGAAAACCTCTGCGAAAGAAAATAAGAATTAGCCTGCATTTATTGATGGATATTTGAAATTAACTCAAATATTCAAACTCATTAAAATGAAAATGCATATAATACATATACTATATTGATTTAATGTACATATAAAAATATTAAATTCAATATACCAATAAAATCTTAATGAGCATTGCTGAATATTTGTCCAACATTTTATACACTAGACTATTTATTACATTAGATTATTAATTACACTACATTATTTATTACATTAGATTATTAATTACACGAGATTATTTTTATACAATAGATTATAAGAGTAACGAGAAAAAAAAATGAACGCAATTTTGTAAATTCATGGAAAAAAAAAAAAAACCCAAAACATTGTGTACATTTTAAATTACAAATAGTAACATCATATTAAATTACAAACAAAATTTAATATTCATGATTTAATTACTATAATAATGACATTTAATTAATGGAATAGCGCATTCTGCGTAAAGTATGCATTCATAAGGGAATATTAAGTAATAGAAAATAATTTCAACACTACAATAACACAAATAACACTTGAAAGACATTCATTAGAGAGCAATATTTGATGAAAATATTTCGTATAATTAATTATATTCATATAATCTGTTAAAACAGTCCAAGTGATCTGCTGACGGGTCAACTTTCTTTATGTGTAGATATTTTGAATCTTGTAGGGAAGTAGTTGATTTTGATCTGCGTTGGAAATACGCGATATCCTCTTGCTTCGTTAAAATTTCCAACCACCCAGCCAATATTTCAACAAGCATTACTTTAGAAATCCAATACCAATAGTCATACAAATAAATGAGTTCGCAAGGTAGATACAGAAATTTCCAATACTTCGCTCCCACGTTTGTATCTGAAAGAAAGAATATTCTGTTTTAATAATCGTATAACAAGAAAGTTATTCATTAATTTGATTTTTCAGATTTTGTTATATAAAATAATTCACATATAACATGAAACTTGAGATGACATATACATAAAAATCACAGAAATTAAAGAAAGTAAAAGGATGCACATGCTGTTTCAAGTCAGAATTCCATGAAACCGCTTTAGGACAGTTATGACATTTATAGGGTCGTTTCGCAGTATGTGTCCTCGTGTAATCAATGTGACTTCGCTGTATAGAAAAACCTTTGGTTATTCTGCAGTATGAATCCTCAGATGAATCTTCAGGTCGTATTCTGCATCAAATGCTTCGCCACACTGAATCACACGCTTAAATGGTCGCTTTCCAATATGAATTAAAACATGGGTTTTCACATTAGTCAATTTGTACTGGAGCGGTATTCACGAAAGGGGAGTTGATGCATCTTGCACGCACGTCTTCTCACAACCTCTGCAAATAAATAAATAATTAGTCAGGTTTTATCGAGGGATGTTAGAGTTTTAAGTTCAATAACATGTAAATAATTTAATAAATTCAATAGAATAGTAGCTTAATTTTAGATGCAAAAGATTTAAAACCAATAAATCTTAGATGATTATTAAGAAATTGTTTCATTCCAGTTTTGTTTTCTCTATCGTAAAGTGTCCACAATAAATTAACATGATGAACCAGTCTTCCATAACAAAAATGCTGATTCCTCCTCTAGCACGTCTGTTGCACGTATTAACGAGGACAATTTTGTAAAGGACGAAATTCGGAATTCCAGTCTCTTGTCCTGCTGTAAGATAAAATATACATAAAATGATACCTAAACTTACCTGATACATAAAAATGTCAGATTTGTAATCGCAGATGAAAGTCATCAATTTGAACTTTCTTCAATTTAGCTTCTGGAAAT
>BPLQ01004105.1:0-11428 GCA_021605075.1 Caerostris darwini
TTCGAAATCGATCATTTATCGTCTATTAAGCGTTATTTAACCTTTTTTTTATACTTTTATACACTTTTCTTAAACACCATCGAACTTATTGGAATTTTAAATGAATCTCCAAAAAAAGTATTTTTATTTTTTTTATTTTAAGGCATTTTCTACCTTCTAACAAATGGTCATTAGCTATATCGAATTTTTAGTTGTTGATGAAATCCTAAGGAAGGTTAGCATGGTGACATTCCCCAGACAATAATCCGTCACTTAACGAGAGGTAATGGCACGCATGCTCGGCTAAATAATGCACAACGACACGAACTCAGCTATAATAGAAACGCAGTGCCCGGGCTTGCAGGTTCACGCCAAACAATGGCAGATATCATTTAAAAGGCCCTGTAACTGCCATGGATATTTATGGTAATGCGTTTAGAAATTCCCCCCCCCCCCACCATAGGCGATAACGTTTTTCTCGCTTAGAATTCTTTTTTGAATGCTTTCCACCTGGTTTTAAATTCTTTTTCTTTGAATTTTTTTAGCCTCACTTTCAGAACTTTAATGTCTCCCGTGAGAATATCTTAAATCCAGAGTTTTGTGGAAGAAGAAAATTAGATACACGGAATCCTTTTTCCATCTGTATTAATTTATTTAAAGGATTTTAAAGTTCAAAGGAAATAGAAGAGATTATGAGGATATAAAAATAAAGTTTAATAAATTAGTTAAAATCAGGATAAAAATAAGTTAAAATATAGCTCTGCTCCTTCCTCATAAAAGAAATCTTGATATCCACTCGATAACAAGATCGCGCGTGAATATGTAAATATAATTTTTTTTATTGACTAATGTTCTGGTCATAATGAAGTTTTTAATTTCTTGTGGCACTCTACCATTGAACAATAACGAAGTGAAGTAACTTTGAATTGATTTTAATCAATGGTAATATTTTGTTTAAAGGCCGATTTTTAAAATTTATTCTCCGATAAGAAATGATATCTATTCCTAAATTCAATGATTTACATACCCGTCATTAAAAAATACAACATTTTTTTTTATTTACATTCATTTAGACGAAATTTATTTTTTAAGTTCTGATAAATTTTCATGAGTGTGATAGGGATATTTAATAATGAATTCAATTCATCGTTTCTAATGCATAAATAGCACAGAATTCAGCACATGAGTTCTGTGGCATATTTAATCATGCAATAACATTATGCTAAACCGCAGCGTATCATTCATTGTGTTTGATTAAAGCATGGAGATGTATTTAATAATATCATCATGTTTACCATTATATATAGTATTCTGCTTAATCATCCTAATCAGTAAATGCAAAATATAAAAATTATCAGTAGAATTTGAAGTATAAATATTATATACTTATACTTTAATTTTAATTATACTTATACATTATGTTCAGTATTATGTTTAGTATTACATTTTATCATAGCATTACGTTTACTATTCCTATCATAGCACTATGTTCAATAATAATTAGCATTATATTTAATCATAGATTAGCCTAATGTTTAATGAAAGCATAGCATTATGTTTATTCATATCATAGCATTATACTTAATCATAGAATAGCATTATGCTTAATCATAGCATAGCATTATATTTAAACATAGAATAATAGTATGTTTAATCATAGCATAGCATTACATTTTAATCATAATATAACATCAAGTTTAATCATAGCATTGCACTATGTTTAAACATAATATAACATAATGTTTAATCATAGCATAGTATTATATTTAATCATAAAATAGTAATAGGTTTAATCATAGAATAGCATTGTGTTTGGTATTATATTTAGTATTATGTTTAATCATTCTATTCATTAAATTCAAAATATAAAAAATTATCAGTATAATGGTTATATTTAGTATTACGTTTTATCATAACATTATGTTTATTCATATCATAGCACTATATTTTAATTATAATTAGCATTATATTTAATCATGGCATAACATGATGTTTAGCAAAGCTAGTATTGTTAACATGTGTGATAAAAAAAAAGTGAAACGATGTCAGCGATTATTCTAAATGTGTCTGTGAGTGAAGATTGTTTCCGGAACAGATAAGTCTTCAATTTATGAGAGCTTAACAATTTTACCATTTACTGAAGAAGTTGATTAAATCTACCCATTGGAGTTGGTAAGATTGAAAAAAGAGAGTATCTATAACTTTCCCTCATAAATGATAGTAATATTATCGTCCTTTTAAATTACTAATCCCCCCCCCTTGAAAAGAAGGCATTTCATTACAACGAGGCTTTCTTTTGCATTTTTGTAAGCACTAAAAAGGAATCCTTCATTTGCATTTACTAAGAATTAATTCGAGTTCCAATGGAGATTTATGAATCCAAATAATAACAGTGCAGTAGGGAATTCGAAATCGTCCATTTATCGCCTATTAATCGTTATTCAACCTTTTTTTTATTCTTTTATATCCTTTTCTTAGACACCATTGCGCGTGCTTTTTGGAATTTTAAATGGATCACCAAAAAAGGCGATTTGGTTTTTAGTTCGATGCATTTTCTACCTTCTAACAAATGGCTATTAGTTGTATCGATTTTTTGTTGTTGTTGATGAAATCTTACGGAAGGTTAACATGGTGCCATTCCCCAGACGATAATCCGTCACTTAACGAGAGGTAATGGCTCGCATGCTCGGCTAAATAATGTACAACGAAACGAACTCAGCTATAATAGAAATGCATTGCCCGTGCTTGCAGGTTCTCGTAAAACAATGGCAGATATCTTTTAAAAGGCATTGTAGCTGCCGCGGATATTTATGGTAATGATTTAGAAATCTCGCCCCCTCCCCCATAGGCGATAACGTTTTTCTCGCTTAGAATTCTTTTTTGAATGCTTTCCACCTGGTTTTAAATTCTTTTTCTTTGAATTTTTTTAGCCTCACTTTCAGAACTTTAATGTCTCCCGTGAGAATATCTTAAATCCAGAGTTTTGTGGAAGAAGAAAATTAGATACACGGAATCCTTTTTCCATCTGTATTAATTTATTTAAAGGATTTTAAAGTTCAAAGGAAATAGAAGAGATTATGAGGATATAAAAATAAAGTTTAATAAATTAGTTAAAATCAGGATAAAAATAAGTTAAAATATAGCTCTGCTCCTTCCTCATAAAAGAAATCTTGATATCCACTCGATAACAAGATCGCGCGTGAATATGTAAATATAATTTTTTTTATTGACTAATGTTCTGGTCATAATGAAGTTTTTAATTTCTTGTGGCACTCTACCATTGAACAATAACGAAGTGAAGTAACTTTGAATTGATTTTAATCAATGGTAATATTTTGTTTAAAGGCCGATTTTTAAAATTTATTCTCCGATAAGAAATGATATCTATTCCTAAATTCAATGATTTACATACCCGTCATTAAAAAATACAACATTTTTTTTTATTTACATTCATTTAGACGAAATTTATTTTTTAAGTTCTGATAAATTTTCATGAGTGTGATAGGGATATTTAATAATGAATTCAATTCATCGTTTCTAATGCATAAATAGCACAGAATTCAGCACATGAGTTCTGTGGCATATTTAATCATGCAATAACATTATGCTAAACCGCAGCGTATCATTCATTGTGTTTGATTAAAGCATGGAGATGTATTTAATAATATCATCATGTTTACCATTATATATAGTATTCTGCTTAATCATCCTAATCAGTAAATGCAAAATATAAAAATTATCAGTAGAATTTGAAGTATAAATATTATATACTTATACTTTAATTTTAATTATACTTATACATTATGTTCAGTATTATGTTCAGTATTACATTTTATCATAGCATTACGTTTACTATTCCTATCATAGCACTATGTTCAATAATAATTAGCATTATATTTAATCATAGATTAGCCTAATGTTTAATGAAAGCATAGCATTATGTTTATTCATATCATAGCATTATACTTAATCATAGAATAGCATTATGCTTAATCATAGCATAGCATTATATTTAAACATAGAATAATAGTATGTTTAATCATAGCATAGCATTACATTTTAATCATAATATAACATCAAGTTTAATCATAGCATTGCACTATGTTTAAACATAATATAACATAATGTTTAATCATAGCATAGTATTATATTTAATCATAAAATAGTAATAGGTTTAATCATAGAATAGCATTGTGTTTGGTATTATATTTAGTATTATGTTTAATCATTCTATTCATTAAATTCAAAATATAAAAAATTATCAGTATAATGGTTATATTTAGTATTACGTTTTATCATAACATTATGTTTATTCATATCATAGCACTATATTTTAATTATAATTAGCATTATATTTAATCATGGCATAACATGATGTTTAGCAAAGCTAGTATTGTTAACATGTGTGATAAAAAAAGTGAAACGATGTCAGCGATTATTCTAAATGTGTCTGTGAGTGAAGATTGTTTCCGGAACAGATAAGTCTTCAATTTATGAGAGCTTAACAATTTTACCATTTACTGAAGAAGTTGATTAAATCTACCCATTGGAGTTGGTAAGATTGAAAAAAGAGAGTATCTATAACTTTCCCTCATAAATGATAGTAATAATATCTTCCTTTTAAATTACTAATCCCCCCCCCTTGAAAAGAAGGCATTTCATTACAACGAGGCTTTCTTTTGCATTTTTGTAAGCACAAAAAAGGAATCCTTCATTTGCATTTACTAAGAATTAATTCGAGTTCCAATGGAGATTTATGAATCCAAATAATAACAGTGCAGTAGGGAATTCGAAATCGTCCATTTATCGCCCATTAATCGTTATTCAACCTTTTTTTTATTCTTTTATATCCTTTTCTTAGACACCATTGTGCGTGCTTTTTGGAATTTTAAATGGATCACCAAAAAAGGCGATTTGGTTTTTAGTTCGATGCATTTTCTACCTTCTAACAAATGGCTATTAGTTGTATCGATTTTTTGTTGTTGATGATGAAATCTTACGAAAGGTTAACATGGTGCCATTCCCCAGACGATAATCCGTCACTTAACGAGAGGTAATGGCTCGCATGTTCGGCTAAATAATGTACAACGAAACGAACTCAGCTATAATAGAAATGCATTGCCCGTGCTTGCAGGTTCTCGTAAAACAATGGCAGATATCTTTTAAAAGGCATTGTAGCTGCCGCGGATATTTATGGTAATGATTTAGAAATCTCGCCCCCTCCCCCATAGGCGATAACGTTTTTCTCGCTTAGAATTCTTTTTTGAATGCTTTTCTTTTGGTTTAAATTCCTTTTTTTCTTTGCGTTCTTTAGCCTCACTTTCAGACCGTCAATATCACCCGGGAGAATATCTTGAATCCAGAGTCTTATGGAAGGAAAAAAATATATCAAGTTTTTTTTCCATTAGTATTAATTTATTTAAACGATTTTAAAATGTAAAGGAGATAGAAGAGATCATGTCAATAAAGTTTAATAAATTCAAGATAGAAATAAGTTAAAATATTATCATCTCCCTCAAAAGAAAAATATTTCGACGAAGTTAAAAATTAGTTTCCGTTTGATGGGTAGTTCAAAATTTTGTTTTTGTTTCAGATTAGTTTGACAAAATTGGAATACAATTCATTGTTTAATAGAGGAATGATTTCCGTAAGAATATATTTTATTCACCTGGAAAGTAACAGAAATAATTAAAAACAGAAACTGCCACCATGCTTTCTCCTACATACTACAAGAGCGCCCCACCTGTGGAGGAAGCAGTGCAACATGCTCTCCAGTTGAGAAATATTTAGTTGGTCTACAGTCTCTCAATCAGAGAGGAAATATATTTATTGCAACCTTACGCAATAATCGGTGCCCACAATCTCTCAGCCCGAGAGGAAGGTTACAGTGCACTTCTTCGCGCTCCCGGCGTGTAGGCGAGTTTCGAATTTTCGTCTCAGAAATGGAGTCGTTTCATGAATCTGCGATTATCTGTCTTTTACTTTAAATGTTGTAAATATTGTACGAGTCTATCTCTGATTGTCTCGTATGTCTCTAATTGTATGTGTGTGGTGCTTATACATGTCTAAATAAAGCAGTTATTTCTCAAACCTGTCTCTCAAGTATCTGAACCTAAGCCTCTCTAAACACTACATATCCTGTTTCCGAATTCCAAAACAGAACATTTGAAAATATTATCGTGAAATATAAAATTGAAAATATTATCGTGAAATATAAAATTGAAAATATTATCGTGTACTCGTAAATTAAATAATTTATCTATTCCTTAATTATAAAAAGTGAAAAAAAATGTGTTGAAGACAAAAGATTGTATTGAAGACAAAAGATTGTATTGAAGACATCCAGACAAAATTTATTTTTTAAGTCCTGGATAAATTTTCATGAGCGTGGTTTGGATATTTAATATTGAATTCAATTCATCGTCTCTTTATGTATAAATGAAACACGATTCAGCTCATAAATTCTATGGCATATTTAATCATAGAACAGAAATATATTTAGTCATAGAATATCATTATGTTTAATCATAGAATAGCCTCGTATTTAATTTAAGAAATGCAGTATGTTTAATCATAGCATAACATTGTATTAAAGCAAAGCATAGAATATTCTAAATCATAGCAGAACATTCATTATATTTGATCATTGCATAGAAATTTATTTAACCATAATTTTATGTTCAGCATTATATTTAGTATTATGTTTAAATCATCCTAATCAGTCAATTTAAAATATAAAGATTATCAGTATAATGTTCATGTTCAGTATTATGCTTAGTAATACGTTTTATAATTGCATTATGTTTATTCATATTGTAGCACTTTGTGTGATTACAATTAACATTATATTTAATCATAGCATAGCATTATGTTTAATCATAGCACAGCATTACGTTAAATAATAGTCTTGCATTATGATAAATCATAGCTTTTTATTCATTATATTTGATAACATAGAAATAAACTTGATAATAGCATAATGTATCGCATTATATTTAGTATTATGTTTAGTCATCCTTTTCAGTAAATGCAAAATATAAAAATGATCAGTATTATGTTTAGTATTACGTTTTATCATAACATTATGTTTAGTATTAATTACGTTTTATCATAACATTATGCTTAGTAATACGTTTTATAATTGCATTATGTTTATTCATATTGTAGCACTTTGTGTGATTACAATTAACATTTATTTAATCATAGCATAGCATTATGTTTAATCATAGCTACAGCACTAAATAATATGTTTAAATTGCTTTAATATATTTTGTAACATAGAAATAAATATTTAATGTATTTCCATTATATTTAGTATTATGTTTATCATCCTTTTCAGTAAATGCAAAAATATAAAAAATGATCAGTATTATGTTTAGTATTACGTTTTATCATAACATTATGTTTAGTATTACGTTTTATCATAACATTATGTAGTTTAATCAGGTATATACATATGTTTAATCATATGGTATACTTAATCATATGTCATTATGTTTAATCATACACAGCATAGCATTATATTTAATTATAATATAACATGTTATGCTTAATCATGGCGTAGCATTATATTTTAATTATTTAATGTAATCATGGCGTAGCATTATATTTAATCAAAGATTAGTTATTGTTTAATCATAGCATAGTACTATGTTTAATCATAGAATAGCATTATGTTTAATCATTCTATTAAGTCAATGCAAAATATCAAAAAATATCAATATAACGGTTATCTGCAGTATTATGCTTAGTATTACGTTTCATCATAGCATTATGTTTATTTATATCATAGCACTATATGTAATTATAACTAGCATTATATTTGATCATAGCATAGCATGATGTTTAGCATAGCGCCATATGCCAAAATAGAATTAAGTCAATTGTTATAAAAAAGTGAACAGATGTCAGTGAAAGAAAATTGTTATATGTATGTGTTTGTATGTGAAAGAAAATTGTTTCGGAAGAGAGGAATATCCAATTTAGTAGAGCTTCAATTTACCATTTACTGAAGCACGTGATAAAACCTAACCGCCGGGGTGGGTGAGGAAAAAAAGAAAGAATAAGAGGAACTCTAATTTGCTCTCATAAATGATATATAATCTTCCTTTTAAATTAATAATCATCCCTCCCCCTACACACACACACACCTTGGAAAAAGGCATTTCATTATATAAGGTTTTCTGCATTTTTACAAGCACTAAAAAGGAATCTTTCATTTAGATTTACTAGGAATGAGCTAGAGTTCCAATGGAGATTTATGAATCCAAATAACAACAGTGCACTAAAGAATTCGAAATCGTCCATTTATCGCCTATTAATCGCTATTTTAAATTTTTTATGCTTTTACCTCCCTTTTCTTAGACACCATTCAGCTTTTTGGAATTTAAAATGGATCACCAAAAAGGCGATTTGTTTTTATTTCAATGCATTATCTTCTAACAAATGCTATTATCCGTATCGAATTTTTTTTATTGATGAAATCCTACGGAAGATTAACATGGTGGCATTCCCTGACACTAATCCGTCACTTAACGACAGGTAATGGCTCGCATGCTCGGCTAAATAATGTACAACGAAACGAACTCAACTATAATAGAAATGCATTGCCCGTGCTTGCAGGTTCTCGCAAAACAATGGCAGATATCTTTTAAAAGGCATTGTAACTGCCCGCGGATATTTATGGTAATGCATTTAAAATCTCCCCCCTTCGTAGGCGATAACGTTTTCTAGCTTAGAATACTTTTTGAATGCTTTTCCTTTTGGTTTTAAATTGTTTTTTATCCTTTGCGTTCTTCAGCATGCCTTTCGGAACTTTAATATCACCCGTGAGAATATTTTAAATCAGAGTTTTGTGGAAGTAAAAATAAATAAAGATCGAGTTTTTTTTCCGTCGATATTAATATATTTAAAGGATTTTAAAATGTAAAGGAAATAGACAAGATCATGAGGATATCTCAATAACGTTTATTAAATTCAAAGTAAAAATAAGTTAAAATATAATGGTTTAACCTCCTCAAAAAAAGAAAAATTTCGACAAACTTAAAGTTTAGTTTCCATTTGATGGGTAGTTCAAAATTGTTTCTTTGGTACGAGACTATTTTATAAAATTAGAATAAAATTCATTGTTTAATGGACGAGCAAAAATATTTCTTTTACCTAGAAATGAACAAAAAATTTTTAATTAAAACTGTAAACCATACTTCCATAACATACTGGCAAGAGAGCCCACCTATAGCATTCATGAGAGATGGACAGTTGGCCTTGAAACTCTCACCCGACAGGAAATATAGCAACTATGCACTCCAGTTGAGAAACGTTTAGTTGGTTTAAAGTCTCTTACTCTGAGAGGAAGTATATTTAGTGCAAACCTGCACTTCTTTGCGCACCCACGAGTAGCCGAGTTTCGAATTTTCGGCTCAAAATTGGAGTCCTTCAACGAAACTATGATTATCTGTCTTTTACTTTCAATGTATTAAATATTGTTTGTGTCTAATTGTATGTGTGTGATCTTTGTGCCAGTGTAAATAAAGCTGTGAGTTCTCTAAGCTGCGTGTCAAGTATCTCAACTCAATCACTCCTGCACACTACAAAACCTGTTTGCGAATTTCAGAACAAGATAATTAAAAATGATGTATTAAAAGTGTTTTTCCCCTAAAAATAATACTTTAGTATGGTAGTTTTTTTTCCATTGTCAGACTTGCATTTACTTTGATTTCAGAATAGATGAATGTTACGTGATTGTATATTTGATGATGGCCAATCCAAAATGATTGTGACCACAGATGCAACACAAAGATAATATTGCTGTCGATGTTGCGTTCTTAGCTTAATTTGTGGCCCAGACTTGAATCCTCTGGTGGCGCTATTGTAATCAAAATGAGGAAAAGAGGAGACTCGATGGCGATTGTAGCAATATGTGCAAAAAGCACCTCACATCGATAGTCGGGCTGCCGGAAGGGAATTTTCTTTGCAGTTCTCCTAGTTGCAAATTAGTTCCCATTGATAGTTCTGACAGAAGTCACTGTCTTCTCTCATCAAGCTTTCGTCGGATATATAAATGGTATTTGAGACCACCACTGTTACACACACACACTAAAAGATACTGAATTCTTTGCAACATTCTACTTTTTTTTTCTCTTTTCAAATCAGTAAAGCTGGATATCCACTCAATACTAAGATCCCACGTCGTTGAACGGCACGTGAGTATGTGGAAGATAATTTTTTGTTGAATAATATTCTGGTCATCAAGAAGTTCGTAATATCTGTCGGCACTCTACCATTTTATAATAACAAAGTGAAGTATTCTTTATTATTATTTTTCATCAAATAATAACTTGTTTGATGTGCGATATTTAAACTTATTCTTCTATAAAAAATGCAATGTATTCATAAATTTAACAATTTATATATTAGTTAATTATAACAAAAATCAAACAATTTTTTATTTAAGATCATTCAAACAAAATTTATTAAGTTTTGGATAAATTTCCATTAGTGTTGTAGAGATATTTAATATTGAATTCAATTCATCGCTTAAGTATAAATGCCACAGAATTCAACTCATGAATTCTGTGGCATATTTGACCATAAAATAGCAATATATTTAATCATAGAATAAAATAATGTTTAAACATAACATTGCATCTTGTTAAATCATAGTTTTGCATTATGCTAAATCATAGCTTATCATTCATTATATAAGATCATAGCATAGAAATATGTTTGATAATAGCATAATGTTTAGCATTATATTTAGTATTATGTTTAATCATCCTAATCAGTAAATGTACAATATAAAAATTATCAGTATAATGTTTATGTACAGTTACGTTTTATCATAGCATTATGACATATTATGTTTATTCATATTGTAGCACTATGTGTAATTATAATTAGCATTATATTTAATAATAGCGTAATATTATATCATAGAAATACCGTTGTATTTATTCTTAGAATAGCATAATGTTTAATCATAACATAACATTATATTTAATCACAGAATAACAATATATTTAATCGTAGCATATCGTTATGTTTAATTATAGCATAGCATTATATTAAATCGTAGTATTGCATCATATTAAACCATGGCGTATCATTCATTACATTTGATCGTAGCATAGCATAACGTCCCAAGATAGTATTAAGTCAATTTGTGATAATAAAAAAAAACAGTGAACCGATGTCAGTGATTATTCTAAATGTGTCTGTGAGTGAAGATTGTTTTTGGAAGAGAGGAAGATTTAATTTATGAGAACATCAATTTTACTATTTATTGAGACACGTGATTGAACCTACCTACTGGGGTTGGTATGGGAAAAAAACAGAAAGAGAGGAACTGTAATTTGCTCTCATAATTGATAGTATTATTATATTCCTTTTAAATTATTATAATTCCCCCCCCCCCAATCCCTTGGCGAAAAGCATTTCATTACGAAGAGGA
>BPLQ01004106.1:0-10438 GCA_021605075.1 Caerostris darwini
TAATATTCACAATATAATATAATATTCTTTCTAATAGATTTTCTAAAACTTTTCTAATCAACTAATATAATATAATAAACTTTCAAGCATATAATCAATAAAGATTCGTTAATATTCATGCACTAGTATATAATATTCATAAAGTTTCGATGCCCATATTCTCATAGACAAAACCCCTTTAAATTGATCAAACTTTATAACAATATGTAACATACTGATATCTGTAAAAATATATTTCCAAAATAATTAATGTTAGATCACTGATAATCCATCTCTGTTTCCTGTTACAACAGAAACCAGAAATCTATAGCGATGCAATTTTAAGTTTAATTTTAAACCTGAATTAACGATCCTTGTTCTCAAACTCAATTTGTCCAAAACCAGCAGGATTTCAGAACTTCGACTTTTAGAGCACGTTATTAAGAACCGTCTGACAACGAACGTCGAACATCCAAGATTGCCGGTACGTTGCATCGTATATTCTGGAGAGGAATACTCCTTAATCCCAGACAACCACATAAACACGACAGCTGCATTATTTAGCAACGAGTTTCCTCTATGAAGGTGGATGCATATTTCTTGCGCTCGAAGCATTCAAGCAGGAAGTCGGTGTAACAGCAGCCAGAAACGCGTGACTCGCAATGCTTGATGCACACACGATGTTTATTTTAGGACAGATAGAAAAGCTCCCTCATAAATACAGAATGATCTTTGTATTATGAATGATATGTCTCGAAACGACAAATCGTAAAATTTCCTTTTGGAGTTAAGACATGCCATCATGTATTTCAGTCTATGTAATAGAGTGGTAGTGATTTAGTTTTGAATTATAGAGTGTGGTGTATTTGAATTGAAAAGTGGTTACATTTATCTGAGTTATTACTATGATTCTTATGGAATTTGATTTAAAATTTAAAAATAAAATTTAATTTATTGTATATTATGTTGTTTATAATTGTCAAACAATACGTAAAACAATAAGTAGTGTACTGATTTCTATAAAAATATATTTGCAAAATAATTAATGTTAGAGCACACATAAACTATCTCGATTTCCTGTTACGTAAAAACCAGACATCTATAGCGACGCAAATTTAAGTTTTATATTAAACATGATTTTTTTTATTAAAATTACTAATAAAATTTGTAACTTATTTCTAGTTATTAATAAACTTTTTGGCATATAATCATCATTAATATTCATGTAATAATATTCACATATATAATATAATATTCTTTCTAATAAACTTTCTAAAACTTTTCTAATAAACTAATATGATATAATAAACTTTCTAGCATATAATCAATAAAGATTCGTTAATATTCATCCACTAGTATATAATATTCATATATTCATGGGGAAAAAGATTCGATGCCCATATTTTCATGGACAAAACCCCTTTAAATTTCCCAAACTTTTAAACAATTGGGTCAAGTATACAAATTTCTATAAAAATATATTTCCAAAATAATTAATGTTAATGCACTTACTGATAATCCATCCTGGTTTCATTTACAACAGAAACCAGAAATCTATAGTGATTTTAAGTTTAATTTTAAACCTGAATTAACGATCCTTGTTCTCAAACTCAATTTGTTCAATGCAGGATTTCAGAAGATTCGACTTTTAGAGCACGTTATTAGAACCGTCTGACAACGAACGTCGAACATCCAAGATTGCCGGAACGTTGCATCGAATATTCTGGAAGAGGAATACTGTAATCCCAGACAACCACATAAACACGACAGCTGCATTATTTAGCAACGAGTTTCCTCTATGAAGGTGGATGCATATTTCTTGCGCTCGAAGCATTCAAGCAGGAAGTCGGTGTAACAGCAGCCAGAAACGCGTGACTGGCAATGCTTGGATGCACACTCATAATTTAATTTTAGGACAGATAGAAAAGCTCCCTCATAAATACAGAATGATCTTTGTATTATGAATGATATGTCTTGAACGACAAATCGTAAAATTTTCGCACAGAGTTAAGACATGCCATCATGTATTTCAGTCTATGTAATAAAGGGTAGTGATTTAGTTTTGAATTACAGAGTGTGGTGTATTTGAATTGAAAAGTGGTTACATTTATCTGAGTTATTACTATGATTCTTATGGAATTTGATTTAAAATTTAAAAAAAATAAAATTTAATTTATTGTATATTATGTTGTTTATAATTGTGAAGTAATACGTAAAACAATACGTGGCGTACTTATCTCTATAAAAATATATTACCAAAATAATTAGTGACAGAACACTGATAAACTATCTCGATTTCCTGTTACTACAAACCAGAAATCCATAGCGATGCAATTTTAATTTTAATATTAAACTTGAATTATTTTAGTAAAATTGATATTAAAATTTTTAATTTATTTTTAGCTATTAATAAACTTTTCAGCATATCATCCTCGTTAATATTCATGTAATAATATTCACATATATAATATAATATTCTTTCTGATAAACTTTCTAAAACTTTTCTAATAAACTAATATTCTTTAATAAACTTTCAAGCATATAATCAATAAAGATTCGTTAATATTCATGCACTAGTATATAATATTCATATATTCATAAAGATTCGATGCCCATATTTTCATGGACAAAACCACTTTAATTTCCCAAGTTTTAAAACAATACTGATATAGTATACAAATTTCTATAAAAACATATTTCCAAAATAATTAATGTTAGAGCACTGCAGATAATCCATCTCGATTTCATCTTACAACAAACCAGAAATCTATAACGATGCAATTTAAGTTTAATTTTAAACCTGAATTAACGATTCTTGTTCTCAAACTCAATTTGTTCAACCCTGCAGGATTTCAGAACATTCGACTTTTACGGCATGTTATTAGAACCGTCTGACAACGAACGTCGAACATCCAGTGTTGCCGGAACGTTGCATCGAATATTCTGCAGAGGAATACTCCTTAATCCCAGACAACCACATAAACACGACAGCTGCATTATTTAGCAACGAGTTTCCTCTATGAATGTGGATGCATATTTCTTGCGCTCGAAGCATTCAAGCAGGAAGTTTGTGTAACAAGAGCCAGAAACGCGTGACTGGCAATGCTTGATGCACACACAATGTTTATTTTAGGACAGATAGAAAAGCTCCCTCATAAATACAGAATGATCTTTGTATTATGAATGATATGCCTCGAACGACAAATCGTAAAATTTCCTTTTAAGTTTAAGACATGCTATCATGTATGTAATTCTATGTGGTAGAAGGATAGAGATTTAGTGTGAATTTACCGCGTGTGACGTATTTGAATTGAATAGTGGTTAGTTTTATCTGAGTTATTATTGTGATTCTTAAGGAATTTGATTTTAAATTTATTGTGTATTATATTATTTATAATTGTCAAACAATACGTAAAACAATACGTATTATACTGATTTCTATAAAAATATATTGCCAAAATAATTAATGTTAGAGCATTGATAATCTATCTAGATTTCCTGTTACAACATACAAGAAATCATTCAGCGATGCAATTTTCAGTTTAATTTTAAACCTGAATTGTTTTATTAAAATTAACATTAAAAATTTTAATTTATTTTTAGTTATTAATAAACTTTTGAACATATAATCATCGTTAATATTCATATATGTAATATTCACATATATAATAGAAAATTCATAAAGTTGGGACCCCCATATTTTCATAGACAAGCCACTTGAAATTTCCCAAGTTTTAAAACTATACGGTAGTATTCGAAGTACTATAAAAATATAATTAATGTTATAGCACATCAGGTAATCTATCTCTATTTCTTGTTACATCAAACCAGAAATCTATAGCGATACAATTTTAAGTTTAATTTTAAACCTGAATTAACGATCTTTGTTCTAAAACCAATTTGTCCAACCCAGAAAGATTTCAGAACATTCGACTTTTACGGTAAGTTATTAAGAACCGTCTGACAACGAACGTCGAACATTTAGGGTTGCCGGAACGTTGCATCGAATATTCTGTAGAATAATACTCCTTAATCCCAGACAACCACATAAACACGACAGCTGCGTTATTTAGCAACGGGTTTTCTCTATGAAGGTGGATATATATTTCTTGCGCTCAAAGCATTCAAGCAGGAAGTTGGTGTAACAGCAGCCAGAAACGCGTGACTGGCAATGCTTGATGCACGCACAATGTTTATTTTAGGACAGATAGAAAAGCTCCCTCATAAATACAGAATGATCTTTGTATTATGAATGATATGTCTCGAACGACAAATCGTAAAATTTCCTTTTGTAATTAAGACATGCCACCATGTATGTACGTCTATGTGGTAGACGGACAGTGATTTAGTTTGGATTTACCGCGTGTGTTATATTTGAATCGAAAAGAGGTTGGAATTATGTGACTTATTGCTATGATTCTCAAGGAATTTGATTTGTAATTAAAGTATTATCGCATATTGAGTTTATATTATTGTCTATTGTATATTGTATATTATTGAAATTATAATATTGTATACTTTGTTATTTATGATTTAATCCGATTATTTTTTAAATTTAAAAACTGTTGCTAGAATACTATAAGCAAACACTTGAGGCAATATTGATAATTTCAATTTTAAAAGTATATGTCGAATTTTTCAAAATGTATCACAATGATATTAGCGTGATGACTGAATGACTAATACTCTAGGTGCCAGAGGTTTTGAGTTCAAATCACGGCGGTAGCCATGGATGTTTGTAGTGGTTCGAAATTTACTTTACACCGTAGGTCCCAGTCTAATATGAGTGTTGATATGACTAGCCTGGCTGATAATCCAACCCCGTACGAAGTCAGCGTCACCGAGTCAAGTCAAACTTCGACCTTAAATGTGCTCCACCACAACAAATGTTTTCCCTCCACCCTTTTTTTTTCCTTCCAATCTTGGACTTGGTTTAGATGCTGCTATCTACTTAGTGGTATAAGAAACAACATGATAAATACAATTTATATACGGTGCTATGGATGTTTGTAGTAGTTCGGAATCCACTTTAAACCTTAGGTCTCTGTTTAATTTGACTGCAAAGTGTTTGGTAGCCTTGACGGTGCCATGATGTTTGTTGTGTTTCGGAATCCATTTTAAACCACAGGGCCTGATCTAATCTGACAGTAAAACGTTGGGAGTAGACCTGAGAGCATTTTCCCGTAAAAAGAAAACATCTACTGTTTAGAAATAAGGCAGCAAGCAGAAGGCCTTGGCCCGCCATGGGGCTGTTGTGACAGTGATGATCTAAATAATGATATTGCTGAATGATGATGATGATCTAAATAATAGTGTAACTCAATTTTATATTACTAAAATTGCTGCATTCTAAATGAAATTTAGCCAAATTTGCTAAGTCATTATAGAGAAATAAATTACACAGAACTACTAAACAATTTCTAAAGATATAAATAATAATTAAATTTAACATAAAGTCACAAAGTTAATTTTAAATCAAATTTTTAAATTATCCAGCATTATAGTTGATTAACAAGCATTCACAATTGGCACGCAAAATATTTAGGAGAAAATTAATTTACCAATAAATAAAAATTTATCATTATCCCAATTTTAGCAACACAACAAAACTGGGTCACACATTTTGTCTCACGAAATCCTGAACTTAGGCTATTATTCATGCAGTGTGTCGGAAACTGCATAGGTCTATAACTCAGCATATTCTGAAAGCAGAAGTAAAAATTGGCTGCCATAATTACTTGGTGGGAATTCCTCTTGAAAGTTTCAGCAAATATCACGTTTTAGTTTTGGTCTTTTCACCCTTGACTAATGAGGGCATGCCCTTATGTATCCAACCTAAAAGTCCTTAAGAAGAATATTGATTCCGTCTCCAATTAACCTTACGTTAAACTCAGGAGAATGTGCAACAACAAGGGTAAAGATGAAATTAAAGATTACCTATCTAATCACATATTCCTAGAGCATTGAAGAAATCCGTACTGATTTAAATTCATCAGTTCTAGAGATGTCTTTGAGAAAATGTTTTATGGTCTTTTTCTTCATGGCTGTAAAGAACATCACAGAAATTATTTTTCGTAAATTTTTCGACAAGCCAGATTCAAATTCCTCAAAAGCATTAAATGCAATTTTATTTATTTACTTATTCATTTTATTTATTTATTTTATTTATTTATTTGTTTATTTTATTCATTTATTTTATTTATTTATTTATTTTTCTTGGTAAACAGTTTTTATATAAAGAAAAATTACACTCGTGATACTTAATAGTTAAGATACATCAGCAGTTTGAATGAGGATACATCACCTGGAATTTTAAATTGAAGATTTCTATAAGAAAAAAATAATGTTCTATGCTTGGTTTTATTAAACAAATGCGGAAATGTTTCATAATTTTTCGTAATTTTTTTATCAATATATTTCCATTCACATTTTAAAATTCCTGTAAAGCACTAATTATTATAGGCAGTTGTTTTCTTTTTTGACTTGGTAAAGGGTTTTTATGTCAAGAAAAAATTATAATTAATAATTAGGATACCTCACTTGTTTAAATAGAATTTCTATGCAGAAAAATTAATGTCCTATGCTTGGTTTTATTAAAAACATGTTTAGTACTTAAACATTAACTATAAATTTTACTACTTAATATGTAATAGACATATATAAAAATTTTTAAGTAAATAACAATGTTTTCTTTCATTATGAAAAGGTTCAGATACAAAAAAATTATCAATAATAAATTGTGTGTGATACTTCAAAAAAAAAAAATTCTGGAATGATTTTTTTAATATAATTTCGATAAAATATAGCTAAAATAATATAATAAAATGTTATATATATATATTACTTCAAATGACAGGTTACAATAGGCAATAAAATAACAAGAACACAAGAATATAAAAACAACAACGAGAAATCCATCTCATAAGAAATTCCACAAGTCCAGGGAATTTTAAATTGAAAATTGGTCTTACTTTTTGGATACAGCAGTATATGAAAAATGGAAAAATTAAAAAGAATGAAATATATATATATATATGGGTGTGATTTTTTTTTCAGTTTAGATAAAATAAATAAAATAGCAAACAAAATATATTGAGGTAATATAAAATACAACCTATTAAGAGGAAAAATTAATACAATTTTTTGCAGACAAAAAAAATATATTAAATCTACAAATTGAAGTTTTTTTATTCTTTTACGTTATTAAATATTTATTTATGAAATAAACTTCAAAGTATTTTAATCTTTCTGTGTAAACTAATTCAAATATATTGCTTTATTCGCATATCTTATATTTATTTGTGGAATAAACTTCAAAGCAATTTCATCATTTTGAGTAAACTAATTCAAATATATTATTTATATTGCTTTTTTGTTATGAAAAATTCATATGAAACGAAAATCTGTTTTATAAAGTAAGTTATTTTTTCTTAAAAATGTGTAGATATTAAGTTCATTCATTTCTTTTAATTTTTAATATTTAAGAATGCCATGCTATATATCCATGGGAATATATTTATGTAAATATGAAAATGAGAATTTATTTTTAATAGAAGCCATTTTATTTCTTTCAATGAATTAAAAGGAAAAAAAAAAGATCAAAAATAAAAACTGGGAAGGTTTGTCTTCCATAAAATATATCTTCAATTTTGTGATTTTTTTAAAAAAAATTATTCATGACTGGTTTGGTTGGTTGGAATATTAGTTTTTGAACTTATGTTTTATACATAGAATTTTATGTTAGTAAAGTCGTAATTTTTAAAATATTATATTCTTTTATGGAAATTAAAACATATTTTAGAAATGAAATTTATTTAGCATTCAAAGTCATACTTTGTGTAATTTATAAAATTTATGAATTTACATGAAACTTTTTATCTTGTAAGTTACTCTGCATTCATAAAATTATAAAGTGAATGTCTGAAAAATAATGTCATTCTAAAGCATTTTAAAAATTTAAATAAAATTAAAATATATTAATTTTTTTTCAAATAAAACCATGTACTATAAAAAGTTTTACTTTTAAAAAGTACTTAAACTTTTAAAAACTTTTTAAAAGTTTTATCGCAAACCTTTTTTTTTCAATTCCTACTATTAGCTCACACTCTCCCTATATATATATCTTGTTCAAATTTTCAATTATTAATAAAATACTTTTTATTCATCCCCTCAAGTTCAAATACATTTTTTAACCTTGTAGTGGATGACACGCTTGATGTTAATACAGTTTTTCCAAATATTAATTCATTAATTAAGTTTAATTGATCAAATAATTTTTAATATTTTAAATAGAGTTTTAGCAGTTTGTAATGAAAGTTGAAACCAACAGGCAGTAGCTCAATCGGTAAAATGCAAAGATTTCAGTATTTTTCCCTTGAAGGTGAAGAAGGCGTGTTCAGTTCTTGCGAAAATCTATAATTGGTTGATAATTTTTTGAAAATTTTTCTTGAAGTAAGGCACAACTGCTAACGCACTCTCGAAAATCATTATGAGTGCGTTAGCAGTTGTGTCTTAGTGGTTAGAATGAAGGACTTTTCTCAAAAAATAAAATTTAATTCTCTCCTTAAAATCTTTGGCACCAATTTTTTTTTAAAGTCAATTCCTACTTAGGTCACTCTTTGTTGACCTAAGTAGGAATTGATTTTAAGAATTTTTTTTTTTTTTTACATAACTTGTTTTAATAAATCTGTTCAGTATTTATCTAGAATTCATCTATAAATTATCCAAATGTCCTAATTTTAAATTAATCTCTTAAATATTATTTAGGATTCCTTTTCTTTCTATACGAATCACCATGAAATTTATTAAAAATTATATTACGTGTAAAAAATATAAATTGAATGTAAGTAATTATTTTAAATCGAAATATATTTGTATGAAAAACATTTTGAAAGGGTTACTCACAAGATAGTGTCGAATCAAACTAATCCATAATTTTTAACAACTACATTATTCAGTATGTCAATACACATATTAAACTGTTAAAGATGTTTTATATAGATTTCTACATTATTCAGGAAAGCCATTTAAATATTATAAAAATACTAAAACGTTTACAGTGTTTATCAATACATAAAATAATATATTTAAAGGTACTTTTGAAGGGTTTACAAATTTTATCTTTTGTGATAGTTAATCTTGAAATATTAAAGAAACTAAATGTGTTTGCCAACAAGACAAATTACGAGATTCAATAGTATGAATACCATTAGTGTTAAAGGAAATATCGTATATCACAATCCTGTAATTTTGAATTATTGTTGCTAGGAGTGTAAGGTATGTCTACTGGGTGGTTAAAAAGTGTAAAGAAAAAACATATTCATGGTGCACTGCAAAGATGGCTGCCTTGTGTAGAAAATCACAAAGAAAGGACAGCATATTTTATATAGGTTTTACAAGTAAAAGTTTAAAACATTGAAATTAACTGTAGAATGAAGTATAATTATAATCTTTCAATGTAGTAATGTATGTATATTAAAGCGGCAGGTGAGTATTCAGCAGAAAAATAAAACATGGTACGACATTTGTAAAGGATGATAAATATAAAATATCTGAAAAAATCAAGTTTTGACATCAGTGGGTATTGTGTGAGGATGCCAATAAAAATGTTAAATCAACTGTATAACTACAAAAGTAACTTTCGATTAGGTGAAGATGTTAATTCTATTGGGATTTATATGTTGTACAGCAGATCGAACAAAAACTTTCTAGAAAATTCCAGGAATTTGCAAGAATAGTAGAATTTCTATTGAACTTGAAAGTGATGAAGTGCTCGAGTGTTTCTTATTTGCTCAGAGAATTATTTCTAAAAATATTACTAAGGTATTAATTTACTTATTAATATTTAAATGGAGATAATAACTCAGATATTGAATAATCTTATTTAAATCGTTCGTTTATTTAAAAAAATATATTTGTTTTTGACCAGTTATTTGTATTTCTGATATTTATAATTAAAATTGATGAATATGATAGATTCGAAAGAACCAGAAAGATGGACTGTAAAGAAAGACTCCAAAATAAATGCTGAGAGAACTTTCATAGAAATTTCCAGATATAGTTAAATCACATTCAAAATACCGTGGAAAACTGTAATTAGGCTGTTTAACTGCAGTAAAGGGCCCTGAGAAAAATTTCTACGAAATCTATTTATTCGTTTTCAAAGCAGTAATTGCATATTATTCCTATAGCAGAAATTGAACACCTTATCTGCTTGTGTAAGTTAACTACTAGGCAATAAAGGGTCTGGAAAAATATTATTAGTAATTATTTGATACAAAATTCTTTCAGTTAATAAAAAAATTAATTTTAAAAGTTAAAAAAATATATAGATACATTGTGATATTTCTTAAATTAATATAGATGTAGTAGTGAAGATTCATTTATTAAAAATTTTAAATATTACATTATCATCTTATCATGGATAAATTCACTGAATTTTCTAACTTCATTAATAGTC
>BPLQ01004108.1:600000-782500 GCA_021605075.1 Caerostris darwini
AATTACTGATTTCAATACGTTTTAAATTTATTAAAATATAAATTATTTACATTTTAGTTTTAATTATTACGAAGAAGGTTATTAGAAATATAGAACAACATAATGTTTCGTGAGCCCTGATGGTGTCACAGATTTCGGATTCGATCCCCACTGGTGCCATGGATGTTTGTAGTGGTTCGGAATCCATTTTTAAACCGTAGATCCCGGTCTAATATGTCTGTGAAGTGTTGGGCTTAGGGCTGACAACACTACGCTGTAAAAAGAAAACATCTCCTATTTCGAAATCTGCCAGTAGGCAGACGGCCTTGGCCCACCATGGGGCTGTTGCGCCAATGAAGAGGAAGAATGTTTCGTGATGATAATCAGCAAATGGCTGATATTATCTTCTTTACATCATATTCATTCTTTATATCATAGTATTCATTCTTTATATGATCTCCTTTATATCAGATTCATTAGCAAAAAATATTGTATGTGTGATATATAATAAACAAGAAAAGTTGAAAATTTTGAATTTTTCTTTCTTTACTTTTACTGAAGCAAAGGCTACGCTTAATCTTTAATCTAGCTTCATGAAACAAAGCATTTTGATGGTGACTAGTGTGTGACATTAGCCTTCACTATTTTACGATTCGCAAACGCAATACCTTGCACTATTTTAACTAGATGGTTTCCGCATTTACTCACCTGTGTTGCGCTTTCGAATGAAGAATGTGGAACTCTAATTTATCCCAGTTCGTATATATAGAAAAGGTGTCAAGTTGCATCAAAAGGGATTACAACATATTCCCATGTTGCAGAAAGAGATATTTTTATAGCTTTGTTGCAACATTTTAATGCTTCAAAGTAGCTGGATTGGATTCTATAATTATGCAAGAAACTATTCAATTGGAATTAAACAAGAATCGTTTAATGGAATATAATAAAATGTTTCATTTGCCTTCTCTTGCTTCATAGCATTTAATGCGACTATACTCTGTAAATATCGAAGTTCACACATAGTACACTTACTATTTTAAGAACTACAAAAATAAAATAAATAAATAAATACAAATGTGAATAATAGCTTCATTGTTAGGAAATATTCAGTAGTAACATCTGAAAATGTTTTAAGTTAAGTCTTTGAGTGAAATTCTACACTGTGTCTTTCCGGGATGCATATAATTCTTGATCAAATTTATGGAAAGCAGTTTTTATTTTCGTTGAATAATGGAAATAATTTATGAAGAGCATGACAGAAATCTCTTAAATTTTCAAAGATAAAACACATGCCCTGATAAACTTTTTTTTTATTTCCAATGGCAAGCTGCTATAAACAATAAAATAAAAAGAACGCAAGGAATATAAAAATAGCAACAACAATAACGAGAAACGAAGAAAATCATATAGTGACGTGTTTAGTCCATAAGGGCCCTAGCCTCCCAGTAACGACCATACACAGTAGAGGAAACAAGTACAGTGCAGACAGGAAGGTGGGATGAATTCATGTCCTCTCCAAGACTGCAGAGGCTGCATTTTGGGCTTGCATTTTGGGGCTTGCTTGCATTTTGCTGACTGCATTTTGGGCTTGCAAATATTCTCATTCGAAAAGGCGATTGGCCAAACAACAATGGACCGTCAATAGTCTGAAAAGAGCAACTGCTTTAAACCTGGGCTGATCAGAGATGTTTAAAATAAAGTTAAATCAGGTTTTATATGAGTTGCCTTCACGGAAATTATCAGATAGTGTTCCGGAAAAGTCTCGGATCATCAGTTTCATCGAGTGAAAAGAGATGTCTTTACAAAAAAAATGGGTGATAATTGTTCCTTTTATGGTAAGGGAATCCAATTGTGCCCTGATAAACTTTAAAGGATCATTTTCTCTTTGAAAGAGTGTTTCATTTAATCGAGTTTTTATAGATGTAAATTTATCACATGTAGAACATTCAATTTTTACTTCACATAGAAGAAATAAAAGAACACGAGTTATAAATCTTGTATGACAAAACTTTCTGATTTGTTTTGTTATTATAAAATTATAAGTTTCTTTTATAATGATATTTTTCAGGTTTTTCTATTAATATCGTTTAGGTTCATCTCATATCAATAGTCTAGAGTCACCCTAAAATATAAATTGGTTAAAAACTATACATTCCTCTTAATTTGCTTTTTACTCGTGCAAATATTAACTCGTGTCATGTGCAACATTATTTGTTATATACAATTCAATTGAAATTGTACGTTAAAAGAGGATAGTTTAAAAAAAAAAAAAAAAAAAACACCTTCTTGCAAGATGGAACAAGATGCCATAGAATTTGTTAAGATTCTCTGTATTTAGCGGCCTGATGGCCAATTGGCTAGCGCTCTGGCCTTTGGTGCTTCAGGTTTCGAATCCATTTGGCGGTGGCATGGATGTTTTTGAGTAGTTCGGAATCCACATTAAATTGTAGGTGTCAGTCTAATTACCCTAAAGTGTGCACAAAATGAACTTAGAGCGACAAACGAAACCAATCTCTGTATTTATGGTTGCGCATTCAAAACTTTTTATAATTGCTTAGGGTAAATTTAAAGACTTAAACGGATTACAGTCTATTATGTCTTTCTGCTAGCAGGATTTGTCGGTCGTATCTTTTGAAAAGTTATATATTGAATTATGCGTTAATTTGATACCAAAGGATGTATTGCTATTAACAATGAAATACTGCTTCATTACTTATTATACGCTTGAAATACGCTTTATCACTTATTCAAGCATAATATGTCCATATTTTCTGGAGACATTCTGAACTTTTTGATAAATATCATTAAGTCTGTGTAAATAATTCTGAAGCGCAGTTATTCGTTTTAAATTGAATTATCTATGACCTCTCCTAGTGTTTCTATTAACGGGAAATGCATTTCATCAATTTAATAAAATTCTAACTTGTCGTTGCAACATAATTTCTAAAGCATTGAATTTTACGAATTACGTGCGAATTAGAATGTTCCTTTCAAAGTGTTCTTTTTACCTTTGAAAATATTACGTAGTAATGTATTTCAATAAATCCTTAATTCCTGTTTATCAGGCAAGTAAACAATTAATTAAAAGATCAAATGCTGTACTAGGAATTATGTGGTGATTTTTTCCTTACCGTTTGCGTTTCAAGAACTTATTTTTTAGCAGTTAATTATAAAACACAATGGATTTTAACACACCAATTTTAATTTCAGTCGCCAATTTTCTTTAATGTTTATCTAAGTTATTAATTGTATCGAAATTTACTTGTAAGTGTAGAAAAAAAAATGCATAATTGTGCTTTCTAAAAATTCAATGAAATAATTTTAGAAATATTTAAAATTTATGCTAATTAACTGAAATGCTATGTAAATTTTTGACTTTTCTATTAAAACCGAGATTCTTTTTAAATTAAAATATACACTGTTTAATGTATTTCATAAGCAAATTAGGCCAGATTCGTTAGATACTATTTTTTCTAATTATTTGTGTAACGCATTATTAATATTTGTTAATTTTTTAAATTCATTGTCTTACTGTGATAGTAAGGTAGTGTTTCAAACATTTTTTTGATAAAAATTTAAAATTTCAAATTTATTGTTGAATGAATTTAGAATGATTGATTACTTCCAGTATATTGATTGCAACAGAACATCGTTCTAAGCAATTATGACAATATCATAATTTTTACACTACCCATAGCCTGCGCACTTACAGATTTTAATATACATCAGAAATTACAAAGTTAAAATCTTATTTTAAAAGCAATAATATATATTCTAAAATAAATTTCGTTTTAAGTTACTTTTAATATTGCAGTTTTTAACGTTTCAAAAATATACTCTTCAGTAAGGTTTCACATCTATGTGAAATCTACTTACCACTTATCTGCGATTATAAACGATAATAATCAATGATTACTTCCAATAATGAATAATAATATAATAATGAATAATAATGAATTAATACAATAATGAATTTAGAATGATTACTTTCATTACATTGATCGAAACTGAACATCGTTCTAAGCAATTACAACAGTATCATAATTTTTACACTACCCATAGGCTTCTCACTTATAGATTTTAAACGTAATAATAAATATTATAAAATAAATTTATTTTTAAATTACTTTTAATATTGCAGTTTTTTAAAGTTTTAAAAATATACTTTTCAGTAATGTTTGACATCAATGTGAAATCTACGTTCCCCTTAATCAACATAACCAGTCTGCGATTATAAATAATAATAATGAATTTAGAATGATTACTTCCAATAATGAATAATAATAAATTTAGAATGATGACTTTCAGTACATCGATTGAAACTGAACATCGTTCTAAGTAATTATGACAAAATCATAATTTTTACTATCAATATTGTAATTATCACTACCCATAGCCTTGCGCATTTATAGATTTTAGTTTATATCAGAAGTTACCGAGTTAAAATCGTATTTTAAAAACAATAATAAATATTCTAAAATAAATTTCTAATTAAATTCCTTTAAATATTGCAGTGTTTCAACGTTTAAAAAATATATTCTTCAGTAAAGTTTCACACCTATGTGAAATCTGCTTACCACTTATCTGCCATATAAATCCTCAGTTTTTCAAAACACGTTATTTTATTCTACATTAAAAACTTCTTTCCTTCAGATGATCTATGTTCACACAAGCGTTTTTGAAAGAAAAAAAGAATTGTAATTATGATTCTTATAGAGTTCTTGTTACAAAGTCATTAGATCCTATGAATTGAGCATTAAATGATAAATGTCTGTGGACAGGGACATTATATTGTTCTTCCGTGATAATCGGCAATAAATTTTAATAACATTAGCTTCCAATTGCCTTTTGGTATGTAGTGCATAGATTAGTATCCTACATGAGACATCTGAGGACTCACCAGCTGGTTTAGGAATCAATAATATTTTATTATTCAATCCATTAGAAGCGGTGTAATAATAATTGACCCTCCAGTCTCAATTGGTAATAATTATTAATAAATCATTGGAAAATGGAATATTATATCAGTAAAATAAAAATTTCCTTCTATATTTCAAAGAATTTCTTAAAAAAGATTTTTTTTTCAATGCTGGATACTTGATTGAAGGATATTACTACATTTTAGCCAGTATGTAGACATTGTTAGTTGTATTTACTAATGTTATCAAAAATGCAAGGATGTTCTTGATTTAAATCTGTTTCCGATGAAATATTATTAAAAAATCAAATTTGTCTCTTTCAATCTTTAAAATATAAATCAGACATGTTGTATATAATAATTAAAAACTTGGAAAAATTTCAATAAGAAATATTTAAGTACTAACTTATTATATCAAGAGAATAACTTTTAAGGGAACAACAATCTTTCGGCTAGTAATTTGATACTGTGTTAAAAATAAACTTTATTTGTGTAGTAATATATTAGGCAACAGTTAATCATTGAAACATATAGTTATGAATATATAAGCGTTTTTTGATATTTAAGGAAATATTGATATAATATAATTTAATACAATAATATATAATAATAATAATATTTATAAATATAAATTTATAATAATATTTTATATAATTTAATTAATATAATTATAACATACTTTAACATTAAAAAATCTTCTGAAGTTACAAAAATATATTTGAGTTTTTTTTTATATAATACTTGAAAAATTCTCTGTGTTTTATTTTCTGCAGAATTCAAGATATAATGCTGGTAAATCTTGAGGTTACTGAATATGAATGTCTTAAGATCATCTAAGAATATCTTCAGTTGCACAAAAGTGAATTAAAAAATTTTGTTTATTATTGTTATCCAAAATAATAAAAAAACAATGCCATTTATTTTTATAGTCTTCCTTTTTTCAATAAGAAAATTCGATTGATTTCAATATTTATATCACAAAAAGATAAATAGAAAAATATACCAATTTTTTCACTTTTTTTTATTTTTTTATTCATGTTACTGTAGTTGAAAATATAAGGATTTGAATAGTCTTTAACAGGTTATTTTCAAAATAATCTATTTCTCATTTGTAACTTCAACTCATTTAAAATGATTTAAAAACGATAATGAAAGATGTAATCCAAGTAACTTCTCAATGATTTATCTGATTTGATGAAGATAATTATGTAAAATGCTGAGTCCACTAACAAGACAAATATTCTCTTACTGAAATTAAGCCAAATAGTATTTGATTATTTAACGTATTTTTGTATTTTCAAGTTATGGATAAATATTCAATCAAAATGGTGAAAGAACTTAAAGTTAAAGATAAACTTTTTTAATTTAAATGTTTGCAAAGCAATGTAATTTGAGACTCCTTTATAAAGATAGCTGTTTCTGAGTTTAGTCTGCACATGACTATTTTTTTCTCAATTTTTTTTTTTAAAAATGGCTTTATTAATATTAACATAATTCACAATAATTCATATACAAGTTTGAATTAAGCTTTTAGAAAGTATAAGCTACGATTTGTTAAATAACAAGATGTAGAAGTATTGAGGACGTTTGTTGTTGTTTCTTATCCCACTTGGCTGGCCAAGCCCACGAGCCCATATGGACTCATGATTGAAGGGGAAGGAAGCAGCTTCTGTTGTGATGGAGCACCCGTAGGTAGAAGCCTGACTTTTGCTCCGTGACGCTCTTACAGTCATAGAAGACCGGGACCTACGGCTTAAAGGGGATTCCGAACCACTACAAACATCCATGGCACCGCCGGGATTCGAACCCGAAACCTGTGGCACCGAGCGCCAGAGCGCTAGACACTCGGCCATTCAGGTCCCAAATGTGCCAACGGCACGCAGTGTTCCCGGACGTTTGGTTAATAATATAAGATCATTTGTTTCAAAGTACTTGGCACTTGTTTCAACATTATCATAAAAATCTAATTTTTATCCGAAATTAACAGTTATTATTTTTTTATGAAAGTTACTCGCAATGAATTTACTTTTTGTCTCATATCATTTAACGAACTTCCTCCTTGTTGCTTAGAGCATTATATTTAGAGCAGCTTGAACATGATCTATTGAAGAGGAGGCTTTATTAAGTTAAGAAAGTAAATAGCACCTTGCTGGACAACATTAGCACAGAAGATACGACACTAAGATTTGTTAAATAACAAGATGTAGAATTACTGAGGATGGATGGTTAATAATATAAGATCATTCGTTGGAAAGTACTTGGCACTTGTTTCGGCATTATCATAAAAATCTAATTTTTATCAGAAATTGACAGTTATTATTTTTTATTTTATGAAAGTTACTCCCAATGAATTTACTTTTTTGTCACATATCACTTAACGAATTTCCTCTTTGTTGTTTAGAGCAGCTTGAACATGATCTGTTGAAGAAGAGGCTTTGTAAGTTAAAAAAGTACATAACACCTTGCTATGCACTTTTTTCTATGTACTTGCTTGCTATGTACTAACACAGAAGACACTAAGATTTTTTTAAATAACAAGATGTAGAAATACTAAGGACAAATAGTTAATAATATAAGATCATTCGTTGGAAAGTATTTGCCACTTGTTTCGACATTATCATAAAAATCTAATTTTTATCAGTAATTAGCAGTTATTATTTTTATTTTATGAAAGTTACTCACAACAATTTACTTTTTTGTCCAATATACCTTAACAAATTTCCTTTTTGTTGTTTAGAGCATTATATTTAGAGCAACCGGAACATGATCTGTTGAAGAGGAGGCTTTGTAAGTTAAGAAAGTACATCGCACCTTGCTAGATGGCATTAACACAGAACTGGGTATCTTTATTTGAAAGCTAATGTTCGGAAACTTTGTGACATGTAAATGATGAACAAGAGCCTATTCACACCATCCCACTCTCCTCCTGAAAACTCATTTTAGAAACTCTACATGTGAGGTCTTTAAAGAGAAAATGAGATGGACCTGGAGCGTTCGAGATCATCAATCACTTCTTTTTTTTGCCAGACATCATTAAGCATTTAAAAAAGCCATTTGTAAGGATGCTTATTCAATTAATTTCTAATCATTAAAAATAAGAGAACCATTTTATACGGTGATAAAAGATGAATTAACGTTAACCAATAATATTAAAAATTGATGTTCAATCATTGTATTATATTTTAGAAAACATTGTCAGCTTCTAAAAAAGATTCTTGCATTTAACTTAATTTTTATACAAGCACGCACCAAAGAATGGAAATCTATATTTTTGGTTTCATTTTGTGCCACTATACTTGCTTGTATTTAACATTTTCTTAAAATAAAAGACAGACTTAAAGATTTTAGATAATTTTAAAATAAGGAAAATTATTAACTGCAGATTAAAAAACTGTTTGTTTTCTTCAAAAGCATTGTGATAAGAGATGAATTAACGTTAAGCAATAATATTAAAAATGGATGTCTAATCATTGTATTGTATTTTAGAAAACATTAGCAGCTTCTAAGAAAGATTATTGCATTTAACTTAATTTCGTACAAGCACGCACCAAAGAGTGAAAATCTATATTTTTGGTTTCTTTCTGTGTCCACTATACTTAATTGTATTTAACATTTTCTTAAAATAAAAGATATACTTGAGGATTTTAGATAATTTTAAAAGTAATACTCTAAATAAAAGGAAAGTTATTAACAGCAGATTTAAAAAAAGCTGTTTGTTTTCTTCAAAAGCATGGTGATAAAAGATGAATTAACGTTAACCAATAATATTAAAAATTGATGTTTAATCATTGTATTATATTGTATTTTAGAAAACATTGGCAGCTTCTAAAAAAGATTCTTGCATTTAACCTAATTTCTTACAAGCATGCACAAAAGAGTGAAAATCCATAATTTTAGTTTCATTTTTCCCTACTATACCTGCATGCATTTAACGTTTCTTTAAAATAAATTATAGACTTGAAGATTTTACGATAATTTTAAAAGTAATACTCTGAATAAAAGGAAAGTTATTAACAGCAGATTAAAAAAAAATGTTTGTTTTCTTCTAGAGCCTTCCGATGGGATTAAAAACAGCGCTGAAATGAAGAAAAACGTATTTAATTAACTATATGAAAGAGATATAAAATCACTTTTAACAACCGCCTTCGTTAAAAATTGAATTAATTACTGTGTTTTCTATTGGGAGAAGGGAAGACATTTTTTTCTGTCAGTTGACGCCTCGCTCTAATAGTTAAAATAGTAAAGAAGAACATTTTGAATGCTCTTATTTTTCTTATGTAATTAAAATTTCAATAAAGCAGTATTAGACTTTTAAAATTAGTAGTAAAC
The DNA here is from genome assembly GCA_021605075.1 of Caerostris darwini. NCBI lineage: Eukaryota > Metazoa > Arthropoda > Arachnida > Araneae > Araneidae > Caerostris > Caerostris darwini. The sequence goes on from BPLQ01004108.1 coordinate 609,227, forward strand.
CAAATAAAAGTTACTTACTGTCAGAAAATGATGTATTTAAGCTTCTTTCCTGAAGCAGCAAAAGGATTAGGACTTAAGATTTTTTTAAACTTAACGTGATTGCATAATCTTAAATACATCAACTGAAAAAAAAAAATGAAAATAATCAAGAAAGAATAAAGAACGTTTTCCTAATGAAAAGTTTATTAAGAGAAAAATTTCCTTAATCACTTATAAATCGTGCTCTTCTTCCCCATATTGTTTATTAGAAAATTTGACATTAATCTTTAGGGAATCTTAGAATATTTCTTTAAATATAATATTTCTTCTTCAATTACCTTTAGAAAATATTGTAAACATGTAACTAAAATTTTTTAACTTGCAGAGATTTCAAACAAATTATACAACAAAATAATTATTTTATTTTATTATTATTATGAGTTTCTTAATTTATATATATCCTTTATTAATAATGAAATAACTTTATCTATGGTTACTAAATTCGTCAACAAACTTTATTTTGATCATCCTTTGTTCCTTGGTCTGAATTTAATCTTTTATTTGATATAATCCTACTTAGTCTAATAATCAAAACGAATAATAATGTATTATATATGCAGATATTTTCTATTTTATTCAGTGATAATTTAAGTCTCTACCTAAAAAAATTGCTTTTCAAACAAATTAACTAATTTTGCGTTCACTGTTTATTACAAAGGAGTTTTTATGTATCATAAAATATGTATAAATTCCCATCAAAAATAAATATTCAAAAAATATAAATAATGACATAAATTGATTATTATTTCTAATTTGGATGTTAGTCTTTATGATATATTTCAAGGGATTTTTTAAAGTGAAGTAAAAAATATTTCGAAAAGAATATAAATACTTGTCTTTATTTTAATTATGGTCTTATCAATGGTTACTAAATTCATCAATAAACTTTATTTTAACTATCCCTTATTTTCTTGGTTTGAATTTAATCTTTTATTTGATATAATCCTACTTAGTCTATTAAATCAAAACGAATAATAATATATAATATATTCAGATATTTTCCATATTATTCAATAATAATTTAAGTTTCTACTTAAAAAAACTGCTTTTCCAAGCAAAATTATTAATTTTGCTTTCACTACTTATACAAGGGAGTTTTTAAGTATTATATATATATATAATCACGTCAGAAAAAAAATATTAAAAAAATATAGATAGATAATGACATAAAATTAATTATTATTTCTAATTTGAATATTAGTCTTTAATATATATATCATAATCTATATATCTATATTTTTTTCAAGGTTTTTTTTTTAAAGTGAAATAAGAATTATTTCAAAAAGACTATAAATACTTGTGTTTATTTTAATTATAGAGTTCAAATTTCTAAGGGGGCTGTAATGTTATCCAGATATTAATAGCCAATGCTAGATTAAACGCAATTTCCCATCATTGAAACGATAAAAAAATTACTAAAATAACTGCTTATTTTCGGCAAAGAGATGTTCATTAGGAGATGTTAAAAATACTTCTCAATGAGGTTTCATTCTATACTCTTATGAAGATCTCTCAGAATCATTAAGGATTTCTTTCTCTTGAAGCAAATGCAATAGACGAGAAAGTAATTCACATCCAACGTATATAGTCTTCATGAAATATTTCAAGGGGTTTTTTAAAGTGAAATAAAAAATATTTCAACAAGACTAAAAATACTTGTCCTTATTTTAATTATAGTGTAAGGGGTAATACAAATGGCTGTAATATTATCCTGTTATTTAAAGGCAATACTAAATTAAACCCAATTTAACATTATTGGAACGATAAAAAAAATTACTAATCTAACTGTTTATTTTCGGCAAAGAGATTTTCATTAGGAGGTATCAAAAAAACTTCCCAATGAGATTTCATTTTATTCTCTTCTGAAGATTTCTCACAATCATTAAGGATTTCTTTCCCTTGACGGAAATGCAATAGACGAGAAAGTAATTCATATCCATCGTATATAGTCTTTTGTTCCTCATATCGTTGACATTGACAGCCCCATTCAGTGTCACTCTTCAATTTTATTTTAACTGGGACTCAATATTCTTTATGCTTTCTTTGATGATCTCATTGTTCTTCGTTATATGTGTCTTCCACTCATCATCAACACCACTTCCTCATCGAGTCATCTCTCACACCTCGATGTTTCATCAAGAGGATATCAATGAGTTAACTTCTTATGTCAGATGATGCCGGAAACCGTTCACTGTACTTTTTGAGGGCTGACTGTTCATAAATTGATAAATAGCATGGTAAAAGAAAACTAAGATAGAATGAATAGGTTTAGCATTTGATTAGATGTGTGGATTGCTGATTTTAATTGAAGATTTTTTCTTTCTTTCTGAGTTGTTACCTTTCTTTAAGATGAACTGTGAATAAGGATACGTTTATATTAAAAAACATTGAGATACAATTTAATAGGAAAAATAAATCTGAAATCAAAAATTTCTTGTGATTATGTTAGAGCATTGAATTTATTCAGCTTTTCAGTTTGTTTAACGCAGATAATTATTTGTGTATTATGTATAGAATTTTATTAAAATTTTTTTGCATTAAAATTGTGGTTTTATTTAACTGCAGTTCAAGCTTAACCATTATACAGCTTTTAAGATTTTACGATAAACTTCCTTTTATCTAAGCCTAATCCAAAGCTTTGCGGCCTGATGCCCAATTGGCTAGAGGTCTGGCTTTTGGTACCACAGGCTTCAGTTTCAATTCCTGGCGGTGTCATGGATATTTGTTAGTGGTTCGAAATCCATGTTAAATTGTAGGTACCCGTCTAATTAGCCTAAGTGTGCATAAAATGACCGTAGAGTGACAAACCAAACCAAATCATCTAAAACTTTATTAGTGCAAATCATTTTCTCTTTGTTTCATATTTCTTTTTTATATGTTTTATATGGACCAACGGCCGTACCATGCTGAATATACCGGTTCTCGTTAGATCACCGAAGTCAAGCATCATTGGGCGCGGTCAGTACTTGGGTGGGTGACCACCTGAGAACACCGCGTGCCGTTGGCATTCACAAATTTGGGACCTGAATGGCCGAGTGTCTAGCGCTCTGGCGCTCGGTGCCACAGGTTTCGGGTTCGAATCCCGGCGGTGCCATGGATGTTTGTAGTGGTTCGGAATCCACTTTAAGCCGTAGGTCCCGGTCTTCTATGACTGTAAGAGCGTCACGGAGCAAAAGTTAGACTTCTACCTACGGGTGCTCCATCACAACAGAAGCTGCTTCCTTCCCCTTCAATCATGAGTCCATATGGGCTCGTGGGCTTGGCCAGCCAAGTGGGATAAGAAACAACAACAACATATGTTATTTAGCGGTACCTTTTCTATTTTAAACTAAATTCTATGTCGCAAAATTCAATTTTCGACGTGGAAAAAATCACGTTTAATTTATGAACTGTCAAAATCTCAGAAAAGTGTTTGATATAAAAGTAATTACTTTTATCTCAATAATATTTTATCAAATTAGCTTGCTTCTAATATGCATGAATATTAATATGCTCTATTGAAATGATGAACAATTAATAACATGATACCATTAAAGGCTTAACATTGTTGTTGAATTCTTAAAAATGCTTTAAATAAAGCATAATGGAGCTTTACATAAAATATAATTTTTGAATGGAATGACAAAGCTCTTGACTAGGAAAGAATTAGATTTAGATTTCATTAAAGCTATGTCATTGAATATTGGTGATCGTATAAACTGCATTTTGACGAATTCTATATTGAAAATACTTTGCTTAATAATTATTTGAATGTTTTCAACGACAGAAAATTAATTTTCTGCTATTAAAAGGATGAATAATTAATAAAATGATACCATTAAATGCTTAATATTGTTATTGAATTCATAAAAAATTTTAACATTGTCTTAACATAAACACATTAATAAATGTTAAAATGTCTTAACATTATTATTGAATTATTAAAAGCACTATAATATAAAACATAATAGAGCTTTCGATAAAATATAATTTTGGGATGGAATGACAAAGCTCTTGACTGTAAATTGATTAGATTTAAATTTCATTAGAGTTATATGGAATATCGATGGTAGTATAAACTACATTTTGAAGATGTCTGTATTGAAAATACATTCCTTAATAATTAGTTGTATTTTACTGTAGTAATTTAATACTCCTTTTGATCATATATAATAATTTTAAAGCGTAATATACAAGAAATACATGTAAGTTAGTTAACTTTTTAAATTGATTCAACCAAAGAAATCACTATTAAGAATTCCTGCCATTCAAAAATTTAATATCTCGTGTTTTCAACGCATGAATGACAGCTGCTTAGTAATATATTTTTAAGTTATCTCTGAATGAAATAGAATCAATTCTTAAAATAAAAGTAAGCTGAAAGCTAATCAAATAAAGAAAATCTATCCGCCTGAGAAATCAGAGCCATCTAACATCAACCTCTTACAGATGATAAAAGAGGAAACTCGTGTGAAAAAAATTTATCAAATCAGTGTCTGACTTGACAAATACTTCTTACTTTACAGAATTAATATAAATTATCTTCCTATACGTCACGGTTAGTTCAAAAGATGCAGAAACGAAGGAAACCCATACGCACTTGACATTCAAACTGGAAGTTTCAAACCTCGAGTCACGTCTAGGTACAAAGGGCCAAGTTCAATTGCGCGAGGTTAAATTTTCAACTTCACTGAGTAGTTTTCAAGGAGTCAAGTTAAGTTTGTATCGGTGTAAATGAGAAATGTTTTCTATGGGAAAACGGATCTAGATTTTTTTTAAAAATAATAATAAAATGTTTGAAGTTCGGGTTCCTTTTAAAACCAGATTTTTTGAATCTAGATTTTTTTTTTTTTTTTTTATTGTTATAATACTCATCGGTATTTCACAGTTCGTACAATCATTAAGTAAATGAATGGTAAAGTCAAAAGGAATTTTAATATATTTATCGATTGATTTTAATTATTTATTTTATTTTTGACGGCATTTTTTGCTCCATCAATTACTTGCGGCCTGATGGCCAATTGGCTAGCGCTCTGGCCATCAGGCCTTGGTACCATAGGCTTCAGGGTCGAATTCTGGTGGTGACGTGGATGTTTGTTAGTGGTTCAGAATTCACGTTAAACTGTAGGTTCCGGACTAATTAGCCCAAAGTGAGCACAAAATGGCCATAGAGCGACGAACCAAACTATGAATTACTTTTTGAAGAGTTGAGCTTTACAGTGCCATAAAGATTAATATATTTTATTTTCTAGCTGATGCTAGTAACGTTGCCTCCTTTTTGATTTACATGTCCCCTTAAGAATTTAGTATTAACTTTTACTATTGGAAGCATAATAACTGAGACAAAATTGGATGTTTACGAAATGCATGTTATAAAAATGAATTCAGTTATATATCCCTGAATTTTAGCCCATTAGTACTAAAGGAAACGAACAAATTTAATATTAAGAGAGAAATTTATCTGTAATACCGGAGTTCCATAATTTTTCTGTTGAATGTAATAAAATTATTCAACGTTATTTTCTGTTGAATGTATATTTAGCAATTTCAAAATAATAGTTTCACAATAAAGTGATTTTAAAAAATTAATTAAAAATACCACGAGTGCTGCAAATGTTGATTAATGTTAATTATTTTAAGTGTCATGAATTTAATATTTTTGTTCTAATAAAGTCTAATATGTTTTATTTTTCTAGTTGATGCTTGTAACCTTGCCTACTCTTTGATGTCCCCTTGTTACTAACTTTTACTATTGGAAGTATAACAAATATAAGAAAATTGAATGTTTCCGAAATGCATATTTTAAATAAGAATCATATTGAATTAATGAATAATTCAGTAATATATCCTTGAATTTTAATGCAATAGTACTGATGGTAACAAATAAATTTACCGTTAAAAGAGAAATTTATTTGTAATTCTGGAGTTTCACAATTTTATGTTGAGTGTAAAAAATTAATATATGTGTAGCAATTTCAAAATAATAGTTTTACAAAAACGCGATTTTAAACTATTAATTCAAAATACCACGAGTGCTATACATGTTGATTAATGTTAATTATTTTAAGCGGGAGGAATTTAATTTTTTTGTTCTAATACAAAAGATAAGAATAGTTACCTGAAAATAAACCCCTTAATTTCATCAAATTTTTTTGCGGCTTAATTAGATTAAAATGTTTTTGACAACAAAAACTATACGTGATAAGGATTTTTTTAGAAATCATTGAAAAGTTAGCACTTTTCTTTCCTTAAAAAAGAATAAAAACACTTCTTTAAAGCTAAAAGAAAGCGCTGCCCAAAGACTACTGAATGCATCTTGACAGCTCACTTTGTTGTGTTATTTATCGATTAAGAGAAAGGAAGCGGACGGAGAGGTAAAAATAGGTAGCAAAGCGTTCCCCACTATAGTCTAGTCAAATATAGGATCTAATGTTAAAAAATAGAAGGCTTCGTCTAAACTTATTCTTGTTTAAGAGCAAAGGTGTTGTTAAATACGAAAAACTTCCCTGGTTGTTTGTTTCTATTACCTAATACTAGGTATTTGACCTAGATATTTTCTAACATTTGTTTTTAACTCAGTAATTCAAAGATGTGTAAAATATAACTGAAAACATAAAGAGAAGTTATTTATTTTGGCATAGCTTATGTTAGAAAACAAATAATGACGCAGAACTTTAGCTTGTATATACATACATTTGTAACAGGTTAAAACACTTTAATCTATTATTTTTTAATGTTTAATACTTTTTTTAACTGTGAAATCTTTGAGGAAAATTTTACTTCAGTCAATTTCCGTTTAAATATTCTTAAATAATTTGTTCGGTTTTGTTCAAAATGCATGCCTGCATGTTTTGAATAACCATTAGAGAGATACATTTATCGAGAATTATATATTAATATAATAACTAAATATTATTTATAATCATTAGAGATGCATTTATCGAAAATTTTCAAGCCTGCATAAATTTTTCATATATATAATTTTACCCTTTATTTCAACTGCAACACTTTCAACATTGAAAATATTTTTTTTCAGGTTTTGTTCTGTTTCACGCACTTCCATAATTGATGAAATCATCTCATTGGTTTTTAATTTTTTTTATTGCAAAAGCACTTGATTTTGCATCATTGGCTTCCCCGCATCACAAATGCATGAGATTGGAGCATAATGATGGAATACAAAACAGCAAAACAGTAATTCATAACAATAACAATAGCTACATAAAAACTGTGATTAGATAAAGATAAAAGAATATGAGTCGCTGGATCCCAAATGCATCAACTGTCTGCCCCACCAATATCTGCTGTATAAGTTTTCTTCATTCGATGAAGAACAACTTAGCAAATGATCTTTGTCCATCTCCATTTCTTTTTAATAGAAGACTTTTAATATACATATTTACAAGTTACAAAAATGAATCTATCTAACGAATCTTTCTGAAATCGAATAAAAATTAATCTATCTAATGAATCTTAAAAATGAGCCTTTCTGGAACCAAATAAAAAGAAACCAAACCAAAAATCTATTTAATTATCCTTAAAAATGAATCTATTTAATTATCCTTAAAAATGAATCTATCTAATAAAGTTAAAAATGAATCTATCTAATGAATCTTGTTTAAAATATTTTTTAACAGTGATGATTTCGTATTCATTTGAAAAACCACTCAACAATTCAAATTGTTAATATCTAAATTACATGCAAACAGATTCACAGTGTTAAATTGTTACATTTTCTTTTATTATGATTAAAAACTCAGGATTCAAATTGACACTTTAAGTGAAACAATTTAATAATATGTTTGTTGTTTTGTTGTTGTTGTTTCTTATCCCCCTTGGCCAAATTACAGTTCCATATGGACTCATTGATTTTGAAGGGAAGGAAGCAGCTTCTGTTGTGATCGTAGGGAGAAGCCTGACTTTTGCTCGTGACGCTCTTACAGTCATAAAAGACCGGGACCTACGGCTTAAAGTGGATTCCGAACCACTACAAACATCCATGGCACCGTTAATATCGAACCCGAAACCTGATTCAAGCGTTAAAGCGCTTTTTAGACAAAAACCATTCAGGTCCCATTTTAATAATATAAATACAAAAACATCAATTTCTGTTCATGATGATATTACTGGTAATCATCTTGTAAGATCTCTCAAGCAATACCTTGCCAAACTTTTATAGAAGCTTGACATCCAGTTGCTTCGGGTGTTTTTATTTAAGGTAAGAGATATAGAAGATAAACCAAGTCTAATCTCCGCCAATAGGCTTGAATCTCCTCATAATAAACCCTCCAGTTAAATTCTACAGAAATCAATGTATGAGAAATTTGAAATAGGGGTTACTATATATCTCAAAGATTCACTATCAGACGCAGTATCAACAATTAATGCCCCAAGCGTAAAGATACACATAGATCTTTACGCAAGCCCATTGTTTAGATCATGAAATTCATTGAAGTGAATCCAAACGAAAAAGATTGGATAATTTGTTTCCGATCTTTTTTTAGAATTTTTTACTTCAGCTTTTCGTTTTAGATAAACGCCGACGACGTAATTCGGTGTAAAAGAAATTTATTAGTGAATGAAATCGCGAATTTGTAGCAGTAATAGTAGTTCAATAGAGCAATTTACATAAAATAAATTGTATAAGGAATTTTTCCAAACCCATTAAAATCAAGTATTAATTATAAACAGATAAGTGTTATGTATATAAACATAAGATATGATATGTATTAAATAACTTGTGGAAGTTTTGTACTTATTTCAGAAGAATTTTTAAAAGTCGAATTTTTTAATTTAAGCTGAATAATTATATTTTAACTTAAAAAAATCTTAAATATATTATGTATTGAATCTTAGCTTATCGTGTTCTTTTATAATTAAAAAGTATTGATGATTCTAAACATTTTTGTTTTTTTTCTCTCTGTTATTCTAACTTTTTTTTCTGAATGATAAGTTTATGAATGCTTACTAATTTTCAGAAATGATAATATTTCAGTGCTCTTTTCTTTTTATTCTTGCATTTCTGTTATTTCGGAATATTAAAAATAGCTTGTTAGTTCTTCAGAAATTTTTCAATTAATAGTCATACGGAAAATTTATGACAATTAATTAAAATTCAATTTGTTAAAAATTATGAAATACCATGTTTGAGTTATTATTGAAATTCAATTAAAATAATGCTTTTTATCACTATAAATAATGCTTTCATTAAAACTTCAATAAACTTCATTAATTACAATAAACTTTAATAAAGCTCTTTCTAATGCAATTTATTCATAATTACTTCAAAAATTAAGATAAAACCTTTTTCATTTTTCTCAATATTGAATCTTAAAATAGTCTACATAATTTTAATTGGACACTGACAATCTTTTTGCCTAAAATCACCACAGAGATCGTTATATAAAATATTTTAAATTTTTGAATACCAAATTATAACTTTAACTATTAATGTCTTTATTAAACTTTAAAAAAATTAATTAAAAAATTATTAAATTAATTAAAAAATTATTAAATTAATTAAAAATGAAAATTAACAAAAAACTATTAAAGTAATTAAAGATTAGAAATTAAATAATTTAACTAAATGTCTTTTTCAAAACTATTTTTGAAAAGAACGTCATGATTTTTTACTTATTTTAAATATCTTTTCAAACTAATAGATCTACAATTTTTTAAGAGGATAGGACACGAGATTGTAATAAATATTAAGATTCTTGGAAAAAATATGAAATGTTCTTGAATTTCATACTAATACCTTCAAGTTATGGAAAGGCGTGCGTTTCTTTTAAATATTTTTCTAAGCATCAGGTTACATTGTAATACTCTTACATTATATTGCTTATGTGTGCCTATAAAATCTCCTCACTATTAGTTGTGGTCCCTGTACAAAATCCATTGCGAAATTTATTTCATTAAAAATGAACGTGCGGTCAATGAAACCACCAAGAAACCTATAATTAGCTTCTTTTCTGCCTGAAAATGCAATGAATCGATTTCCGTGTATGAGCCGTTTAGTTAATGATCCATGGCTTCACGGTCGTATGGGAAAATTAATCATTTCTGCTTATGTCTAATGGATTAAGAATTTCATTATTTGTCATTATAACATAAAACAGCTGACAGTTTTCCATGCATAATTGAGATATTTTATCATTCGTTTAAAGTTCGAAAAATATATCGCCATTTAAATATAAAAGAGGTTAAATATGAGCCTTCATAATTAATAGAAAGCAATACAAAATTAAATGCTACTTGGATGGATGAAATGTTAAAGGTGTTTGAATGAGCTTATTTATTTAGAAATATAGATGTCTAATAAATTATAGTATTGTGTAGTTCACAGTCTTCTAGATGATTATCTGGAACTAAAAATAGTTTGAAATTATAAAAATTTTCATTTGTAAATTTAGTCATTCGAAAAACCTTTCGGTATATATTTTCTGTTATATAAATTTAATATAAGTTATAATATAAATTTATAAATATAAAATAAGTTTTTAATCATTGATGTTACTAACTTATATGATGTAAATTCCATGTTGCATTTAAATGATTAAATTCGCAAAAGTAATTTCACATATTGGAAAAACACTCAACACAATTGGAACTACATTCTTCACTTTTCTGGTTACACAAATCAAGATTTCTCTATTTAAAAGGCGGCCTGATGGCCAATTGGCTCTGGCCTTTGGCACCATAGGTTTCAGGTTCGAATGCTATGGATGTTTGTTAGTGTTTCGGAATCCACGTTAAACTGGTGGTTCCGGTCTCATTTAGCCCAAAGTGGGCAGAAACTGACCGTAGAGCGACAAACCAAACCTCCATTTGAAACATAATTTATTGTTCAGTGAATATGAGTGAGGAATATACAGCAACAAATATTTTGTTCAAAAAATATAATTTATAAATATATTTTGCAGAACATTAAGGTTTTTCATTATTTATTTTTAAATATTCTTATAATACAAAATTCCGGATTATGCTCGTATTAGTTACGAAACTCTTGTTAAAAATAATAAAATTTTTAAACGACTTTATAATAATTTTATTGATGGATGTGACTTAAATAAAGTGAATTATAAACATGTTCTGCAATATTGAAATAAGAAGATAATTACAAGTCAGTGTTTAGTTAAGTGTTTCATTCAATGTGGTTCAATTTAATTTTTCACTGCAATGCAAGAACATTGCAATGTGAAACTAATGAACAATATGTTTTACATTTCTTATAAAAAAATATTTAGAAATACAAAAAAGTAAAAATTACTGTCGTATTGGAAAATTAATCATTTCCGAAGTAGTGACCGAAACTATTTTTTATATTTGTATTATAAAGTAAATCTAAGTTCAGTCTAAAGCATTAAAAGTCACAATAGAAAAACACATACAATACAACAGAATAAAAAATAATTTTGTTTTGCTACATAAACAAGATTTCTTCACTCCATTTTTTTTATTCCCTCGATTTAACAAGAACTTTAAGTTAATTAAGTCATTTTTTCCCCGTACGTGAGCAATTTTTTTCTCGGGTTAAAAAACAAATCACGTTTTCATATCACTAGTTATGAATACAGATTACTCGGAAAAATTTATAAATGATTTTTCAGGAAAACAAAGTTTTAATTTTTGTTTCTCATTATTAAGCATTGTTCTTCTTTCAAAACTAGTTTTGAAATTTAAGATAATTTTACGTAGACCAGAAGTTTTCAGAAGTTCACCAGTTTAAAAACAATGGTGTTATCAAGATTTCGATCAAGAAACGGGCACTCTTTCATTAAACTGTTCTGTGTTACAATTTTATTCAGAAATAACAAAAAAGCTAAAACGATTCTATACAGGAATGTGAAAATTTTTCTTTACAGAAATTTAGTTAAAATTAGCCTTATGAACGTTATAATTAACTTATATAATGTCCACTTAATTTTCTTATGCCATGTATTATTGTGCTTGTATATTAAATATTTTTTTTTCTTATCCCACTTGGTAGACAGCAACATCTAGACCAAGTCCAAGAACCCGCGTGGTCTCATGGAAGGAGGGTAAGGGGGATAGCTTCAGTTAGCTATATGAGCGTTATGGTTAAATTACATACTGTCCATTTAATTTTTTTTATGCCATACATTATTGTGTTTGTATATTAAATGTTTTGGGTTCTTTTCTTATCCCACTTGCAACATCTAGACCAAGACAGCAACATCTAGACCAAGTTCAAGAACCCATGTGGTCTCATAAAAGGAAGGAAAGAGGGGGCGTAGCTTCAGATATTAAATGTAAATAATAAGTATATTTCATACAAATTTATTTGAGCAAATTCTGTAAAGCTATGATATATCGTAAGGAACTAGTTAATTTAAATTTCCTCAATATACAATGGTACTCACTACTTCCTCAATATACAATGGTACTCATTACTTCCTCAATATACAATACTCAATCCTCAATGTTGATTTAATGGCTTAAAAAGAATACAAAATATGTGATAAGAAAATATTATGTTAGCTACTTTAGATATTATACATTTATCAATGATTATAATTTTATTCCTTATTAAAACATGAATAGGATCTTATTAAATTTAGCCTTGCAAATTTTTAAAATTTGTTTTTTTATCTATTATAAAATAGCAACAAGTTTAAATCATCTTCAAATACGATGTTTTTGCTTACAATGTGCAATTTTTTTTTTCATTTATTACTGTTTTCTAATGCGAGGATAAAACCAAATTTCTAACCGTTATTTTAAAGGATTTTTCAAAAAGATCTCCTAAAGTACCAAACATACTTCTCACTCTAATTGTAGTTCACTGCTTTCTTTTTGTGGAATCCGGATGTAGCCCATATCCTCTCTCAGTCCTTCCGGAAAGCATATCCTTCCATCAAGTGAAGGACAGTCAAACTACCCGTTCCATGCCTCAGAATCAGAGACATTCAGCTTTTCTAAAAATTTTATTACAACGACTTTCCGACTTCGATAGATCTCGTTTAAGTTTTATTGAAATTTAAGTCTAACAATGAAGTCAATAGAAATAAAAAAATATATATAAACAGAATAAGAAAATTGAAGTTTAATTGAAATTTTAATCTGGTGGTGAAAGTGCAATCTTTCGTTCATTTCCAAGGTGTTTTTACTAGTTTAAATTTAAACAAAACTTTACACGCAGAAGGTGAATAATCAGTGCATTTAATCATTATTTTTGATTTTAACCTTATATAAAGAACAACGCCTTTTATCTTCAGGCATATTCAAGGTCAACGTCATTACTTTTTTTTTAGTTTTTAAGATAGTTGACCGTAAAGGAGGTTGTCTATAATAAGTTAAATTAGAATACATTTAACAAAATGAATTGCATGTATTTAGGTACAATGCTTGGTAACACAATTAAAAATAACTTGCTTTTCTAGTGAGATGTTGTTATATTATGCAAATGAATTAAATCCTCATACTGAAGGGTAAAATAAGACATAAATTGCTGTATGCTAATTACTTAAAAATGTTAAGTAGTATATCTTTATGAATTTACAGTGACTTGTCTAAATACAATAAGAAACATTGATTTGGTTTGTCGCTCTACGGTCATTTTGTGCTCACTTTAGGATAATTAGACCACGACCTACAATTTAACGTGGATTCCAAACCACTAACAAACATCCATGTTACCTCCATTATTCGAACTTGAAGCCTAGCCAATTGGCCATCAGACCGCATAAAAACATTACATACTGTTAACTAGAGCTTTTAATAAAAAAATCTTTTGAAGTGTTACACTTTGGAAGATCGGTTGATGAATAATATTTGGAAAAGTATGTCCGGAAGAATTTTAATGTAATTATTGTTTTATGTATTATTCACGAACGGAGCAACATTGTGCGTTTCTTTTCGTGTCATTATATCGAAATATAAATTGTCTTATAGTGCATGTTTCATCTATTTTTAAATAATATCTTATGACATAATTTATATAGTTAAGGCTTTATTTAACAGGCTATTACATCAATTTTGTAACTCAGTTTTTCATGTCTCATTCACACAAACACATATAATAGGTAAAACCTATTTCTCTAAATATAACAGCATCAAGTCTACACAATGGAGAGAAGTGAAGGGTAAATATCAAGTTGTTAACGACATCAACCTTTATCATCGTTTTATGGGTGAAAGATCTAATCTAGAGGTTTGGTATTCGAGAACTTTTCTAATACTCATTTCTATCAAACCATGGTATTCACTTCATTGGCCAGTAACAGGAATTTAAAGGTAAAATTTGGGTCAAAAACTAATCTTTTTTACGACGAAGTAGCCTAGAAGATTCACAGTCAAGCTAATACTGTGCTCTCAACAATGGAAGGAAGTCTTCGCTTCTTTCTTTCTTTCTTTTTGTTTTTGGGTTTTGAGAAGAATTTCTTTTATTGTTTCCCTCTACGGCCGTTGGAATTCATTGTCTTAAGAATAACCTTAAATCATTGTCCTCCAACAGATTCAAGCTTTTGCTGAGGTTTTTATTTTTTTATTGTTGATAAATTGATGATGAAATAGAAAAAGACAGATGAGTTTCAGGATCGTAACTTTGATATAAAATTTATACGTTACTTCCGACAGACCACTCCCACGCGTTTAAGAAGTTTTCAGTTTTTATTTATTTCTTAAACTAGTTTAGGAACAACAAGACCAAACAGGAAAACACGGTAACTTTACCGATTTTTTTTTTTTTTCGCCTTGTATATATTTTATCTTGTTGTTTTATCTTATTATTCATCACACGCAGAATGCTTTTAAAATTGATTAAAGCATTTTTTTTTTGTAACATCTTAAAAAGTAAATATTTTTGATGGAATGGAAATTAAGTATCAGTTGTTAATAGATTTTTGATCCATATAGTTATAATAAACTTTATGTAAACTGGTATTTACAGTTGTTTCAACAATTAAAATGCAATTAATATGAAGGCATTGAAAAACCGATACAAAGAATTTTTTTAACGTATATTTTATTTGTAAGAGATTATACTCAATTTTAAATTATACATTTTTGGAATGTTTTAATATACAATTTTTTTTCACATACCTCAGAACAACATAGGCGAATTCTTCATATTTTTTCCTATCAAACTAATGATTTATTGGCATTGTAATTGGTCTGTACTGCTTAGTACAATAACCCCTTGATGTACTGCTCCTCGTTACATAGTACTCTATTTTTAGGAAAAAATTCGCGAAACTTTTATAAATTCGCCCTTTATAACGCGTATGACGGAAGACAAAGTAAAAGTTCTCTAGAACTAGGATCTACTTCAGGGTCAAGATGGGACAAACATATTGGTGCCTCATTTCTGCCTTTTTAAAATACAGTAGGTAATATGAATATATTTAAGTTAATTTGCTAATCTTGCAATGTTTGGAGTAAAATAAGTTAACCGAAATCATCAAATTGCTTTTCAGATTTCAGTTAGTCAATAGCGAACGTAGTTTGTTCTTATTTATTTTTATGGTTATTCCTTTTAATATTTGATACCAAAACGATAGATATAACACAACAATATATTTCTTCAGTTCTGGTAAATTTTCACATGACAATGATCACTAGAAAATAGTTTCATTAAAAGCATTTTGTGATTGATAGAAGTTCACATATCCTTTCCAATAAAAAATTAATTTTATACATCGATACATTCCATTGGTATGTTATTAGCCATCGTCAAGATGCTGTATTTAATATGTGAAAAAGGATTTATAAATGGATTTGAAATCTAATTATTTATAATTCAGTAAACGAATTAGAAGACATCTATTGAATAATATAACGCAAGAATGAGGTGTAACCTGATTGTGTAAGTGGTGATGCATGTCAGAAACTTTTTACTTTAATATCAATCAAATATAATAAATGTGCATTTCATACTTCAATGGTAGGTTAGTAAATTTTTTTTCTGTGATTTAGCACGTACTTCTAATTATGCAATACGCCATAGATTGGCCATCCCTAGTCTATTGTATTTTCATCTACGAAACAATGGTGTGCAAAAAAATATTTAAAAAAAATATCAGTTTGTGCTTTTTAATTCCTTCTAGTTGATACATAAGCACATATATAATTGCATAATCTGAAAATGAGGTCTTTATAATTTTGGATAAGCGTAAATAAAAAAGATTAAAAGATTTTTTTTTCTGTTAACAAAATTCCATGTATTTATAAAAGTTGTATAAAATAAAATTAGCAATAAAAAGTAGTTATATATATATTATAAGGTAGAAGGCTATTAAAAGTGCTTTTCACAATATTTATTTTAACAATATTTATATCCAAGTCACTGCAGTTTTTTCATAGTATTGTTACAGAATGTAAGCTATTGTTGACATTGTCAAAAACGCTGAAATATCCATGAAGTACAATTTTTAATGTCCTGATTTATCTGATAATATGACAAAACTAAATTTCTGGCATTGACTCATGTTTGTTAATTTGAATACAAAATCTTGTGAATATAAAATTAGATAATCTAGAATCTTGTGAATATAAAATTAGAGAATCTAGAATCTTGTGATTAGAAAATTAGCCTCGTGACATTTTTCTAATTAATTATTTAGAATATATGAAATTTGGCTTTGTTGATGCAACTGTTGTAAGTGCTGAAGTCCTTAGGGTTTATTCAGCCTCTTAAATTTTAAATTCATGAAGCTTAGTAAATATTTATAATTATCTATTCATATCTATATTTGTCTATTTCTCTTTCTCTCTCTCTCTCTCTTTATATATATATATATATATATATATATAATTAACAGATATTATCTTTGAAAAAAAATCGTTGACAAAAATCGTTGAAAAAAGTTCTAGCCTCCTAGCATCATTAGCGAAAAAGCAAAAGTGAAACCATCATTAAATATAAAAAAAAGGATAACTTTGTTTGGGAATTAATTGATTCAATTACAAAAAATCATCCGCTCATTTAATTTTATATCTTTAACAAGTCTAAGAATCATTATTTTGTACGATACTGAGAAAGTTCTTACATTCAAAACAATTTGTACATGATTCGCAATTAATTTTACTCTTTGTTATACTTATTTTGCAATCCAATTTTTATTATTTATTTTATTTAAATACAAATATCTAAACAATACGAAGAAAAATTAATTTTAATAACGTTTTTATCTGGCTTGTTACTGCATAAAATTTCAAATTTTCCTGTTACGGAGTTTTTTAATTCTGAAGTTAAAATAATAATACCATTAATTTATATTTATTAAAACAAAAAGGTTAACTTGACTACAAAAGTTTTCTAAATCACATTAAAAATTTTCAAACGAAATAATTTTGACGTGTAAAATTGGCTATAATCTCTGCAAGATAAAACAATTCTCTTATTAAAAAGATACTCATTAAACTAAAGAAATGGTTTGTATAATCTTAAGAATATGTTTTTACAAATTCAGTACTTAAATAAAAACTATGAATAAATTATATATAGCCCCTGTCTATCTAATGTATCATATGATTAATTATAAATCTAAATGACGTTGCTATGCTGATGAAAACGATAGAACTGGCATTATTTAATACTAACAATAATAGTCAAGATAACTGAAGCAAAAGTTAAACTTGATAATTTGTTAACAAAAAAGTTAGTTTAATATTATATTAGATTCGTCTGATAAGGGATTAAATTAGTCTGGTTAGTAATCCAATTAGTTAGAGCAGACGTTACAAATTTCTTGTAGACATGATAGAATGTTCAGCAAGTATAAGCAATTAACTTATAAATTGACTTACTGAAAAACTTTTGCAAAAAGTCAGATTCTTTTTTTCCTTCTAATCATTAAAAAACTGCTAAACTAAGTTTAAAACGTGAAGATCATATAAATGGGATGATAAAATTCTTTTTTTTTAAATTTAATAATAAAAAGTTGTGTAATAGTTTGTTATCGGTTACGTGTGTAAATAAATTTTTTTTTTTAAATCAAGTTTGCAAGGGACTGTATAAAAATCTTTACGGTAAGTCATAAAACTATCAATATTGCGACATAACAATATATACCCAAGTGTGAAATTTAACCATCCATAAACACAGCATAGAAAAAATAGTAGTATCCTTAACAATGCATAACAAATATGTCTGAAGATTTCCAACCTTGTGCCAGACGGGAAACACTTCAAATGTCTTGTAACTGTCAAAATCGAAAGAAAATACACTGAAATATCCCCTGAACATCAATTCATAATCACATGAAATTTCACTTTTTGATTCTTTTTTTCATATCTCCCAAATCAAAATATCGTAAGCGTTAATGGGCCATAAAGCTCTTTAGGGGTGTAGAAAAGTGTTTCCCCCTTTGAACCACGCAATATCCGTTTCGTCTCAATGCCCATTGAGGCTATTGGAATAGGAATGGCTTGAAACAATAGTCGACTCATTAAGCAAAACTCTTTACGCCTGGATTAACGCTCTGTCTACCCATAGACCTATACTCCCACGTGAATTCGTGACATGCAACTCTCATAATTTCCATTTTTTAACAGTGTTATGTCAGTCTTATCTCTCTCTAAAGGAAAAGTAACACATAGAGGTGATTGAGTATTAAAGATTTATGTTGATTTGTTTACGATGTGAAAATGGGTAAGCAGGGTCTAATTGGCCAACAACTACAGAATTTCAATTTTCTATTCAAAACTCTTTTAGAGGATGGTGTTTTATTGCTAAAGGGAACCTTAAAAGATGTTTTACATGAAAAGGATAATATTCCTTAAAAAATTAACTTTCTTAATATGTTTGTTTACAAAATTTGAACCAATCCATAAAATTTAATACCTGTTCTCAGTAAGCATTGAATCCTCTATATAAAATAAATAACATACAAAACAGAAATTTAAAAACATTGGATATAAAAAATTGGTAAATGTAATTTTCAGTTTGAATTATAGCTTTATGATCGGTACATATTAAATTAACTTATATATATTCTGAGACGGCAAAAAAAAAAGGGAAAATATCGCAATGAGTGAATAGTTAGAGATCCAGATCATCTCAACATGAGATTTCAGATGGTGTATAAATGAGGTGTGTCGAATTACGGATTGTGTCGAATGATTATCAAATACTGCGTCGAATTTGATTACCTCTATTCATTTGGAATGTACCAATGCCTCGAACACAATATTAATTACATTACATGTACCTCAAACGCAACTCGAATTAGCGCGAATATGAGCATGTGACACTATTTGAGACAGAACTGGCAAATGTGCTAAAGGAAACAGCGTGGGCAAATCGAAGATCGCTTGACATTTGAGTCGAAGCAATGCCATTATTTGTTGATGTTGGCAGGAATAATTGAATCATAACAGAAGACAGCGACAAGAAGGTAGCTGTCGACCTAGAGAGTCGACAGAATGCGAAGGGTGAATGATCATCAGACGTTCACAACACTTGATTCTTCATTATCAAGGGATACCAGTCACCACAAGTATTACTGATAGGTGAATCAGAGTACGCTGACTGCACTTTACCCCCCCCCCCGACAGATGCGGTCGTAGTGGTCCCAAGGTCGTTTGACTTGAAATTTCACTGACTGGGGCAAAATTGTTGTCAGCTATGAGTCCCGCTTCAAAATAAGCCTAATGACTAGCGAAGACGTGCTTGTAGAGTCCAGGAACGTGATGGGATACTAAGCTAACTGTCGCCCCGACACATGACTGGACGTTATAGCCTGGGGTGCTATTTTCATTTGACCACGTTTAGGTTCTGATAAGAAGGTATCTACAACCTGCACAGGATCTCATAATTTTAACTCGATAATTGACGAGTTGTTTAGCAAGAAATCCAGCAATCGCCAACTCATTTACATTAATTCCTAATCAATGCCAAGCTGGATGACAGTTTCATAAAGGCCAGAGATGTATTAATTGGTTCGATTTCGATTATTGATTCGATTTTATTTCGATTGATTCGATTGGTTTCGATTATTTATGTAGCTTATCTTCCGAATAAAACATTCAATTTTTTAAAAAATATTTTTCTTTCTTCTTTTATCACAACTATAATGTTTTGTTTCCATCGGATAATTCCTTCCTTGAGCTTTTTTTTTTTTTTTTTTTTTTTTTGTCGTTTCAGAATGTATTTTTAATTTAGTTTGTAATTTTCTAAAAGTGTATTTCGTGATTTTATTATTATTGCTCAATTTAAAAGTTATATTTTAAAATGAACAAAGGAGTAGTTTTCATTGTTTATCTATAACTAAACAACTAATTTATGTGTACTGAAAATTTTATTTGAATTTAATATTCTGTGTGCAGTAGAAAAAATACAGTTTTATTTCAGTTTTAATTGGGCATAAAAAGTTTTAATGAACTATGTAATAACCGTGTTATAACTAAAAACCCGGGTATGTAAAACCCCTAAAAACTGTTTTGAATGTTTATTTTATAATGTGCTTGAATTTTTTTTAGATTGTAAATAAATTGTCTCACAACATACTTAAATTTGTTCATGATAATAATATCAAGTTAAATACTTAATATATATTTTTTATTTAATTAAATCAGCCATGGTAAGGGCAAATGTTTTCATTTAAAATAAAGTATTAACTCAAAATATTCCGCAGGTTTAAATTCTTTCATTTTTGAACCAGATGTAATTATCCTGATTTGTCTTCAGTTGCACTGTTTCGAGTTATCCCTGTCTTTGAAAAATTGAAAATTCTCAAGCAATTAAATTTAATCGACACATTTTAAATTTTAAGGGAAAGAATTCATTTAGACTTTAGAGTAAGAAAGCACAGCGTGCATGATGTTGTCTGATGCTGGCTGCTCATTCCATGTGTTGTTTTAACTTTAACAAAGTCACTTTTTAAATGATCCAAGTTAAATCTGTTTCAAAAATAAAGTTGGTACATATCGTTTATTTTAATAATTACAGGAATTTTTTTTATAATTATTCAATGTTAACTTCAGTACTATAATGTATAGGAATTCTTGCTTACTTTTTAAGTTCTAGAACTACAAATAGCATCACTACTCTTTATGTTGGCAACGGAGCTAATTGTTGTAGCCATATATGAATGGTTTCCGGCAAAATTGTCTGTATTCATTTGTTAATATATTATTACACTGTTATTGTTTAGAATCGTCTTGCTTTATTTAATCATCGTTAAATAAAGTTGTCGAAGTAGTCTACATATATATTGAATACATTTACCAATTAATATCATTCTTCGAAGATGATTTTTGACAGTAAAAAGTAAATATTAATTACTAATTAAGAAACCTTTTTTTGCTATTTTGACAGAAAATGAAGTTGTACTCTAATCAGATCAATTTAAAATCATCGATGTGTAACATAATGAGCAATTTTAATTAAAATTTAATAAATAAAAGTTATTAAAATTATATTTCTGGGTTCATAAGCTAATTATTAACACGCGCTAAACAAAACATTAAAATATCCTTGCCTTTTGTAGCCAGAATAAGTATAAATAGAATAAATAATATACGTATGAAAAATAACTTTCATTTTTTTTGCTGTCGTTTTGTTATTAAATGGCTCTGTGTGAGCCTTGGTTTTAACATATTTGTGCATTACTGTTTTATAGAAAAATAAATGTTATGAATTATTCTTATTTGTGTCAACAATTTATTTTTAAGTGCAAAATTATTGTGAATAATCTTTCAAGATTGTAAGATAACATTGTATTAAATAATTGGTATAAAGAGATACAAGGAACTAAAATTAATTCATGATATTATTGTAACTGCAGCTGCTTTACTTTTACTAACTACTTAAACTTAACATTTTAGCAATAGTCGAAATTCTGTAGATATTTAAATCACAGTTTTTGGTTGAATAAAACAAAATTTAAATCTTAAAACATTACGTGGTGGGAAATTTTTTTATCTTAAAGTATGCTATTTTTTATTCATTCATTTTGTATTCCTGCTTAATAGAAAGATAAATATTATGAATTATTCTTATTTGTGTCAACAATTTATTTTTCGGTGCAGAATTGTTGTGAATAATTTTTCAAGATTGTAAGATGATATTGTATAAAATAATTGGTATAAAGAGATACAAGTAACTAAAATTAAATCAGGAAATTATTATAACTGCAATTGTTTTACTTTTACGATGTAAACTTAACATTTCAACTATCATCGAAATTCTGTAGATATTTTAAAGCACAGTTTTCGGTTTTATAAAACAAAATTTAAATCTTATCGAAAACATTACGTGGTGGAAATTTTTTTTATCTTAAAGTATGCTATTTTTTGTCCTTTCTGAAATTCTTCGAGTTTAAGTCAACTTCGGTTCACTGCCTCAAAACATTTTTTCTGGCCATTTTCTACTACATTTGCATTGAACGCAATATGAGTGAGTATCGAAGAAAAAAAAAATTAAATTGGCTCATTTTTGTGTTGTATTCAGTATATCTTTTAAAGGTCGCCACCAATTCATGCATGGTACGCCGCTAAATATCCTGGTATGTCCATACAGTGCTCCTGTCCTAGACCTGCTCAGACGGCTTTAGCTAGACTAAGGACTGGCCACATTAAGAGTTTGACCTTCAATGGAGACGAGAAGACATATGCCCTTTGTCATTGTTCGACCATCGCATCTCCCTCTCATCTCATAGATTGTATTGGTGCCTCTGTGAGGCAACTGTTGAATGAGGGGAGGACAGTTTACGATCTATTGATGCAGCATGATCTACTGGACTTGGTTTAGGATTCTAAATCAAGGGGATAAGCAACAACAACAACAACATATCTTTAAAAAAAAAAAGACCTTCAAATAGATGGATGCTCTGAAAATTGTATAATGCTTCGAGCCGATTAATTTAAAATTGCTGCAAACTGAATTGAATTATAGAACTGCAATGTCTATAAATAGAAGAACAAAGAGAGTAAGTTACTTTCGTTATTTGTTGTAGTCATAAAATGTTCAATATAATTTTAAAAGTTCTAAGGTCTCTTAGGTTCTTTTTTGCTGAATTCACATGAGGTAAGCCTTAGTTTGGTCAAATAAACCTTGTGTCAGCAAAAATACAGAGAAAACTACATTCACAAATATTATAGAATTGTCCATTCTACGATAGGACAGGCTTAGTTCTACATTATTAGGGAATGTAGTTTTAATACAACATTATTGTTATGCAACGTTCATTAGTATTAATTTACAATCAGTATTATATTATGCAACAATAATCAGTATTAATACTGACGTTTAATACTTATAATATGTTTAATACTGACGGCTATGGACAAAGCAACCTGTCCATAGCCGTCAGTATTAAACGCAATACGATTTGAAGGAAGTGAATTTTCCCTTTATATCGCCATTAAACGCTTTTTTTTAAAAATAAAATCATTTAAAAAAGGTTTGATCATTTAAATATCGATTTTTAACTGTACACAAATTTTTATTTTAGTATAAAGAAACAGAATTTTAATTTTAATAGAACATAATTTATCACGATAACTTCAGCGAAATGTATTTAGTTTTGGATACATCTGATATATCACATGCATTAGTAAATTTTTGTATGTTATTCAAACAGGAAATTCAGATGATAGCTGTCACAAATGAATTTTGCAATTTCTTTATTGATACAACAACTTTAATATCATCTGAATCTTAGTATATAAATATTTATCAGAAACTGCTTGTTATAGTCACAGCATCTAATAATATTAAGACTTGGCAAATATCAGCAACAATCTTTCGAGGGTATGTATGCTGAATTTTTTTTTTTTTTAACTTTTAAATAATGATAGTTTATTATTATTTGTGTAAACACATCTACATCCCCTTGGGGGTTGAGCTCCACAGTTTGAGAACCTCTTAATCAGCACCTTGTATATTTAATAAAAAAAGAATAATTTAAAACAAAAATCTTTTATTCTTTTATTAAAACATTTAAAACAATTAAATTTGATTATAAATTAAAATTTAAAAAATGAACCCTCTATTGGATTAGTCATAAATACAAAATTATTTAAATACAGCGTAATTGTAAATCATGAATTAAAACAGAAATGCGGAAACTACTATTCAGTTGTCGAATGAAAATGTAGGCGAGAGAAGGGTACTGTTTAAAATTCGAGCTATGCATCGTAATTTAATCACATAACAAAAAGCTAATTTGAATGAGACACAGGAATGCTGAGTGTCATTTCTACGTGTCTGCAGCTTTCCCAACTGATTTCGGAAGCTGTTGTTGTATTTCTGTCTTGCATTATTTGCCCCTATTTATAGTCATCAACGTCAATTTTCTACACTTTTAAATATTTTACTCAGTTTTATAGCTTCTATTTGTCTAATTTCATTCATTAAAAAAATTATTTGCCCCTATTTATAGTCATAAACACCAATTTTTTACACTTTTAAATATTCTACTCAGTTTTATAGCTTCTATTTGTCTAATTTCATTCATTAAAAAAATTATTTGCCCCTATTTATAGTCATCAACACCAATTTTTTACACTTTTAAATATTTTAATTAGTTTTACAAGCTTCTATTTGTCTAATTTCATTCATTAAATAAAAATTTTACTAGTTTTTAGTAGAGTGTCTAAAATTTTGATATTCAGTATAATTAAAAAATAATTTGTGATTCGTAATCAAACTGTAAATAATTGTAGGTATTAAGAGCCAAAAATGTAAATTACATTGAAATAGAAGTTATATTTTAGAAAAAGCTCAAATGTTGTAAGAAATCTATTACTGAACTTTTCTAATTTAATTATGTGTCTTCGTATAAAATTATATTTTATTAAATTCTAACCACACGCATACATCATTTTAGACACCTCACTTTAATTGTTTAGTATTATTCCAGTTACGTCATATGTACGATTAAATAATTTGTTAGAATAAAATTTATAAATTTGGTGTTTAAGATTTTATAATTAAGATTAAGATTTTGAGCAGATTCTTTGAAGAGATTATTTCTAAAGTTCCTTAATAAAGGTCTTAACTATTTCATTAATTCATTATTTCCTTAAACTCTTAACAGAAATAGCGGCCTGGTGGCCAATCGTCTACGTTCTGGCCATTGGTACCACAAGCTTCAGATTCGAATCCTGCCGGTGGCATGGGTATTTGTTAGGAATCTACGTTAAACTGTAGGTCCTGGTCTAATTAGTATAAAGTGTGCAAAAAATGACCGAAGAGCGCCAAATCAAACTTAAGTGAAATACTATAATCTATGTGGCCACAAAAACTAAATGTAGATGAATTTCAAATGCCTGTATATTTTTTGCTTTTCAATATCACTTGAATATACTTATATTAATGTTACTTATTATTAAAATATATAAAATTCCAAATAGTATTTTACAATGAAACCCTATATACATTTTTTTAAAATTCCGAGCAATTATTCATAATATACATATTTTTTAATTAAGAATCCCATTGGAAACTGATAAGTAGAACAAATTTCATTTTCAACATCAAAGTCAATATTTATAAAAGAATGTAATACACGAAACCATATTTTAAGTTAACCTATTTATCTGACATCCTAAACCACAAAGAACAGAAATTCACACAAGAATGAATATTTTCCTTTACTTTTTAATTACCTATTGTGCTGTAACATATGGCTTTATTGGAAATCAATCCATTACAAACTTACCTATTGTTTCTTATAAGGAAATAATTGTTTAAAAAAATTTCAAGGATTTAAATTATTGAGAAAATGTCACCTTAATTCTTCATTTGATATTGTTGTACTTCAACAAATTTTTTTCGATTAACTGGATATTTTTTAGAATTTTGCACATTGAAAATATATTACTTTTATTACATTATATGTTACTTTTATTATTTTATATTACTATTGTATTGTAAATATATTTCTTTCCTGTATTTAGCTTATGAAACATTTTCTAAATATCCGAAATCATAATAAAAAAAAAAACATTTTTATTCATAGTTGTGAATATCAACTTTTCGATTAGCCTACATTCGATTCAAGAAATTTGACACAATGTTTTCAAAATCTTTCTAACCTTTTATAACATACATAGAGCGCGATAATTTTTTACAATACAAAAACCCATTTTTTTTAACGATATATTCACTCAAATTTATTACGCATCAAATCAATCTTTATTACTGATAGGTTTTTGCTTTTATATGCGCAACAAAATTTATTCATCAATTGAATAAAACGCTTTTCTTGTTTATCATTTTCTAACTTATCAACCTATATTCTACCTTTTTAACTTCACTTCACTTTTAAAAAGGGCATGCAAATTATAAAAATAAAATAAATAAATAAATAAAAAAACTCGTTACGTTCTTATGGGCGTTTTTTAATCATAGAATTTTTCTTTTTTTGCAAAGCTGTCAGATTCAGTCATTTTTGACATCCACTGAATGATCAGTAATAACCTCTGTTCTGTATTGTAGGTGTTCTTGTTTTTATTGATCTCTTTTACTAATCTATGATATTAAAGTATAGGAAATGTAAAGCTATGGAGGACAACCATTTTCTTTTAAGTTTTTTCTAATCATATAATACCAATGTACATAACGTGAAAGTATTGCCGTGTGAAAATTAATGTGTGTCAGTTATCAATGGCATATACTGTCAAACTATTTCTTCATTAGTAAATAACAAATTTACTGTACATATCTTTTTGATATGTCGACTTTTTTATGGCTATAGAAAGCTACAGAATAAAAGGTTTTTCGTTTTTAGTTATTTTAACAATAAAATAAATAATCTTATTTCATTTCATTCATCTATACTTGTATACTTTCTAATTAATTCTAGTCATTGTATTAAGCTTGATAAAATGATAATAAACTCTTAAAAACACAAAGTATTTACATTTTTTATAATTATATTTATGTTTATGATCTTATAATGATATAGTAAAAAAGATTTTCCTTCTGAAAAATCAATTTAAATCAGTGATATATACTGACATCATTCCCACTATCGCCCACATCATTCCCAAACTGTAAAGGGGAAACTCGTCACAGTGATATGGTGTGGTGTGTTGTAGTAGTAATATTAGACCGGACCTACGATTTAAATTGGATTCCGAACCACTACAAACATCCATTGTACCTCCGGGACTCGATCCCGAAACTCCATTGTAAGGTATAGAGACTTAAAAATAATTTATAGATTTTCTGTAATAGTTTATACATCTCATTTTACAGGCTTGAAGGTACAAATATATATGCTCGAAAATTTTCTCACAATATGCGTATTAGTTTTTTATGCACTTTCTTTTTCTATAAACAACGTTTGGTATAAATATTAATATACATACTGCTATATTAACCCAATGTACCTTATGAGGGAAAATGTGGGCAAAATAAACCATTTTCAAGTTTGCTAAAAAATAAATCTGAAAGTATTGTTTTGTATCTCAGGCATATTTCCTAAATGTATAGCATTATATTTTTTAAGAGTAATGGGAAAAAAAACCTCTTTTAATAATAATAAATTTTTACAAACTTCTTTCTCAAATACTTATTTATATCCATGCTGACCCATATTAAGTACGAAGTAATTGTAGCATGGAAGGAAGAAGAGATATCAAGTGAAATTTTATACAAATTATTTATGTTCTTAAAAGGTTTATCTAACATGTCAATGCATATTTATAATGACAAAATTATCAATAGTTTATTATTTGTTTTTTTTTAATTATTTAAAGAAAAATTTTCGATGCTCCATGTTACTGAATGTCAGTTTCTCAAATTTTGATAATTTGGGACTCCATCAACTATAATTTGTACTAAAAATATGTAAAAAAAACATAGTGCATGAAAAATTGCCAAAAAACACGGTGGTTGAAAAATTACTTATTCAAATAAATATTTTTTTCTCCTACAAATCTCACTAATACCCAATAATCCATTGCAACATGAAATAAAATATTTGATTAAATGTTCGTAGAGGTACGTTGGAAAATGGTATTGTTCGATTTTTAGCGTTGTTATATATATATATTATTGACTGTTCTTTTCTTTTGATGAAATAAATCCGGAACTTCATGAATCAATACTTCAGTCTTAACAGGGAGAGATTCTCCTTTTCTGCTAGAACTTTCTATAACAATCTTGGTTATATCAGATGATACTAGTGGTGAAAAAATTAATATGACCTAATTTAATAGTTATTTTCTGTTTTTATTTGTATCACTTGATTGTTAAAGTAATATTTACTGATAAAAAAAGCTTTGTAATTAAAGAATTTGATGGTCTTGATCAAGGTAGGTGTGAGAGCCCTTATGCTATACTGTAATGGCACATCTTCTTTAAAAGGAAAAAAAATGAAAACAAATTACAGATGAATTTATATACGTTAAAAACAAAAAAATAGTAATATAATTATAAATTTATCTTCCGAGCTTCTATAGAATTAAAAGTAAATAAAATGTCAACAATATTTAGAGTATTGTATATGTGATTCTTTATATTATCACTGACAAATTTAAAATATAATTATTTTCCCCGTTAAATAAACTTGTAGAAAAATTTATTTTATATTTTTAATTTTACTTTCAAGTGTATGAACAAAACGATCAAATAATTTTCGTTAATTTAATTTATACCATCAAGGAGATTTTTGAATTGAGGTAAGTGAGAAAGAGAGACAAAATTTATTGTTAATTGTGAAACAAAAATATTGATTCGAGAAATGAAGTTATATTACGTTCTGTGAAATTCGTAAAGTAAAATTCACTCACCATAAATTCTAATTCTACCTTTCATATATATATTGAGGATAAATATCAGATACCAAAAACTCTTTATTTCTTTTCACGAATGTTGCATTTTTTTTTTTTTCGTAAATACAAATTGTATATTTAGAAAAATAATTTAACGGGAGCTTAAAATAATAAGGCATTAGTACTTAACAAAGAATTTATGTATGTGGCGGGGGCATGAAATTGAAAAAGTTCAATATTAGCATAAAAAGAATAATGTTAACATAATATAAATTAAGAATGGAAATTAATAAAAATAATGTTAACAAAATAGAAATTAATAATTGAAATTAATAAGAATAATGTTAACAAAATAGACATTAATAACGAAAATTAATAAGAATAATGTTAACAAAATAGAAATTAATAATTGAAATTAATAAGAATAATGTTAACAAAATAGACATTAATAACGAAAATTAAAGAATAATGTTAACAAAATAGAAATTAATAATTGAAATTAATAAGAATAATGTTAACAAAATAGACATTAATAACGAAAATTAATAAGAATAATGTTAACAAAATAGAAATTAATAATTGAAATTAATAAGAATAATGTTAACAAAATAGACATTAATAACGAAAATTAATAAGAATAATGTTAACAAAATAGAAATTAATAATTGAAATTAATAAGAATAATGTTAACAAAATAGACATTAATAACGAAAATTAATAAGAATAATGTTAACAAAATAGAAATTAATAAAGGATAACTAATAAGAATAATGTTAAAAAAATAGAAATTAATAATGGTAAATGATAAGAATGTTAACAAAATAGAAATTAATAATTTTAAATGATAAGAATGTTAACAAAATAGAAATTAATAATGGAAATTAATAAGAAAAATGTTAACAAAATAGAAATTATTAAGCATAATGTTAACGAAATAGAAATTAATTTGGAGATTTTCTGTTAATTCAGATATACTAAGTAGAACAATCTTGCTCAATTCCGAATAGCTCAACGAAGGATTTGATTAAATAATCAGCGAAGTTTCTAAAGAAGGAATAGAAAATACAGATTTCAGCATGATGAGGATGTGATTTTCTTTCGCTTCTTTTTATGTAGCTCATAAAATAATAGTTGATTCTAGAAAAAGGAAAAAGAGTTTTGAGGAATTATTTTGACTATATCTTCATCAAAAATTGTTGAATTACTCGAAAAAAGAAACATGAATCAGAAATTTTGTTTTAATAATTCTGATAAGAATAATTTGTAAGACTTTTTAATGAGATTTTTTTTATAACTCCACACTCATACTTTAATTTGAAATTCAACTCTAGTCGAATTCATTGTTGAAGGATTTCATGACGAATTGATTTCAAACGGGAAATCCGTTAAGAGAGGAAAATGGAAATAAAAAAGAAAAACTTTTTAGAATGTTTGATTTTGGTGTATGTCATACCAAATTATTTTTACAGAGCATTCAAAACCGTTTTTGGTTATAAAATACATCAAAATTCAGTTCGCCGTAAAATTGAACTAATGATATAATAATTAATTCAGAATAAATTTATCTTTAATGGAGTGCGATGTATAAAGCTTTCTGTTTATTTGTTCATTAAACCTTTAATTATTAAATGTGTATAAAATGTATTTAAAGGAATTATTCGTTTTTATATATACAGATAAATGCTTTTAAAATAAATTTCGCTATTTTTCTAAATTAAGAAACAAATATTCATATTTAAAGAATATTTAGCACATATCATAATTGTGAATAAAGCACGAATACCAAAAATGGTTTAATAAGAAAGAAATTGAACATAGCATAAGAAGAATATTCATTTTATCAAAATGAAACTGGGAAGCTTTAAACATTCTTATTTGAATGATAAAATAGAATTAAAAAAAACATGTTCACTAATGAAGAAAAGTAAAACATTAAATTAAAATCTCCTCAAACCTGTTGAAGAGAGATATTAATATGAGGACGAAAACATGTTGTTTCTTATCTCACTTGGTAGACAGCAACATCTAGACCAAGTCCATGAACCCGTGTAGTGTCACGGACAAAGAGAAAGGAGGGAGGGGGGGGGATTTCTTCTGTTGTGGCGGAGCGCCCGTAGGTAGAAATCTGACATGGTTCCGTGACACTGACTTTTTACGGGGTTGGGCTGTCAGCTCTACTCCCAACGCTTTACAGTCATATTAGATCGGGACCTAAGGCTTAAAGTGGATTCCGAACCACTACAAACATCCTTGGCCCCACTGAGATTCGAACTCGAAATTTGTGGCCCTGAGCGCCAGAGCGCTAGTCATTCGGCCATCAGGCCCGGACGAAAACATTTCACACGTAAACGTATACAACGGGCTTAAAAAATAATATTTAAATTGTATATCTTCTCTCAAATCTACAGTCTTATTGTACTGTTAAAATCTTCAATGTAAATGAAATATTGGGTCGACAAGAAAGTTTTTTCGGTTTTCACCATTTAATAAAAACATATAGCATACCGAAAAAAACTTTCTTACGACACAATGTGGCCTAATTGCCAATTGTAAAGCGTTCTGACCTTTGTTACAGCAGGCTTCAGGTTCGAATCCTCGCGGTGGCATGAATGTTTGAGAGTGGGTCGAAATCCATGTTAAACAGTAAGTCCCGGTATAATTAGCCTAAAGTGTGCAAAAAAATTACCGTAAAGCGACAAGCCAAACCAAATACTGAACCAATATTTTACCTTGATACATCAAATGGATGCTTAAATATACACAATACGTCGGTTTTGAGTAGTCCAAACCAATGAATGTTGCTGAAAAACATGAAAAAAAGTGGGAGTTCTATATAGAAAGGTTGCATGTCTTTTTACTGAGTCACTTTCTGCAAACATTTATCGTATTTCACCCAAATGTGGGCCGATGGAAAATGAAAAACATAGTATTAAAAAGATACCAGACTTGTGTACTTCACGAGACACCTATTTACTTCAGTTTAACTACTCACTCTACTTAACTGTCAAAAACAATCCTAGTCATACATAATATTGATTAATAACAAGAACAATAAAAGACAAGTTTCTATAATACTATCAAGGTGCCAAACTTAAATCCTTTAGGCTATGAACTAAAGAAAACCAAACGCTTAAAATGAAATAAACTTTCAATTTAATTAAATTTTGCGTTCTTATATTCTATTGCGTTGCGGAAGTGTTTGGATACTGCAACGACGAAGATTGAAACCATTGGTATAATCATCACGTCTAATTTGGGATGGTTATCTAAAGGATTCAAGTATAAAAAAGTTAATAAAGTAAATTTACAACGATCGTGTATGTGAAATAAATATTAATTGCTTTAATTTTTGAATACGTTAGGATATACATATTTTTAATTTAAAATTATTCATCAATTTCTCCAATCATGCTTTAATTATTTTACGACTTTCCTGTTATAAAAGTTGCTTATATTTGATTGCATGATAAATTATTAACCTGCTCCTATATTCGAAATCTTTTTGTTGTAGTCTGACTACATGATGCAAATGTATTAAACATGTTGATTTTCTTTTTTACAGTTGTTAATCAGTTGAATTATACACTACTTTGTCTTTTTTGTTGTTGTTTCTTATCCCACTTGGCTGGCCAAGCCCACAAGCCCATATGGACTCATGATTAAAGGGGAAGGAAGCAGCTTCTGTTGTGATGGAGCACCCGTAGGTAGAAGCCTGACTTTTGCTCCGTGACGCTCTTACAGTCATAGAAGACCGGGACCTACGGCTTAAAGTGGATTCCGAACCACTACAAACATCCATGGCACCGCCGGGATTCGAACCCGAAACCTGTGGCACCGAGCGTCAGAGCGCTAGACACTCGGCCATTCAGGTCCCAAATTTGCCAACGGCACGCAGTGTTCCCAGGTGGTCACCCACCCAAGTACTGACCGCGCCCAATGATGCTTAACTTCGGTGATCTAACGAGAACCGGTATATTCAGCATGGTACGGCCGTTGGCTACTTTGTCTTTTTTAAAGACATATATTAATATTTCATGAAAATTTTAGATGTATTTAGCAATATGGCATCAAAGTTTTTCTCGTAATAATGTTAATGACAGGTGGATATTATGAACAATGCAAAAGAAAATTAATATGAACTAAACATTTATTAAAATAATAATTTTAAAGTACATGAGAATACACAAAAAATTTTTTTTTTGTGTCGTATAGTCTCTTTGGGCCTGATGGCCAAGTGACTAGCACTCTGGCTCTCGGCGCCACAGGTTTCGGAAGGCCATGAATGTTTGTAGTGGTTCGGAATCTACTTTAAACAGTAGGTCCCGGTCTAATATGACTGTAGAGCTTTGGGAGTAAAGCTGACAACCCTATCCCGTAAAAATAAAACATCTCCTGTCTCGAAATCTGTCAGCAAGCACTTGGCCCACTATGAGGCTGTTGTGCTATTGAAGAAGAAGATAGTCTCTGTAGAAACAAACTTTTTTAATCTAAAATTTTGAAATATTTTGATTATTAAATATGGGCTATAGAATGACCTGGTGACCTGCGAACTGATGGAGTTCAGTTTAAAACCTTATGTTTGTTATTAAGTTATTGTTATTAATATTATATATATATATATATATATTAATAACAATAACTTAATATATATATATATATACAATATATATATATATTAATATAATAATATATATATATATATATATATATAGTTATAATATTATTATATAGTTATTATTAAGTTACGTTTGTTACAAAGGAACTTTTTAACCGTGTTTACGTCAGGAATCGACATTAAATCTATAAGCAGGAAATATTCTTTCATTCGCTTCCACTAGGAGGTTAGAAGATGCGTACCCCACTAGGTTCCATTCCAGAATATGTTTCCTTCAAATGTGCAATATGAATATAACGAAAAATATTCCAAAGTATTGCATCCTGGGTAACGCTGAATCCACGGCATATTTTTTATTTCTGTAGCGAATGACTGGAGATCAAAAGCTTGCCATTTCAACTACTTAATTATTGTGAAATTAATATTATTAACATTAATATTAAAGTACTTGAATCTCTATATTATTATGATATTTGTCCAAGATATCACATCATTACAGAGCTAATTTTCTTTGTAACTCCCTAGTATTAGATCAAGCAGTTCCCAAGATTTGAAAGATCAGAATATACTCTTTAAATCTATTCGTTATCAGAAGAAATTATTTATTATATACCCATATATTTTTTTAGGTTTGTAAAAGCCTTTTTGTAAAATCTGTTTTTTTTATTTGTAGGAAATTTTTATTTTATTTTCAAATAGTTTTTTTGCATAAATCTTAAAATTGCTATATATATTAAGCAATCTACTCTCAAAAATAAATCGCAAGTTGGGTCATCAAAGATCTAGACCCAGAAATATTTTAATTAAATTATATCAGATAACTCAACAATATCAAATTCTTGAAAATGTTATGCATTATACAAGACATAAATATTAATTTTTCCATTTTGCAGCGTCTAAAATAAGAGAAATAATTAAAGAGCTTATAACGAAAAATATATGTTAAACCTATTATTAATAGTAGTAGATTAAAAGATAAAATATTAGTGGAAATTTCTAATTGTTTAATTATATAGAAACTCGTATCTTAAAATATAGAAATCTTTAAAATACATATTTCTCTTGAAAGCTGTCAACTTACTAGAATGGAGTTTCTTATTTTATTAAATATTTGAAAAAAAATTCTTGGCTTAATGAGATTTTAAGATGCATTCGTAACAAGAATTCTAATTTTTTATTGGCTCATCTTTAAGCATTAAATTAATTAAAATCAATACTTCTATGTAAAGCCTGATTTCTCCTTCTGTCAACAGAATATATTATTATTTATAGTTAACTTTTGCTTCTTATGGTACTTTGTATTACGTATTTATTGTTGTCTTCTACACTTTAATAAAAAATCATATAGAGAAGAAATAACATAAAGAATAAATCCTTTGAAATTTATTCTTCCGTCAAATTACTGAAGAACAATAAACATTTCTCTCAAGACACAGTTATTTTATTGAATTGTTTTATTATATATCCAAAATATTTCAAAGATTGCTTTTCGTCTAATTCATTGAAAACGTTTAAAAAATTTAGAGGGTAATACAGTTCTTCAAAAAAAGGAAAAATGTGTACCGTTTGAAGCCTTCCGGGTTAATATTTTAAGGAACACCCCAGACGTCAAAGCCTTAACGGTCCAAACTCATAGGTTCCTATTGCATCATTCTACGTTTTAATAGCTCCAAAAATCGTTTCTTATTCCCGCGTTATTGTAGATGTCCGACCTTCAGTAAAACATCAGACTCATGGTCGCCATGTTGACGGCTCATTGTTTCCGCACAGCCAGTACTTCTGCAGGAAGTCGTCGTTTATATCTTCCGAATCGTTTCAAGTTCCTGGATGATCTTCTCAACCGTTATTAATTTATGTTTGCTCCATTGTGATTTACCACTGTGGGAATTGGCGGGGATCATCCTCATATGTGGCTAAGTGGTGTCTATCAGGTTGTTGTGATATCTCCATTTAGAATTTCGAGATCTTGTCTGGGAGTGGTTAATGGGACATTTCCGCCTTGTTAAAAAGTCTCCTCTGATTGTTCACATTTTAAGAAGTCTCCTCAATTAAATGAACAAATGGGATATATTCTCCTCGACCTTATTTAATGAAATGTCTTCGGCAGATTAACGAAATGGAACTCTTTCTGCTATTAAGTGATTGCATTTGTAGTATTTCATGTTTAAGACTAAAATAGTGAATGCCTCGAAGCTCAGCGGTGCAAATCAATTTATTATAAATCAGATTTTGATTTAGTGAGGAACTTGTGAGGTCTGGATGATAAATTAAGATAATGAGGAGATAAATTTATTTTTTTCACAGAACGTAGATTCGCTTGCAAAGCTGCGTAGATCTACAAGAACTGAAATTTTATATCACCCTTATTTTTACTCTGCACTAGTAGTATTTCATAGTGAATACTTCAGTGCATTTATATTATTTCTTGTGCCTTTATAGTGAATATTTCAGTGCATTTATAGTATTTCATGTTTAGGACTAAAATAGTGAATGCCTCGAAGCTCAGAAGTGCAAATCAAGTTATTATAAATCAGATTTTGATTTAGTGAGGAACTTGTGAGGTCTGGATAATAAATTAAGATAATGAGGAGATAAATTTATTTTTTTCACAGAACGTAGATTCGCTTGCAAAGCTGCGTAGATCTACAAGAACTGAAATTTTATAGCACCCTTATTTTCACTCTTGTTGTTTTTTCATTCGTTTTACATAAAATTGAATTTCATTATTTTTATTTAGTATTTGATTAAATTTCAATTAGCAATAAATGTTCTTTTTATCAAAGCGTGACGATATTTTCTGATAATAATTGTATTTAATGATATCGCATATTCATTTTATACAATGAAAGATTTCGTAAAATAACTTTTTGTAAATTTTAATATTATTATATTATTAATTTTGCACTATACAAATATATAAAAAGAGAGCGAGAAATTATTACATTTTCAATTGCCCGCCAATTTTTTTTAACATTCTTTTGTAACAAATTAATCTTTTTTTAATTACTGCATGGATTTACTACTTAAATTATTGATTTTATCAGCATATTTATTACTTTTCCTAAAAATATTACCTTAAAATAGCGCGCGTCTTATACGCCTGTATGATTAATTTTTAGGTTCATTAGCTTTTGGATGCTTGAAAATTATCCCTTTGAACTTACTTGAACTAAATAAGGCCTGTTTTTCAAAAAATAAGGTGCTATCTATATTTATTTTATGTAATAGTGTACAAAATAACTGTACTTAAATTTTTAATTAATTTAAAATGTATGTAATTAAAAAATATTCAATTTGGAAAAAACAAAGTTATGTTTTTTTTTTTGCAATAGCTACTTTATATGCCGTCAAACACTGTCATTGATTACGCATCAGTGTTAAACTAATGTAAACAGCTAAAAATTATTAAGATTACATTAAGATACTATCTTAAAAGAATACCAAAAAGATTCAAGGTAAATGCTTTCATTCTATTTAATTCAGAAACGTTTTAGCTTTTCCAAAAAAGTAAAGTCATGTTCTTATATAATAATTGCATCTAGATTTTAAATATAACTTGACCCTCAGTGTGATAAAATGCTTTAATTAAAAAAAACACATGTTATATAATAACATGTATCTAGATAACCACTAACTTGACCCTCAGTATGTTGAAACTTATGCTAAAACGCAAGCATATTTTCGTCTGATTTTTTTAAAGAGAAATAGAGGTCTAGCACACGACTTCAAGGATACAATGTAAAACATAGAATAAAATATTTTAACTCCTTGTTGATAATTAGTATTCTTTAGTCATTCAAGTACTTTTCATTTAATACTGAATATATTTCTCGAAGTGATAAAACAACTGCCATAAGCGCAGTGCAAAGAGTTTGTGATGTCCTTCAATAAGTGATAACGTGGTCAACATCCTAATTAGTTCAGTGGGCAAGATTCTCCGTAGTAAAGACTCTTACGCGAGAATAATAATCAAAGATATGGTTGTGGGAAAATGCAATAATTTTACCGCCGCAAGACAAGGCATTTTAAAAAGAAATGAAGGTTGTATTCGCTTTAAATAGGCATCTTCAAGTTTATCCTTCATTTCCCCCTACCTTCACCTTTGTTCTTAGAAGCATTAAGCAAATGGTAAAATGATTGGAGAAGTCATCTTACATAAATAAACGTTTACTGTAGAGTTATTTTATATCATACTGTTTACAGTATCTTAACAAGCTATACATGTTCTTTATTAATAATAGCCTACTAAATGTACAAACTCTTACGAAATAATCTTCTTTTTTATAAACATAATTATGCTTGTTATATATAAAACCTTTGATATAATATGATTGCTTAGAAATGTTCAACTGGTTGCAAATTAGTCCGTTTGCAGGATTACTGTTTTTATAGATATTTATAAAATTTGGAAATTCTTATTTATGTCCTACATGAAAAAATATTTGGCGTCTTCAGTAGTAAATTAGCAGCATTAACCACATTTCAGTAGTAAATTAACCTCAAACAAAATCCCTATTAAATTTATTTAAATCCCACCATGTTATTTCTTTAAACTCAAGAAAGATTGCTGTTGAAATAAAAGGATTGAAATATTTAGGAAACATTTGAAATTAAATTGAAATATTTAGGAAAAATTCTAATTAATTGTTAAATTTTATTAAACATTTAAATAAATTGAATTAGTCTATATTTATGAGGAGTTATTTAAAAGGTTAGAACTAGATAATGTGAATCGCGATAATTATTTTAATATTTATTATAATATTTAAAGATAAGTATAATACATAATGATAATAAATGTATGGTAATGTATTAGTTATATTTAAATAATTCTTGAAATGCTTGTATGATCAATTATAAAGTTCTCTATATTATGTAAAAATTTCTTGTAGGCATCAGATAATATTTCCCTTTTCGGCTTAGTTTTGTATAAATCTGCAGTATATGTATTTCTTTAAGAAGACTTGGCAGGGATAAATGGAATAATTTATAACATTAAAATTAATAACATCCTATAATTCTGATGGAATAATTTCTAACAATTAATTTGAGTTATTAATTTGGTAAATATTTCAGTTCAACTTAGTGAATAAAAATTAAAGCTTTGTGTACGTCACAGATATCTAGTAGTAATTTATTATAAAAAAAAAACTGCTTAAAGTAAAATACACCAAAATACACGAAATAATCACATATAAATAAAAAGGCTAAACAAACATCACTATTTCAATTAAACCTTTTCAAACATAATAAACCTGACAATATCATTTTAGGTCATGTTATGAGTAGGTGAGATATCCGAAGACGTACGATGGAGACAGTTAAGAATTTCAAACAACATCAAACGTAGCGCGAAAAGAAGTATCTTGGCCGTTAACCTTCTCTGTAGACTAATGGATTATAAGAGGTACTATGGCGAAACCCGGATATAAATATTTTCTATCATTTTTTTTTTCTTAGTTCCTAACATGGTCAATGTAACGTGGTTGTGGATAATAGGAAAAATAAATAAAATAAAAAATCAAACGAAATACTTGAAACCCTTCTGTGCAGAAAAAAAAAAATTTCAAACAAGTTTATTCCATATTGTTGGAAAGTATTTCTATAAAGCTAATAAACTTGGATGAAAAGATGTTTTAAAGTTTCTTTCATTTACTGTTGTCAGTTGCTTCTAAGTTAAAATATAACCATCATGTCAGAATATCTCATAAATCATGATTATTTGCAGTGTACTGAATAATTCTAGTCAATAAAGAAGACGATGATATAAATCGCTTTGTAAAAAATAATAATAATCCTACAGCTTTTCATAACTCAACGAAGATTAGAGTTGTAGAAAGACTTTATTGATGAATTTCTCTGAAATTTTATAGTTATAGTTTATTTCTTAGTTAAATAAGTCGTACAATAATCATTACCAATTTTTTTCACGAAAATCAAATAACAGAAATATAAGCTTCAAAATTTGCATATTATTATTTTTGGTTGTTTAATATGTAGTTGCTCTTTATGGTCATATATAAAGAATAAATAGACAGCTTTTTTATATATTTCCAGGAAGTATTTCTATTTCGAGTAATATGTTTATAATTTTACTTTTAGTAAATTCAAAATGAGTTATAAGTTACATATTTTTATTAATTTACATATTTAAATTAAAAATTTTTTGATAATAAAAGAGTATAAGAGTAAATTATGGAATATCGTTAAATAGAAACTGAATTGTAAATATAAAATAAGGCTGGAAATTATAATTTTCTCTGCGCTTGTGAAATGGCTTGAAGTCATTTGTTATCAATAAGGCAGATTGTTTCTGAACCAGCATTAGGTGTACCAAAGGGGAAGTACCCAAATAAGAATGAAAGAATTAGGTGGAATTTCCTAGATAAATAAAAGGAGTGCCTTTTTTGAAATTTCGACTTTAAAAAATGCATTGTATTTAGAATACGAGAAATCATGGGGAACTGTGTAACTTAACATTGTTATGGCGTCAAAACTGATATACAATCCTCGAATTGCATTTCTCCTTTTTCAAATTATTATTAGGCAACAAAAAAATTTTACAAATTTTTAATAAAAAAAAATAAATTTTTTTTAGGAACTGTCGAAAATAATTTGTTTTAATTATTCAACTAAAGTGCTTAAAAAACTTTCAACTGACTTTAAAAAAAATACCAATAGTGACTTTTATAAAACATTATCAAGCTAACTTATTTCAAAACCTTAATTGACCTTTCAAAGTCCTCTGAACTCATTA
The DNA here is from genome assembly GCA_021605075.1 of Caerostris darwini. Lineage (NCBI taxonomy): Eukaryota > Metazoa > Arthropoda > Arachnida > Araneae > Araneidae > Caerostris > Caerostris darwini. Next base: position 649,306 of record BPLQ01004108.1, read on the forward strand.
CAAATCACAGTTTCTCTAGGCATTAATTTAGGATTTTAAGTGTACGATAATTTTACATGTTTATTGTTTAGTTTTGATTAATATCGTTCATTGTTTTTGGATGTGGTACAGTTTAAGTATTTGATGAATATACGTTCTGGCGAATTAGCAACTAGGTTTCTAAGGATTAATCCAGGCTCTATAATTCTTATATAATTCTAATTCTAATCTAAGTTCCATAATCCTTATATAATTCTAATTCTAATCTAGGTTCTATAATTCTTATATAATTATAATTCTAATCTAGGTTCTAGAATTCTAATCTAGGTTCTGAAGATTAATCTAGATTCTAGAATTCTAATCTAATTCTAATTCTAATTCTAATCTAGGTTCTAGAATTCTAATCTAATTCTAATTATAATTCTAATCTAGGTTCTAGAATAATCTAATTCTAATTCTAATTCTAATCTAGGTTCTAGAATTCTAATCTAATTCTAATTCTAATCTAGGTTCTAGAATTCTAATCTAATTCTAATTCTTATCCTAAACTAAGTTCTAAAGATTTCCGAATAAAATTCCAAATCAATTCCATTTTTTCGGACTACAAGAATGAGTAAAACTCTTTTTCAGTTATTTCCTCGCTAAAACCCACTCGAATTTTATGCACCTCTGGGGATAAGTCCGACTCCACCCTTTTTAAAAAATGATCAGAATAGTGTCGAAATTTTCATCGGTTTCTGAAATATGTGCCAAACATTATTTAAACTCTTTTATGATGAGCAGGCATTCCGATGCATTTTTCATTTGGGGTATCAAAATCCGGATGGCCTGGACTGGGACAATAAATTGCCCAATTTCCTAGTCTACGTCATCGTCTAAATGGATCGATTTTTATATTCCAACCCATGAAGACTGACAGGAACACGCAATTTTCAGCTCAGTATTGAAGAAAAATCATTTACGGGGGAAAAAAATAACCCCCTTCTTCTCTCTGAGACCACAGAAGGCCTAGTATTCCAAAAATAGTTTCAACCCCCTTTTTTTATTTATTTATTTATTATTTTTTTTATGTCAGGTATATGTCTACCGTTCTACATTTCGGATTGTGCGCTGAAGTAGTTCGTATTCACTAGAAGTAGCAATGCGAGTGTTATTTTTTATACGGAAGAGAGATGGTACAATTTTCTGAATTTGAGAACTGCCGGTTTTACATAATAATTTAAATTTCTCTTACTTCTAAATGTGTACTTTAGGTGAGATAATAATTAATTTTCAAAATTTAGTACTCACAAGTTTTAATAGTTAAACATGATTATAATTTTTTAAATTGCTTATTATGTGGTATCTAAAATCTGTTTCTTTCTCTTTCAGTGCATGTATGTGTATCACTTTATTTGTGAAAAGCAAGAATGAATATTCTTGATAAGATTCTTGTCTTCATTTGCTAATTTGATTTTCCACTTTCCACTCGTAATTTTTAAAACAATTCATTAATTTAAATATTTTTCTGACTTTCATGTAGTATTCAACTCACCAAAAGTAATAAGCAGAATAATTTTTTCCCTTCAAATAATAAAAATTAGCTAACTTGACTACAATAACAATCACGAAAAAAGAAAGATCGTTTTTGATTTCTGTGGTTTCTATTTCCATTACTTTATTTCATTATTGATTAGTTGCATGTTCGCTTCTTATTCTACATAGCACCAACGCTACACACTAATATGTAGCCATGTAAAAAATAATCTTATAAATAATTTTATTAATGGTAATACATACACTTATATGTTAATTAATTTTCCTAACAAATGTAAATGTGTAAAATGAGTTCTAATATGCGTTTTTGGACTAAAGAATTTCTCAATAAAACAACGAATTTTGAACTTATTTTAAATTTCTTAAGCATTAAAGAAATTTATATCGTCTTAAATTAATAATATCCTACACAGTTAATTCATATTAAATTTGTATGAAATTAGTGGAATTTCATTAATAAATAAATCTGATGAATAGAAACAAATATTTAGTTCAAGTATTTTAAATCAGAATCTCTTGCCTTATTTTTCACAAAGGTAATTTTTCAAGAGACACTGAAATAACATATCAATCACATATTCTGTCAGCTATTTACAATAGTAGTGTTCTGTCAGCGAAGTATAATCCATCTGCAGCTGCAGATAAATTGAATCCAAGAACGTAAAATCAACATGTTTCATAAAATATGCATCAAGCGAAAGAATAATAACGAATAAAGAACCCAAAATAGAAAAAGAAATCTTAGAACTTGCATCAAAGATTCAAATACAACAGTTTCCTTATTGCTTTTTCACAATGCAAATAAAGAATAATTATACTTTCATCAATAGAACTTCCATTGGCTTATAACAATAGAACAAAATATTTTGATTCATATGCAACCGTAATTATAATCAAAACTCTGGAAAAGAATGATTTGACAAAAAAATTTGCATTTTTTTAATTACAATTATTTGGAATTGAAATTATTTTCACATTTTTAGTTACCAAGGAGTTTTCTTCCTCGAAAATAAACGACTTAAGTTTTGTGCTCCGTCATAATTATAATATAGCGTCAATTTAGGGAGAACTTGACTATCTCTGTGATATATATCTTTGTATGCGTATTGATGTATATGATGATTAAACATTGAAAACTATTCTTTTGAAGAAAAAAATATGTTTTTTTTTCAACTACTATTGCACCATTTTATATGTTTTTTTTTCAACTACTTTTGCACAATTTAAATGAATTTTTGAAGATTTTTAATTATGCTTTTGTGGCATTTAGAGAATTTTTAATTAGGCTTTTGCCGCATTTAGAGAATTTTTAATAATAACCTGACTTTTCAATAATAATCCGACTAATTATGCTTTTGTGATTAATTTTTAATAATAACCTGGCTTAAAATGTAAATAATAATAAATATCTTAGTAAATATCTTTGACATAATAAGAAATAAGAAAGTTTCTTTTATATCTAAATCATTCATTAAATTATAAAGATGAAGATTAATCGTTTCTTTATTATATTTGATAAAATTGTGACATTCTACATCTTTAGACACCTGTTATTAGGATAAATTACAGATTTTGCTTCTTTTTTTTTTACAAGACGAATTTTTATTGCCCTATGATATCCATTAAAAATAATTTCCTCTAATTGAAATGAATACAGGATAATGCAATTCCAGGACATTTAAACCCACACGCAACATAATTTAAAAACAGGTTTTCGAACTGATCAAATCAATGTTTTATTTGAATCTTTAATTAACTACCTCAAACGGACGAATAAAAAACGGAAAGCAAGAAAAGATATTAAAAAGGATTTAAGTACTTTTCTATAGTTATTTAGTTATCAAATACAGAATATTAAAAAAATTTATTCAAATGATAAATTTTTAAGATAGATTGAGATATGTCTATGGATATATTGATGTTTCACTTAAAATAGTTATAATTATTTTGTTTAACACATAAATAAAAACATTTTATTTGAATCTTTAATTGACTACTTTAAATGGACGAATAAATGAACGAACGAAAGAAAGAAAAGAAATTAAAAGATTTAAAAGTTTTAAGAACTTCTGATTATAAATCTGTTCGTACAGAGCACAAGTGTCTCACACATAGTAAAAAAAAAAAAAAAAATGTCTGACACACTAGTGATTATTTACTTCCATTATTTAGTAATCAAATACTGAATATTTACAAAATTATTCAAATGACAGATTTTTTAAGACAGAGTGAAATATGTTTTTGGATATAGGAGTGTTCCAATTAAAATAGTTATAATTATATTGTTTAACACATAAATGAAAAACATTTTATTTGAATCTTTAATTGACTACTTTAAATGGACGAATAAATGAACGAACTAAAGAAATAAAAGAAATTAAAAAGGATTTAAGAACTTCTGATTATAAATCTGTTCGTACAGAGCACAAGTGTCTCACACATAGTAAAAAAAAAAAAATGTCTGACACACTAGTGATTATTTACTTCCATTATTTAGTAATCAAATACTGAATATTTAAAAAATTATTCAAATGATATATTTTTTTAAGATAGAGGGAAATATGTTTTGGGATATTTGAGTGTGCCAGTTAAAATAGTTAGAATTATTTTGCTTTACATATAAATGAAAAACATTTTATTTGAATCTTTAATTGACTACTTCAAATGGACGAATAAAAGAATGAAAGCATGAAAAGATATTAAAAAGGATTTAAGAACTTCTGATTATAAATATGTGTGTATAGTGCAGAGCCTCACACATAGCAAAAAGAAAAAAAATGACTCGCACTAGAGTCATTGTTTTCTACCACTTTTCAGTGACCCAATAAAGAATATTTACAAAATTATTCAAATGACAGATTTTTTAAGACAGAGTGAAATATGTTTTTGGATATAGGAGTGTTCCAATTAAAATAGTTATAATTATATTGTTTAACACATAAATGAAAAACATTTTATTTTTTGAATAAATCTTTAAAAAGGATTTAAGACTACTTTAAATGAATAAATTATAAATCTGTTCGTACAGAGCACAAGTGTCTCACACATAGCAAAAAGAAAAAAAAAATGGCTGGCACACTAGTGATTATTTACTTTCATTATTTAGTAATCAAATACTGAATATTTAAAAAATTATTCAAATGATAGATTTTTAAGACAGAGGAAATATGTTTTGGGATATTTGAGTGTGCCAGTTAAAATAGTTAGAATTGTTTTTGCTTTACACATAAATGAAAAACATTTTATTTGAATCTTTAATTGACTACTTCAAATGGACGAATAAAAAGAATGAAAGCAAAAAAAGATATTAAAAAGGATTTAAGAACTTCTGATTATAAATATGTGTGTACAGTGCAGAGCCTCACACATAAAAAAAAAAAAAAAAAAAAAATACTCTGACACACTAGATTATTTACTTTCATTTTTAGTAATCAAATACAGAATATTTACAAAATTATTCAAATGACAGATTTTTAAGACAGAGTGAAATATGTTTTTGGATATAGGAGTGTTCCAATTAAAATAGTTATAATTATATTGTTTAACACATAAATGAAAAACATTTTATTTGAATCTTTAATTGACTACTTTAAATGGACGAATAAATGAACGAACTAAAGAAATAAAAGAAATTAAAAAGGATTTAAGAACTTCTGATTATAAATCTGTTCGTACAGAGCACAAGTGTCTCACACATAGTAAAAAAAAAAAAATGTCTGACACACTAGTGATTATTTACTTCCATTATTTAGTAATCAAATACTGAATATTTACAAAATTATTCAAATGACAGATTTTTTAAGACAGAGTGAAATATGTTTTTGGATATAGGAGTGTTCCAATTAAAATAGTTATAATTATATTGTTTAACACATAAATGAAAAACATTTTATTTGAATCTTTAATTGACTACTTTAAATGGACGAATAAATGAACGAACGAAAGAAATAAAAGAAATTAAAAAGGATTTAAGAACTTCTGATTATAAATCTGTTCGTACAGAGCACAAGTGTCTCACACATAGCAAAAAAAAAAAAATGGCTGGCACACTAGTGATTATTTACTTTCATTATTTAGTAATCAAATACAGAATATTTACAAAATTATTCAAATGACAGATTTTTTAAGACAGAGTGAAATATGTTTTTGGATATAGGAGTGTTCCAATTAAAATAGTTATAATTATATTGTTTAACACATAAATGAAAAACATTTTATTTGAATCTTTAATTGACTACTTTAAATGGACGAATAAATGAACGAACTAAAGAAATAAAAGAAATTAAAAAGGATTTAAGAACTTCTGATTATAAATCTGTTCGTACAGAGCACAAGTGTCTCACACATAGAAAAAAAAAAAAATGTCTGACACACTAGTGATTATTTGTTTTCCATTATTTAGTAATCAAATACTGAATATTTACAAAATTATTCAAATGACAGATTTTTTAAGACAGAGTGAAATATGTTTTTGGATATAGGAGTGTTCCAATTAAAATAGTTATAATTATATTGTTTAACACATAAATGAAAAACATTTTATTTTTAAATGGACGAATAAATGAACGAACGAAAGAAATAAAAGAAATTAAAAAGGATTTAAGAACTTCTGATTATAAATCTGTTCGTACAGAGCACAAGTGTCTCACACATAGCAAAAAGAAAAAAAAAATGGCTGGCACACTAGTGATTATTTACTTTCATTATTTAGTAATCAAATACTGAATATTTAAAAAATTATTCAAATGATATACTTTTTTTAAGATAGAGGGAAATATGTTTTGGGATATTTGAGTGTGCCAGTTAAAATAGTTAGAATTGTTTTTGCTTTACACATAAATGAAAAACATTTTATTTGAATCTTTAATTGACTACTTCAAATGGACGAATAAAAGAATGAAAGCATGAAAAGATATTAAAAAGGATTTAAGAACTTCTGATTATAAATATGTGTGTACAGTGCAGAGCCTCACACATAGCAAAAAGAAAAAAAATGACTCGCACTAGAGTCATTGTTTTCTACCATTTTTCAGTGACCCAATACAGAATATTTACAAAATTATTCAAATGACAGATTTTTTAAGACAGAGTGAAATATGTTTTTGGATATAGGAGTGTTCCAATTAAAATAGTTATAATTATATTGTTTAACACATAAATCAATTTAATTGACTACTTCAAAAGGACGAATAAAAGAAGGAAAAATTGAAAAGATATTAAAAATTGTTTAAGAACTTCTGATTATAAATCTATTCGTACAGTTCACCAGTGTCTCACACATATCAAAAATAAAAAAATGAATCACACAAGAGTAAGTGATTGTTTCCTATCATTATTTAGTGATCAAATAAAGAATAATTAAAAAATTATTCAAAGGATATATTTTTTAAGATAGAATGAAATATGTTTTAGGCTACATGAATGATCTAGTTAAAATAGTTATAATTATTTTGTTTTAACATACAATCAAAAAGATTACATTCCTGAAAAAGAGAAAATATTTAAATACTTTTATACTACAAAATTATTTATTTGCATATTATGATAAAATGCGGAAAAGATAGTCTCTAATATATTCTGCACGCATTTCCTTAGATAATAGTGAAATTGTAGTGTCAAAATTGTTAGACGAATATTTTAGGAAAAAGGCAAGTTGGAATTTGTGATTCTTGTCATGTACACGTTATTTTAAAATTAAATATTATGTTATTTATGTAAATATAGATTGCACAGAAGAAATTAAAAAAAAAAAAAAACTTCTTTTGTTGAGAATGAATATGTATAATATTTCAGTTTAAGCATTGTTTTCACACATTTTATTATTAAAAATACATACAAAAATTAATATCTGTGTGATACTATTTTACTAGCATTCTAAATATCACAGTATCAAACCCTTTAAATCGGTTACATGCAGGTCCATGCCTTTCTGTATGATTATAAATAGTAAATAATTCATTAAATAAGAAATAATTAAGTAGGAAACAATTTATTATAATATTCTTGTAATAAATCTATTTCATATTTCAGAAAAAGAACATTTTTATAGTCATTATCCATTATTATAATATTTGTAATTGCGGCATAAAAATATAAAAATGTATTATACTATCATCTATCATACTTTTTTAGACACATATTATATTTAAATATAGTATATGTCAAATATGTTATGGTGATAATGAATAATCTTAATTTTGCCTGAAAAAGGGATATTTCTTTTCATAATATTTGAAAGACGGAAGTGATATTTTAGAAGAGAAATTGAACCCTCTACTTTCCTCTGCTAACTTGCACAAATTGCAACTTAAACGGTAGAACATAGTGTAAATTACGTAAGACTAGCGCTAAATTTCTGATGAGGGTTTACAAACTACTGAAATATATTAAGCATTAAATAATTTTAAGCATTTTAAGAATATTAAAATATTTAGTTTTATAATAAATTTGTTTCATATTTCAGCAAAACAAAATTTTTATAGTCATTATCTATCATTATAGTATTCGTAATTGCGCTATAAAATTATAAAAATGTATTAAAGTACCATCTATTATTCTTTTTTAGAAGATTAAGAAGTTTACTATATTAGCTTATTAGGAAGTTTATTATATTTAAATATAGTATACTTCAAATATGTATGGTGATAATGACTAATTTTAATGATAATTTTTTTTTTATATTTAAATATAGTATACTTCAAATATGCTATGGTGATAATGACTCATTTTAATGATATTTTTTTACATTTAAATATAGTATACTTCAAATATGCTATGGTGATAATGATAATGACTAATTTTAATATGCTGATAATAATGGCGATAATGACTAATTTTAATATTGCTTGAAAAATGGAAATTTCTTTTCATAATATTTGAAAGACACACATAATGATACACATATAAGGATGGAGATAATGACTAGTTTTAATATGCTAGTTTTCAAATATGCTATGGTGATAATAATGGTGATAATAATGGCGATAATGACTAATTTTAATATTGCTTGAAAAATGGATATTTCTTTACATAATATTTGAAAGACCCCCCTTTTAGAGACGGAAGTGGTATTTTAGTCGAGAAATTAGGTTTTCTTCAGTGGCAGCTATCCCTTTAGTGGGACTCTAACCTCAACGACCCTGTTTCTGCCGCCCATTACTGCAACTGCAAAGAAAATCGACTGCCGTGAATTTCAAGTGACCCCTTGCGCCGGCTGACACTTAGCAAAGCGCCAGCAGAAGACGTGACGTTAGCTGGGGTTAGTGATTGCAGTGTCTTCCGTGGACACCTGCCAAAAAATGTCTACACGGAAATCGAAGGCCCTCCTGTACTCCAGTTGTGATTTGGAGAGCCCGTTTTTGCGCTCCGTTGCGCTGCGGAGATGGAGCAGGGTTTGCGCAGAAAGGCTTTTTTTTTAGAGTTCTTGCGAAACTTTGGGTCTTGGGTTGCGCCAGGGTACTCACCCCGATCCAGAAAGTGGGTTTGGTTGCGCACAGGAGATTGAACTGGAGAAAGTTAGATCTGGAGAGAAAAAAAAATTTAAAAACTCATTTCACGTGATGTTAAAGAGAAATTATGTAATCACTTTTTATATATCATGTTTGATGACAAAAAGGGTTAAGTCACTTGGATGCTGCAGTTTTGGGGTCTTGGATTTGAGAAGGTGCCAGGTTTATGCGATAGAATCTCTTGGGACTGGAAAGATTGTGTCGTTGATGTTCGAAATGTTTCTTAAAAAATGGAGATGTTGCGTGACTGGAGAACTTCCTGGTTTGAGACTTCTGGTATCGAAAAAATTTAGTCTAAAAAGAACCAAAAGCTAGATGTAGGAATAAAAAAAATTATTTTATTTTGACGATGTAAGCCAGTTTCGTAGAATAATTTCTAATGTAAGTGGGAAGAAAATATTTTTCGAATTTTTTCATGTGAAGGTTCTGTCAGTTTTCTAAATATTTAAATAAAAGAGAATTTTCGTTACAAAGTTTTTGTAATGAAATCAGTTTTCAATGATTTTGTAATTAAAATCATTCGATTATTTATCATTTGATTAGTTCTGTAATGAAATCAGTAATCAGCTTTCTAAGTATTTAAAAAAAGAAAATTTTCATTACAAAGTAATTAAAATCATTGGATTATTTTGCATTCGATTAGTTTGTAATAAAACCAGTAATCTGTTTTCTAAGTATGTAAATAAAAGAAAATTTTGATAACAAAGTTTTTGTAAGGAAATCAGTTTTCAATGATTTTGTTATTAAAATCATTGGATTATTTATCATTTGATTAGTTTTGCAATGAAATCAGTAATCAGCTTTCTAAGTATTTAAATAAAAGAAAATTTTCATTGCAAAGATTTTGTACAAGAAACTATTAAAAACAATCTTAAATAACAATAAACATTATAAACAATCTTTTTTTAAATTAGTTGCAAATATATCGAATTAAAAATTTTATTAATTAATTGATTCCATCAAAAGTAGAATAAAGGTTGACGGAAACTCTTAAAACTATTTAACCAATTATATAATTTTTTAAATCCCTAAATTATTTATTCATTGAGTATTTTGTTCTTAAAATTCTCCAAAATAGCAATTTTCTTAAATAAAACAATATTTAAAATGAAATAATTTTATTATTCAATGATTCAGCTGGATTTTCAGTTTTATATTCCTCAAACAGTAACCAATTATGTAAATAGTTTCAACAATTTTAATTAGGGGAAAATTTAGGACCAAATAAGCTAAACATTCAGTAACTTATCTGTCTTTACAACCAACTACAAAATTTTTATACCGTTTATAATATATATTTTTAAGAATTTTTAAAATAATAATAGAACGATAGTGGATTAGTTTATTTTTATAATAATTATGTGTTATCTTTCATGTTTCAAAAATCAAGCAAAAAAAGTCATAGTTTTCCATAGAATCTACAATAATAGTTTAATAGTCTACTTTAGCATTTGATTTATTATATTTTGATTGGTTGGTTTGTGCTCTACGGTCATTTTGTGCACATTTTAGGCTAATTGGATCAGGTTTGGTTTGTCGTTCTACAGTCATTTTGTGCACACTTTAGGCTAATTAGACCGGGACCCACAGTTTAACGTGGATTCCGAACCATTCACAAGCATTCATGTCACCGCCAGGATTAAAACCTGAAGCCTGTAGTACCTGTGGTCCCTTCAACTGATAATTTCAAATCCAAAACACTTGGAAATATTTGAAAAATGACCTAAAATTCAGTTTTCAAAACTAACTCCACTTTTATACTTTGCACAGATTGCACCGCTTATTTAAAATATAATTAATTACTAATGCCATAGTATTCAAGAAACCCTTAAATGTCTTTCAAGATATTCAGATTTCATATCGGCAAGTTAAATGGTTGATTAAAACTATCGGATGATTTCTCATGAGAGAATTTATATCTGAACTTTTAGCTCCTCTAGCATTACTGGTGAATTTCATATTCTCCGGAGGGGAGAAAGCTAAGTAGAGGAAGATAGAAATCATACTACTTTCTTTAGACATAAAATGGAAAGTTGAAGCCTATTAGAGACACCATGGAAATTCGCTTGTCATGCCATTATCATTTTGCGATAGATATATCAAGTTTATCACAGTCATTATTATCGTTATTTTCAGTTTAACTCCTAGCGCCATTCTACAGCTTTGAAACTAGGTAAACAAAAATTCTCTATAATATTTTTGATATATTGCCTATAAAATATGGTAAAGTGTGTCACAATTATAGGAATAAATGCTGAGAGAATAATTTGCGATTGCTAAAGGTTCTAGGCTCAGGCTGAATTCTTGACATAAATTCAGTTTCAAATATTGTCACAAATTGTTAGTATGCTAAATAAATACATTTACGCGTGTGAGTGTGCTTTCATGGAATATATAATTGCGGTTCAGAATAATTATTCTGAGTGCTGTGTATTTCTGTATATAAGCTGAGAGTTTGTAGAACTTTTTTAAGCTAAATTACTGAGGTCGGCTTATTTACGAATCCGCTCAACTAACAAAAAACGTAGGTATTTTACATTAGTCTGGCGCAAAGAATAAATCGCCAAATATTGCTAAATAAAACAGTTTATTTCTTTAGTTTTATGAAAATAATTATTTTTAAATGCAATTAGTTATTCATTTTATGAAAAATGAGGGTTTTTTTTTATTTTCGAGTATGAGACACATATAATATATTATATGTGTTATATATTGTTATTATAATATATATTATATGTGTTATATATATAATATATTATATGTGTTATTATATTGTTATTAATTGAGATACACATATAATATATGTGCATATATTATATAAAAGATGACACGTGAACACAAAAATCAAAAGAGTGAATTGGAAGCACTGCCATTTTGCAAACTACCGGTAAAAGCTACACGTCAAATCCTGAAGTATCTCAAATTTATACCTCATAAAAAAAAAAAAAAGTAATAAACTGTTTAAGATCCAAAGTGCGCATAAACTGCAGTAATGAAACTGAAAATTCCTTAAATAAACACAAAAATCAAAAGGTTAAATAGCTAGAACTGCATTGACTGATGTATTTGTGTTTTTTTTTTTTTTTTTTTTGAAAGGTTTAAATGTGAGGCAATTTAGGGTTTTTCAATTGTAAACACTAAGATGTTTGTGTCTAAGAATTTTGCGTAATGTATGCTATGGATTTTATCGTGCAAAAAGGTGATGTTTCTTGTTTATTCCTTGTCAGCCCCTTGATTTTGCTTTGTTGTATTGGGAACTTTATATATATATATATCTATGTATAAAATATATATATATATATAGAGAGAGAGAGAGAAATAGGTATAAGTTTTAGTATCTTTTTTATTGAATTTATATATGTAGCATAACTGTGAGGAAGACATACCATTATTCTAAGAGCAACCTTGTAATTACAAAAATATAATGAGCACTAAAGATGTTTTACAATTACAACAGTTTTTGATGAGTATTTTAGAATTAAATAAACTATTGTTTTCTAAACTTGTATAGAAAACAATATTTAACGGAATAATTTTGCAAAAATACTTCTTCAAATAGAATAGTTTTTGTAAAGGTAGCCTTAATGTTGATTCCCGCTCTCCATGATCATTTGATAATGCTGTTAAAAGTATATTCGAAACGATACCAAGATCATATTGTTTTTCCATTTGGAAAACTATGGGGATTTCCGCATGTAAAAAAATGCGGAAGAAAATACTTTGGTACTAAATGATGCTATTAATGTCAAACTTTATTGTCATATGAAATTTATGTTCTTAAAAATCTGTCAAAACTTCAGCTGCACAAACATTTACTTAAACAATATTAAGCTACTTAGATAAAAGTATAACTGGATTTTAGGTTAAATAAATATTTATTAGCATGATACTTAAGTAATATTTATTGCTGCAATTATCTATCATCATATCCAATGGTAGCAAATTGAGCAGTTTCTATAAAATTCAAAATTCTTAGATATTCGAAGTTTAAAGCTATTACTCATGAACAGAACCCACCGAATTTATCGAACGATTGATTCTGATTTCAATTAAAACATTGTTATTAGATTTGTGGCTTAACATATTTCGCGCCTATCTTACATATATCCTCGAAATATAAGCCACAAGAAATTAAAATTTTTACAACATTGGGTCGATATATTTAATAAGATATTAAAAAAAGGCATCTTTGCTGCAGAAAGAAAAAAAAGAAATGTTCTATAAATTCAAAATTGAAAGAATGGACAATTTTTTTTATTTAGAAACAAAATAGTTAGTCATCATTGAATTCATTGCTGTTGTTTAAATTGTTTGTTGTTAATTTGTTGCTGTCGTTAATTTTGTTTAAGGGACCTGTAATTTCAGCAATGTAGTATATATTGAAAATATTTAAGCGAATTTTATTTTAGACATTAATATATTTTATGTTTTATTTTAGACATTAATATATTTTATGTTTTATTTCAGACATTAATATATTTTATGTTTTATTTTAGACATTAATATATTTTATGTTTTATTTTACACATTAATGTGTGTGCCTGCTTTCAATGTAATTTTGGGTAATTTATCTAACATTATTTTCGTCATTTTCAAGTATCGTAAGATGTAGATTAATAAATAATTGATATAAAACGTTAAAAATTAAAGGGAAACGTTAACTTATTATAATAATTTAGATGAAATTTCTACTTTTAGAAGTTTAATAAAGAAATTTTTAAAAACCCTTTCTGTGTTGAATATTATAATTTTGTGTATGTTTTGTTGTTGTGTCTAATCTTCAGTATCCTGCAGTGCAAGTCGGACATCCCATGAGTAATCTACTCATGAATGGAAGGAAAGGGGAATAAAAAAAATAATCAAACTTTTGTCAATTTATCTTTGATAGTATTTTTAAAATATATTGATTGGATTATAGAAAATGTTAGAAATAAAAGACAAATTTAAATTAATACAAAAGTGATTTTTACCAGTTTTTAATGAGATACATTACTGAAAAATATTATTGCAAAATTTTTCCGACTTTTGACGTTTCAAAAAATTAAGTTCTAAATGGAAGTTTTATTATACTTATTCCATGTCTCAAGTAAATTTCATTTACAAAAGTGATTTTATCGTATCCATATTAGTATGATTAATGTGAAGCTACAATACAGATTTAAGATGGATTTGCGTATTAAGTATTTCAAAACTCCATAAATAAGCATAGAACTTTTCCTTTTAAAAAGTTGGCAGATAAATAAAAGAGATTTCGTGATAAGATGAAAATAAAAGTGACAAAAGGGTACCCTATCTACTTTCACCCCATTCTTTTCTTGAATACATTGTTAAAAACGCTTAACTTGTTTACTGAATGCAGATAATAAACAAAGGAATTAGAAAAAGGAAAAAAAATAGACTCTTCTGAAGTGAATAAGAGGAGTAACCCTTGTATTTTGTGCGAGATACATCTCTCACTGATTGTTCTTTCGATAAACGACCAGAAAACGATAAATCTTTTTTTTTTTTTTTAAATTTTAGAACGTTTTACAAAAGTTTTTTTTTTTTTTTTTTTTTAACTCCTCGATAACCGAGTTGGAATTCGGCCATGCTATCTTAATTTTTTCCCTCTCAAACTGGAAGGATTATTTGTAAAGAAAAACAAAAGGCAAAAAAAAAAAAAAAAAAAAAAAAATGATAAAGTTCTTTGAAAACTCTTGCGAAAAGCTTTTTGACAATAACCCTAACCTAATGTCAAGTAGAAGTTCAGAATTTATGTTCACAAGTAGGTCTTTTGTAAGATTTTAGTTACCAACATGAGAAAGAAAAGAAAAAAGAAAAGAAGATAAAAATTTCCACTCTGAGCTGTTTAACTTTTTAAATAAAAGAATTTTTTTTACTTTAAATTCATTTCTATAAATTTAAATTGAAAAGATTTGATTTTATAGAATGCCACATAGTTTAAATGTGGTTTAGATTTATTATTTTAAAACATGATACTCGTATTTATAAAAAGATCAATAGATGATATTTTTGTATTTTTTTACGTGCAATGACAAAGGGTTGTTATTTTTAGCAATAAATCAAAAAGCTTTCCAAATGGATTTAAACTTCTTGTAAATTTTTTCACATTTCAAACTTATAAAGAAAATATAAATTTAACTGGCGTTTAAATAAATGTGTCTTTTTTGGTCTACTTCTTACTTGTACTTTTTTGGTCTCTTTTCTAATTTTTTTTCTTCGAAATATTTGTTTTTCTTCTTTTTTCATCATTCCTTTTTTTCCTACTAAGAGCCGGTTGAAAAGACTAATAATCATGGATAACTTCGAAAATCAGTTTTAAAAATAAATTTCTAACTGTTCAATAGAACATTTTGATATCTTGATCTATTTACTACTACTTTTTTGGTCTACTTCTTACTATTGCATTTTTGATGTACTTCTTTTTTTGGTCTCTTTTCTAGTTCTTTTTTTCTTCGAATTCTTTTTTTTTTTTTTTCTGCTTTTTTCACCCTTCCTTTTTTTCCCGGCTAAAAAGACTAATAATCATGAATTAATTAGAAAATCAGTTTAAAAATAAATTTCTAACTCTTCAATCGAACATTTTGATAAGGAAATATATTATCTGAAATTTGCCAAAACTGGTTAAATAAGTCTTTAATTATCATCGAAGGACCCAGTCTTACTATTTTTAAAAGCATTCTTAAATATATAAAGATGAAGCTGAAGCTTTGAAGCTTTCTCTGCTTCTTCTTTTTGCTGCAATCTTTATAAGATGAACTTAAAGGTAAAGGAATATATTAAGTGTTTATGAGAGGATATGATAAATATAAAAATAATTCCTCTTTCAAATTAGTTCTAGTACGTTAATTAGCGATAATTAATTAATCTGGCTAAAGTTTTCTTTAGAAAAAAATGTGCTTATGCAGCTGTAAATAATGAATTTATTCATATGAATCACTCACATAGAAAACGCCTTAATTAAACCTAAACGATGTAATCATTACTTTGCTTTAATAATAAAAGTTAATACACTTCAAGTACGCTAAGCTGCGTTTTCTACGGAATATATCAAAGAATATCGGTAAATCTCCATCTTTCGTGAGTTTCTGTAGTAAAAAAGCAATCTTATCCTTGTTATGTATAATAACTGCTTTGATTTGTCATTCTGGATTTTTTTTAATAATTATATTACAGCCAAATAACGGAAAATTTGTAGGTATGCCAAAGTATTTTGCATTTTTTTAGTCTGAAATAAAAAAAAGAGGAATGTTTGGGGAAAATAAGTGAGTAAAGACTAAACAAATAATGATCGTAAAACTACCCTCTTCATCATTTCGGAAGGCAAGTTGAATACACAATTGAATTACTCCATAAAACCTTAAAAAGTCGATAACTTTTGTTGACTCGACTAGAATTGCCATAGAAAGAAAACTAAATTTCAGAATAAGTTCAAACACAAAGATTTCTTTCTAAATAATGACAGTTATATCTCAGCTCTAATTTGCCATATCTGTGGTATAAAACTGCATTTAAATAGTCAGTATTCTATGTTATACACAAAATTCATTTTTTATTGAAGTTAGTTTTATATCTACATTTGAATATTTCTTTACATAAGTTAAACTTTGGATAATAGTCTTGGATACAACTAATAAACCAAGATATTAAACCATACACATCCTACATTAGCATTAATGTCAGTAAGCTAAATTTAGAGAGCTTTTACTCATCCTTACAATGTTACGGTAACAAAGTTTGTTACATTAATCGAAGTTGTTAACTGAAATTTATTTTTTATCTACATTTGAATATTTCAATACGTAAGTTAAACTTTGAATAATAGTCTTGGATACAACTAAAAAGCCAAGATATTAAACCATACACATGATAAATTAACGTTAATTTCATTAAATTAAATTTACAGCGTTTTTACTCATCCTTACAATATTATGCGTTTCTTGAAATTTTATTCGGTTCTAACCTTAAATACAGTAAGAACTTCAGAAATATATTCATAGGAAAACTAGAAATAAATTTTAGCTTGCAGAAAAAGTAAGATTAATTATACTTTGATTTTTCTATAACTTTTAGTGTAAATATATTTGTGATGTGAAAATCATTAATGATGAAGAAACTAAATAAACTGCACTTTTACATCTTTCATCGAAAATTATCTTTCTGTCAAATGTACACCGTTAGACTACATATTAATCCATAAACTAAAAAACATATTTTTCTAATGCTGATAATTTTATTGCCTGACCGTTAGCCTATAAATCCTGATTTAAATTACTTCTAAACTTATATTATTTTAATATTTAAAGCATGGTTAATCTATGTTATAGCACTTTTATATTATTATATTTTTGAACTTGAAACATGCACTTCTAAACTTATATAATTTTAATATTTAAAGCATGGTTAATCTATGTTATAGCACTTTTATATTATTATATTTTTGAACTTGAAACATATACTAGAAAATTAACATATGATGTTATTTTTATTTTGTGACCAAACTACAGTTTTGAGCATATTTTTTACCAGAGTGTCCTGGGTAGGGCGTTGGACTAGTGAACTAAGAACTCGTCTAGTGGTGTTAAACTGAAAACTTCCATGACAGGGAAGGGACGCAATGCAGCATGGGTAGAAAATCCTTTCGCCTACGTCTTAAGGAAGTGGAAGGAGGGTGTGACAGCCCTAGATAATATTCTTGGGGATATTCATTACAAATTTCTGTCTCAAAATGTGGGTGCAGACCGACAAGTGCTCTAAGGTGCACCGTGAGTAACGCTGAAGGTGTTACATATCTGCCGATGAAATGGTAAATGACATCGAGTCAAAATGTCTAGCATTCGAAAACAAAGATTTCTTTTTGGAAGTTAAGCTCGAGACAGCAAGTTTGAAACCCTTTTTTAACGCAATTGAGTGTGGCTATTTTGCTCATTTTACGCTTATTTATCTTTGTACGTCATAATTTCCTATTTACAATGATAGAGCGGGAATCGGTCAGTTTCATCAGAATAATGATCGCTTCAATATACCGTAATTGTCAATTTTTTTGTTGTTTTAATTTGCTTCACAATGAATTTAATTCAAAACAATGGTTCATTCATTGTTCATTAAATTAAATTAGCTTCATTGTTTTGAATTTAATTCAAAACAATGAATTTAATTCAAACAGGTTTGGATATGATTGTGGTAAAATTATAGAATTCTCTTCCCCTTGAGCCAAATCACCAAAATGGCTGCCATGGTTTTTAAACAAAAATAATATTTTTTTTTCTTTCTTTTAAATAGTTTCGTTTTACTAAACTATATACTTAGTTTGAGCACATAATTTATCCATTTAATAATAATAATAATAATAATAATAATAGTAATAGAATCTTTCATCCTCTCACAAACAATGGATTAAGATATTAGCAATTTATATTTCCCCAAATCAGAACATTCCATACATCATCAAGTTATTCACCTCCAAGTATGTCCATATGCATCAGTAGAAGCTACAGAACTTAGAGAAAAATAGAATAAAATTCGCATTATCATTGAGGTAGATTTCAATGCAAATTTTGCTTCAGATGATGCCAAAACATTGATTCAGTTCTTAAAGGAGAAGATTGTTGAAAAATGAACAATTTACCACTTGAGCCTATTACGCGCTGTGGAACAACAATCATTGTGGTTTTGTCATGTTACTTAGAAAGACTAGAATTAACAGTTTTCATTTCATTCTTAAATTATCACAAGCCGATTATTTCTTTTCTGTGCAATGAGGGTAATGATTAATTACTTCATGCTTTAACATAAAATATTTTAATAAATTACATTTATCTTTTTAATCAGACTTTTTGAGGAATATCTGAAATTTTTCCTTTGCCACAACACATATAACAAGAATAACTTTTTCGTGTATGATTTTTACACACACACTTTTTTATTTGTTATGTATAAAATAACAGGGTAGTAGAATAACATTATAAATGGTGTTTTTATGTGAGGTTACTATGATGCTTTTCATTTTAATTTTTTAAATGCATAGAAAATTACATGTTTAAACTGTTTCTTCTACGTGTTTACGATTTATAGTATTTATCCAAAATTTTAATAAAATAAATATTTATATCGATATATTTATACTACTAATTTATTTAGAAGTCTTTTATTTATTCATTTGTTTTTTGTGATATAATTTGAGGAAAATAAATCTCAAAATTCTATTGCAGACTATATTATATTTCAATATAATTTAATTATATTGAAATATATATATATAAATTATAATGCAATTTATTTATTATTTTTATTATTATAATTGCAATATAATCCGAAATAATGCATAATAATAGCTTATGCATAATTATAGCCAAATTATTTCGATCCAATATAATCCGAAATAATTTGGATACCTTTTTTTTCCATCTGCTTCACCTTCCAACATCATGCATAATACTAATAGCTGTGACGTTAGTCTCTACAGTTTTGTTCAGTGGCATAAAATAAATATTTATGTCGATTTTAACTTAACTTCTGTCTCATTTAGAATTCTTTTATTTGTTCTACTTTTCTACTACTTTATTCTATTTGTTCACGATTTATTTGTCCAAAATTTTAATAAAATAAATTATATCGATTTTAGCTTAACTTCTGTTTTACTTAGAAATCTTTTATTTATTCATTTGTTTTTTGTGACATAATTTGAGGAAAATACGTCTGAAAATTCTATTGCAAATTATATTATATTTCAATATAATTTGTAACTATATTGCAATTTATTTTTTTATTTTTTCATTATTATTACTTTGTAATATAATCTGAAATAATCTGAATACCTTTTTCCATCTGCTTCACCTTCCATTACAATGCATAATAATAGCTGTGACATTAATCTCTTCAATTTTTTCCATTGGCGTAAAATAAACATTTATATCGATTTTAGCTTAACTTCAGTTTCATTTAGAATTCTTTTATTTATTTATTTTTTTTTTGTTATAAAATTTGAGGAAAATAATTCCCAAAATCCTATTGCAAATTATATTATATTTCCATATAATTTGAAATTATATTGCAATGCACTTGTAAATTATATTGCAATTTATTTAATATTTTTTATTATTATTACTTTGCAATATAATCCGAAATAATTTGGATAAATTTTTCCATCTACAGTACTTTACCTTCTGTCATAAAGCAAAATAATAGCTATGACATTACTCTCTTCAGCTTTGTTCAGTGGCATCAAATATATATTGATATCGGATTTTGCCTTAACTTCTGTTTCATTTAGAATTATTTTATTTAATTTATTTAGTGGGTTTTTTTTTTTTTTTTTTTTGGTATAATTTGAAGAAAATAATTCTCAAAATCCTATTGCAAATTATATTATATTTCAATATAATTTGTAATTATATTACATCGCACTTGTAAATTGTATTGCAATTTATTTTATATATATATTTATTATTATTATTATTATTACTTTGCAGTATAATCCGAAATAATTTGGATGCCTTTTTCCATTTGCTTCCCCTTCCATCATAATGCATAATAATAGCTGTGACGTTGTTCCGTGATGGCATTCCTTTGATCTGTGTTCGCATGGAGGAGAGAAAAGCTTTCTGAATCTGCTTCCGAGAGCTGCGTCAGCTGTAACTTATCGCAAAAGCGTAAAGCTGGCAGAAATTTGAAGCTCTTTTGAGCAGCCAACATTTTTTAACCAACAATGTTAAGCGAATCTTCCCTTGCGTCTGCCTTCATTTAGTTTCTTGTTGAAAATAAGTCGGACAAGCTTCTTTGATTTCTTTTTTAGAACGACTCATCGCTAAAAAATGTCGTTGTTCAAAGGGGTATGGCAAGATTTATCAATTCTGGTATGCCACCTCGTCGTAATTCAAAGCATCCATCTGTCATTAAGAAAAGGGAAAAATGTTAACAATGTTTAAAAAATGTGACTTTGAGTTCATGCGAAATTCCATTATATGAAGTTTTAAAGAACTCATTTTTTTTCGACATTTACATTAGAATATCCACTGCATTTACTCCATCCAGAATATAAACTTATATTTTCTGTTATATAATGGGAAATAAAAAATATATTCAAAGCCTTTTAATAAACAGGACATACATTTAAAATGACACTAAACTTTGTAAATTATTCTTTGCTTTTGTTTCGATTTTTTATTTTTAAATTAATCAAAACTTTTTGTATCTCCACTACATTATAAAGTTTATATAGCACTAAAACAATAGAGCTTATAGAGCAATAAAGCTATAAAGCACTAAAATTTAATATAAATTTTAGCTGAAAAATATTTGATTCCTTTATAAAAGGATTTTGCTACTTACAAAAATGAATTTAATATTTGTTAAATATTTTAAACAATGCATTAAAATTTTTGCTATAAATTTATAAAGAATCCTGTGAATTAAAATTGAATAAAAATATAATGAATTTCGAGATTGTACAATCATTCTTTTAATATTTGTACAGAATTATTTAAAAATATCTTTCTGAATTCAGATCAATTTTTAAGCAGTACTTTTGTACAACATTTAACTCTTAAAAAAGTATAATTGCATACAGAAAGCTCCAAGAAGGCTAAAAATTGTCTAAAATTTGAAGAAATTCAAGAAAAAAAATTTGTTGAATTCTAGAGATAAAATTATGAGCAAAGTGTTTTAGATGTATTACCTGTAATTTTCTGCAATAAAATAAAAATTTTGGTGGCATAAGAGCAAGCAAAAGAGGGCTTGTAAGTAGGGAAAAGCTAAATATTGGAGGCGAAGCTAATTGTCTTTTGGACTATTAGTTTTACTTTCAAAACTGAAACAAGTCCGACTTGTTTAGTTTAATTTTATTTTATAGCACATGAGGATGATAAAATATTATTTCATGCCTATGTATTTATTTAAGAACTGCATTTAGTAATTAATTAATTTATATTTTAGTGCTAATCATTAGCTTAAAAAATCAACAAAGCAATACAAGACATAAATGTATATATTTATTATAAAAGATATTTACAAAAGACATAAGACATAAAAT
Source organism: Caerostris darwini (assembly GCA_021605075.1). Classification (NCBI taxonomy): domain Eukaryota; kingdom Metazoa; phylum Arthropoda; class Arachnida; order Araneae; family Araneidae; genus Caerostris; species Caerostris darwini. The sequence continues at coordinate 671,359 of BPLQ01004108.1, forward strand.
GGATAACATTTGGTTAGAGTTTCGGCTAATACATTATTCATTCAAAATAACAATACTATTATTAATAATAATAATAATAAATCAATTGAACAACACAACATTTTCTCATCAATTTTTAAAGGAGTATAGAAGTTTAAATTAATACGATAGACAACGCTGTCCTTCTATCACCCAGAAATAATTGTTTCTGCAACTTTTAAACTAAATATTGGTCTTTGAAGATGTTTTTCTATTACATATTACTAATAATAATGTTTTCGTTCTTGTTAGTGAGGCACATTTACTCCTGATTTAGTTTAAAGCTCTTTGATTGTCACTTTGCTGCTAGATATTAGATGTCTTAAAATGGATAAGACTTTCAAAATTAATTATATTACCCGAATTTCTTTCTTCAATAACCTCGCATTCAGTGACTAATTATGATTTTAACACTTCTCTTTTAAGATACACATGAACAGCTTTTAGATGTCAAACAATTGTACATATAAACCCTGGAATTAACTCTTTTAAATTAATAATGACTCTTATATTATCTGGATGTGTAATTATATAATAAATAATAACATTTACTTTTCCTGTACAATATTTATTAAATTAAGATTCAAATCGTAAATATATTTTGCACGCTTAAATTTTAAAAAGTTTACGGAAATATTCACCTATGTTTTTCTTTCAGGTTTTATTATGTTTATCAATAATTATTTATTTAATTCTCTCCAAGACTATTTTTTAATTAAAACAATTTTCACCAAATAAACACTAGTCAAAAATTCTAAAATAAATGAAAAATAATTTAATAATTAATTCTAAAATAATTCAAAAAGTCACAAATAAATTAAGTAAGTAGTAATATCGCTTATGTATTCAATCCTCGTAATTATCATATTCAGTTACTAATAACCATCTTCTTCAACTTAAAATAAATTTAGTTGAAATAATATTTGCAGCTTAAATATCAGACCCATCCTAAATGAAATACACGAATAAATAAAATTACTCGTGTTTTCTAAACGAGTAACTTTCAAATTGAGAAACTAATCATCTAAATGATTCCCTAAATTAAAGCCGTAAGATTCCTGACACATTTCGCTGTCTCATATCTTAAAGCGAACTTAAGTGTCGAAATTAATAATATCGCCCGTGTTTTCCTGCAAGATAGCTTTCGTATTCAGTAACTAATAACAATATATCTCTTTTAACAACCTGGGCACGTTCCAGGTCGCTTGTTGGCGTTCATATTTTCTGCAGACAAGCTCCCTGGCTACGAGTGACTCAGTAACTAAGACAGCTGTTCATCTTTAACACCAGGGTCGTTCTACAGTTCTGCAGACACTTCACTTTTTGCTTTTGAAAACAAGTCTCAAGGAAAAGATTCTGGTAGGAGGGGAGAGAGAAAGAAAGAGAAGAATAAAAAAAAAAAACAAAAAAAACATTTCTTCTCCCCAGAGACATAAAGATTGCAGTTTCGCAGCGTTCTACTTTCATGAACTTGACCAAGATATACAATGTTTTTAAAACGGGTGGCAGACTTTGGGAAAATTTATAAAATCATCAATGAAGTTTGTGAGAGAGAAATATGCAAGTTTGGTTGTGGTTTTCATATGTTGTCTTGTGAGAGAACGTTATTTGTTTATCTGTACGTGAAGAAATTTATGCTTTTAATGAGCAGCTTCTATGAGTCACCTTCTTGACTTCATATGTTTTCAAATGAGTCTAGCTTTAACCGCTATTTTATTTGGAAACATGTTATCATCATCATCATCTTAAGCCCCCTTTGTGATCATCTTTTTGATTTCCGCAAACCACATTTGAAGAAAATAAAATTGTCTTGGTTACACATGCCAACAATATTTGGAGTGATTTTTTTTAGTAAACAGTCACATTTGAAGAAAATAAAATTGTCTTGGTTACACATAATAACGTTATTTTTTAGTAAATAGCCACATTTGAAGAAAATAAAATTGTCGAAGAAAATAAAATTGTCTTGGTTACACATAATAACGATATTTTTTAGTAAATAGCCACATTTGAAGAAAATAAAATTGTCTTGGTTGCACATGACAGTATTTGGAGTTATTTTTTTAGTAAATAGCCACATTTGAAGAATATAAAATTGCCTTGATTACACATGTGAAACAATATTTGGAGTTAGTTTTTTAGTAAATAATAATTTAATATAGTATATTTTTTTTATACTTATTTTACATTTTTAAGTAGCGAATAATAATCTGTGTCTAATTTCCGTCCAGAATTTTTCTTTAAAATCGTTAAGTAGTTTAAAAGGTTTTGATGAATGAGATAAGGAACAACTTTGAAAATGAAAACTGGAAATTCAGATAAAAGAAAGAAATAAAACCTTTCCTAGTTTTTTTTTTTTTTTTTTTTTTTTTTTTTTTTTTTTTTTTTTTTTTTTTTATTTTGTTTGCTTAATTTCGTTCAGACTTTTTCTGATTTTTATATGTTGTCTTAGACAGAGACAACATATAAAAGCTATTTATTTATCCATATCTGAAGAAATTTATGTTGACAGTTAAAATCAGTTGCTATGAGTCACCTTCTTGACTTCATATATTTCTAAATGATTCTGACTTCAACCCTTTGTATTCACCTTTTTGGTTTCCCCAGGCCACATTTGAAGAATATAAAATTGCCTTGGTTACACATAATAACAATATTTGAAGTTATTTTTTTTTAGTAAATAATAATTTAGTATAGTATATTTTTACTTATTTTACATTTTTGCATAGCGAATAATAATGTGAGTCTTATTTTGGTACAAAATTTTTCTTTAAAATCGATAAACAGTTTAAGAGTGTCTTAATGAATGAGATAAAAAATAACTTTGAAAATGAAAAGTGGAAATTTAGATAAAAGAAAGAAATGAAACCTTTTTTTTTTATTTTGTTTGTTTAATTTCGTTCAGATATTTTCCGGTTTTTATATGTTGTCTTGTGAGAAAAGGCTATTTATTTTTCAATACGTGAAGAAATTTATGTTAGCAGTAAAAAGCAATTGCTATGAGTCACCTTATGGCTTCATGTATTTTTAAATGATTCTGACTTCAACTGCTATTGTATTTGAAAGCATGTTATCATCCTCATCTTAAACCCCCTTCTTGTTCAACATTTTGATTTCCTCAAGCCACATTTGAAGAAAATAAAATTGTCTTGGTTACACATGACAACAATATTTGGAGTTATTTTTTTGATAAATAATAATTTAGTGTAGTATATTTTTTGCTTATTTTGCACTTTTACATAGCGAATAATAATATGCGTCTTATTTCTGCTCAGAATTTTTCTTTAAAATCATTAAGTAGTTTGTCTTAATGAATGAGATAAGAAACAACTTTGAAAAAGAAAACCAGAAATTCTGATAAAAGAAAGAAATAAAACCTTTATTAGTTTTTTTTTCAATTTTGTTTTCTTATTTATATTCAGATTTTTTCTTTAAAATTATTATAAAAAATCTAATAATACGAAATAACTTTGAAAACTGAAACTGGAATTGCAGATAAAAAACAAATAAAACCTTTATTAGTTTCTTTATGTCTTTATAATTTAAAAAATAAATTTTAAACTTTACGAAAATTACAATGTTTAAGAAAGTTTTATTAAAAAATGAGGTTAATATCGAGCCGGCTTACAGTACATGATCGTGAGTTGGATAACCTAGCTGTAAGTCATTCGATATAATAAAAAATAAAGACATCCCTTAAAATTGTACAGTTACAAAAGTATGTGTCATAAATTTTTGAAACGCAACTTAGGAATATTAAGGAATTTAAATAATTATAGCAATTTATTTTCTTCTTTTTTAACTTCAGACATATAGTGAAAGTAAATATTTTCGGACAATGATTTTGGCAGCATTACAGAAAATGAAGCTGGTATTGTGTACTATTCACTAAATGAGATAATAAAAAAGACAGCACGATTTTAATGAAACTATTTACACTTTGTAACCTCGGTAAAAATATCTGGAATTATTTATTTTCTGCTATTTTTAAAATATGCATTTATATATTTTTAAAAGGAAAATAAAAATTTCTGATATTTCTTTTCTTCGTATTATGTTCTTATGTACGTAAGTGACATACCATTAACAGAAAGGTTTATATCTCCTTGAAAGTAATTCGATAAAATATCGAATTAATTCCTTCGCATAAAAATTAGACTATTCTTAGTGTATTTTTTACGTTCTAAAAAAATTAATACCTTTATGAAAATTGAATTAGGTTATTTTTTTAAATAGAAAAGTTTCATACGAATGTTAAAGGCGTTTTCATGTTTTGTTACTTTATTACCTGTTTAAATAAATTTTTCTTTTTTAATTTTCTTTTTTTTTCTTCGGGATTGAATTTTTTGTCATTTAAACGTCTGTAAGATATTACGACTAGAGTAAATATGTATTTAAAAATTTTCTCCGAGTTTTATCTATTTCTGATTGAAGGTAACAAAAATTGAAAGGGGAGTATGTGTACACTCTTGTTCATATTTTCGTACAGAACTTCCGTCAATAAATAACTGTGGTTTTTAATTGATTGTTAATGAAATATGTAAACTATATTTAGTAATAAAGTTCCATGCATCGTACACTAAGTAAATGTTATTATTTCTGAATCCTACTAACTGAAATTTGTAATCTTGGTAAAAATTTAAAATACAACTCATATTTAAAAAAACATATAATATAAATAAATCATAAGCTAAAGTTATTTACATAAATGAATACATAATAGTCAAACATTTAATAAATTCATCATCAAATTCATGCATTCATACGTTACATTCATTCATCCTCTTCTATTTACATAAATTCATTCATTCATCTTCTTCTGTTTACATAAATTCCTTCATTCATCATCATCTATTTACATAAATTCATTCATTCCTCCTCTTCTATTTACATAAATTCATTCATTCATCTTCTTCTGTTTACATAAATTCCTTCATTCATCATCATCTATTTACATAAATTCGTTCATTCATTACATATAAAGCTAAATCCATACATCACGTTACGCAATAGATCATTTTCTTCAAACTGCATTAAAATGCATTGTAAAATTTTCAAAAAATATCTCAGGTTAATTCTTAATAGACATTTTTTTAATTTGGATATTTTTATTGTTTTACAAAAAGGGAAAAGCTTAATATTTACGTGAGCAAACTTTAGAGTAGAACTATGCATAATACAATGTGCAAAAGAAGTATATTATTACAATAAAATATTGATAGCTATTTAAATGTATGTACTTATTTCTTAGTTTAATGGATAATTTATATGATTATAATAATGCATTTGATACTCTAACATTTGTTTTGTATTTTTTGTTATCATTTTTAAAATAGCTGTAATTAGTTGATATCCCAAAAGCTGTTTATAAAAAATAGTTCAACTCTTTATTTCCTATGAAAATTTCAAAACATTTTGGCAAATTTCAGAACAGATTTGTGGTTAAATAATAAAATCACCGAACACTCTTACAAAAAAAACACTTCCTTTAATGCTTCTTTATTTTAATTAAGCAATAATCTTTGTTTCCTAATCAAAATGGCGTTTTCAAAAGATATAAAGAACACTTTCACTTTAATTCCGATTTTCAGTTGGAGTACGAGTAGTTTTCGGCCAGCAACGAAATCTGCTAATAACACTTAAAACTATTTTTAAAATTTTTGAAATTAACTTTTCTGTCTGTATATAAGTACATACATCATATTATTTTCGTGTACACGTCGCCGAATTGCCATTAGTAGCAAGCAACACGATGCGTTTCAGCATTAGAGGATAGTCGCTAGTATATAATTGCATTTCTTATAGGCTTCGGTACGTTAACTATCTACGTATAATTTACAAATGTTTATGCAAATTTATACATTTTAAATTATTTAAGATAAACAAAAATCTATTTCTAAAAATGATGAAACATATATAAAATAAACCAAGTGTTAAAGATGTCATCTATTGAATTTAAGATGAAAACTTTGAAACGAAACCTTGTCGTAGTCGAGGATTATCTGCACCTACTTCTATTTTAGATTTGGTTTATTTGATTTGATTTGGTTTGTCGCTCTACGGTCATTTTGCACACACTTTGGGCTAATTAGACTGAGGCCTGTAGTTTAACGTGGATTCCGAACCACCAATAAACACATCTATTTTAGAAGCTGAAGTGTTATACTAAGTGCTTTAAATCTTAAGATACGTTTAATACAAGATACGTTTTTTAATTATAAAAAGGTTTAAGTAGTTATGTACAAACTGGAGTTTAAGATTCTACAAATCCTGCATGGTCTGAGATGCGCCGTTCTATTAAGGAAATGACTATAATGTGCCTTCCTAGACATCATTTTTAAAGTAACTGATTCCCACTTTTTTATGTGGGAGAAAAATCAGGAAAGCATAATTTTTGTAAACATTGTATTATTAGATTTATTTTAAATTATTAATTTAATTTGATAATAACGAATGAATAATCAACAATAAAAGAAGATCAAAGCCAAAGCAATTTCACGCATCTAATAAGCGTAAATTCCATTCTAAAGCTTCTAATAATTCTACAAGTAATTATTCTAATAACTCTGCTTTTAATAATTCTTTTACATTCTATAATCTAATTTTTTAATCTATATATTTCACTTAAAATTTTAAATCATGGTTGAAACAGCACTGGATTGAATAAACATATCTTGTTATTTCTGTAGAAAAAAATGGGAATTTTTAGGAACTGTATCATTTTTATTTTCAAGCAAACACAATTAATGCTAATTTATAGAAAAAATTCACTGAAAATTAATTATCATGGTCATAATATCTGGCTAAAATCACTGATGCCAGCAGAAGTATGATAATTTTAAGGAAATTTATTGCTTGGAAAATAAGTTAATTACATCCAAAACGTGTTCCTTTATAACATTTTTTTAAAGAGTAACAGCAACAAGACGAAATAAATTTGATTAACGTAATCAAAGTTTAACAAATTTCCTTCTTTAATATTAACTTTACAGAAACGAAAGATAAAAGATGTAGAATTTTTTTTCTTAACTTTAATTTATTTTTATAGGTAATCTTTCTTTTTTAATAACAGAGTTACAATAAAATAAGTCGCTAAGATCCATTAACTTTCTGAAAACAACTTTAGTATTTAATATTGGAAAAGAAGCTTCATATTTGCGAAAAGTAATTATCGTTCAAGCTCATTCAATTAGTCAGATGACTTGCGAAGCGAGATTTCTTCCTATATTTGTTTGTTTAGTTTATGTTTTCTCTCCCCTCGGGAGTGTTGCCAAAATCTATGTCGTAATGTTTGATAAACTTTCTAGAGACAAACTGTGAAAACCGTCTGCAGATAAAAACAGAAGCCCCGAACCATCCAACTTCGTCTACAGCTAAATTTAAACAAAAAGTCGCGGCCTACAATATTTGAAAAGAAAAACTACATTCTCCAGATTTAATTTTAGTCACCAATTTTTTTTTTTAAGTCATAGAACTTTCTTTATTTTTTCTTGCTTTAATTACTTTGTACTTTTTTTTTCACCAGAGAGAGCTATTCACAGTTGCTTATTTAACTTACGAGCCACTGTTTGAATCAGAGATAATAACTGTTATGTATTAAAAGATTTGCTGTCGGATACAGTTAAAAGTGAGTTTTTGTGAATTCTACTCAAGCATAAAAGTGAATTTATTTCACTGCCTAAATTAATTAAAAATAGATATTTTTTATCTATTTTAAAACTAAAAAAATATTTTCCTTATGCTTGTCGTAGTTATTTATTTTCATTCGAGAATGAATATTCCGTATTTCTCGACATTTTTTCGACTTCTGATAAAATAATAAATATACATTAAGATAGAATAATAAATATACAATAAAGATAAAATAATAAATATACAATAAGGAGATAAAATAATAAATATACAATAAGGATGATTATAATATTTCAATTTTTTATAAAGTATTTCTGTTTTATGAGCATTTGAAAATTATGAAACATTTTTGTAGCTATATTAACATATCTTTCAAATGCAAAGAAGGTCATATAAAATTTTACACTATAAAAGAAACAAAAAACAACTCTCAAATATATTAACATTAAAAGGAAGATGTCACATAATGTCATTTAAGCCACAAAATATTTTTTAAATAAAATAAAATAAAAAATATTATGAAATAAAATAAAAGTTGTGTTTCTTTTAACTGCGTCACTTTTCTTGCAAATGGGAGATATATTATTTTTTTTAATAAATTATTTCTTTCTTAGGAACATTTCTGAATTATAAAAGAATTTTTCGAATAGTGAAAATTGTGTGCGTATCTTTCAATTTCTAGTAAGATAATTATTTAGCAAAGGCTTTATATTTTAGGCTCTGTAGACGAGAGATATTTCAACATGTATAGACCTGTTTAGATCTCTTATCCTTTATAAGCATTACCTGCTTAGGTCCATAACAAAAAGAAATATTTAATAAACAACTGTTATTTTTATTCCATATTTTTTTAACATTTCTGGTTTACGCAAATGATTTAATATTTACTCTAAATGCACACACAAAAAGAAAACAATAAATTATGGATGCATCAAAACAAAGTAACCATTAGCAACATGTTATTTGATACATCGTACTATATCTAAATCCATAGGTCAGTTTAATAACAAACTTCGTTTTTTTTTTCTCTCTCTCTCTTTTTTTCCTGTTCACCATTGAGGATGAGATCAACCCATGGCGATTTGCATTTTACACGCGATGTCTATCTTTTAGGTTGGAATCACACGCAAAGTGGGAGTGAATTAATGCACAGAAAATATTCACGGAAATGTCAACAGTTGTATAACATGTCCTCGCGAAATACTTGGTCATTAACTTTGAATGGCTAATTACAAAAGGAAGTATGCAGTGTTAAACAAGAGATATACTCAGGACTATAAATTTTCGGCTAACTTCCTTTCTTCATCATCGGAGTTATTTAATATTCCTTTTAAATTTTCGAAAAATTGTGGGCATTGATAATATTTCCTTGGATGTTATTTTACTATGGTTCTAATAGCATATAAATATCCCCTCATTGAGAAAGTTATGTATTTTCAACTGATAATAGAGAGTTTTTGCATACCGTACGTTAGTTACCGTAGGACGTCCGTTAGCTTTTTCTCCCTAGCGCGCAAGCTCATAGGAAATTATGTTTCCTATGAGCATGCGCGGTAGGGAGAAAAAGCTAACGGACGTCCTACGATAACTAACGTACGGTATGCAAAAACTCTCTAATAACTGCTGATTTATAAACTCTATTACAATTTTGGCAATCTTATTTAAAGATATCAATTTTACCCTTGTTCATTCATAAACAAACCAAAACTTTCAGACTACATAAAAGGGCAGAATATGGCAAGGTATTTTGATCTTTATCCGAAAGGAAAAGAAAACACTCAAATATTAAAAATATATATATTGCAATATTTCATAATTAGTTACAAACTAATAGATATGACCCTGGTGTTTTGCCTTTTCAATAAATACTGATGGGGGAAATCTATAAAGTAAGGGAAAATCACATAATTAGTGATTGCTTAAAACGTTATGCATCGATTTTAATAAAACTCAGACAAAATTTACAGCACTAGTCAGATGTAAACTAACATGAAAATAAATTACAGGACAATTAAGATATTTTAGAAAGTAGCACATGGTTAAAATTGACTAATTTTATGCGCCAGTTTGGTAGAGAAAGTATCTTCAATATGGAATGTTATCACTCCAATAAGTAATATAGCAGACACAGGAGGAGGATGATAATGACCATGGAGTCTATAAAAACATGGAAGCAAGGCCCATTGTTTATGCAAAGCTATTTATACATGGTTAAGGCCTGAAAAGAACTAATGAGAGCAACATTTCCTTTGAGCATCCCAAACATGCTTTACGAGATTCAGATCCAAAAATCATGTTGACTACACCATGCACTGAATTGTATGCATCCGAAAATAAATTTCCGCGATACGATCCCTAAGTGCCACCATTTTGTATTATGAAATTATTTTCTATTTTCAATCACAAATACAACATTTAAGATGTCATTTCTTTAAATATGAGCATTTACTGTTCCAGAAGATCGAACAGAAAGACATGGAATTTTGTGCATCCGTCCAAAGAGATACTATCCCACTCACAAATAATGTCTCCTTCATACGAATTTTCTTTACTGATATTTGACGGATGATAAGGGATTGCAGATTCTCTTCAAATTTAACAATGTCTGCTACTTCTTTGCAAACTGAACCTGCATACATTCGCGAAGACAACAGTCCATCATTGATCTGCAGTAGAGTATTCACATTGATTTTCTCACCTCAAACTCTTCCTCCTCTGACTTGAGGAGAGCGGTGCAAAAATGGCTAGTCTTCTCGTGTTCAGCACACATTTATGAAGTTTTCTGCTCACAATTACCATTGTTATTTCTGAAACTTCAGCAAAAAAAGATAGTTGTGTTTGGGTTGTGGTTTTAGTTTATCAATCAGCGGCGTTCGCTCTTTTTGTCCGTGCTTGGCTGAGTTTCTAGATGCCAAATTTGCTATTTGAAATTATTATCCAAGTTTATGAACCGGTAAAGAACTCATTTAATCACCTAATCACCTCTGTTTGATTTTGACCCGCTTCTAATCTCCCAATGATCCTCCAACGCAGTTTTTCCACCAAATGATGCTTAGTAAAGAATTGGCTATTTTAAATTTTTAACCTCATTATCCCAACGAAACCTATAATCTTACTCTCACAAAAACATTTTAATGCTATTTGCTGGTGCATTTCGATTGAAGAACCCCGATTTTGCATATTTGCAGTTATATTTAGCAACTTTTTTTTTTATAAATACACGAATATTAAATCGATTGGTTTCTTATAAACAAGTTATAGCTATTTTTGTTATTTTTTTTTCTTAATTTATGGAAATCAGCATTTTTACTTATTGAGAAAAAATATTAAAAAGGAAAATATTAGAATAAAAAAATTGCTGAAAAAATATTCAGCACATTATATAATCTCATCATAATCAATCATTTCATATATTTACTTATTTTAGAGTAATCTTATCCGTAAAAATTTGTATATAATGGCCTTCCAAAGTTTCAGCATAAAAAACTACAATAAATTAAAAAAAAGAAACTCAATCCAAGGTATGAGAAATACCAAGCATTTAAAATAAATAAAAAAAAATTGCAATGTCATGCCCAGTAGATGGTGTTTCTGTAATACTAAGGGTGAATCGTATAAAATCTGCATTACTTGAATTAAGATGTATATTTTTAACACTAATATAACTCTTAATAAAAGTAAAAAGGTTTAATTGAAATTTCATGTATATTTTTTGAATAGCACTCAAGAAATAAACCATTGCAATATTGAATAAGTTATTTCTCACCATAGAAAAATACAAAACTTTAAAAAAATCTAAAGAAAAAATAAAAATAAAATTGCCCGTAGTAAGTGTTTGCCAATAAATATAAGAAAGCAAAAAAAATGTGACAAATTAAAGAAATCGATCTAGGAAAAGAGAAATGGAGATCTGCTTTTGAATATAATGGATTTATCTAATACCTAAATATTAAAAAAAAAAGCAGATTGTCACGAGAAATTAAATACATCCAAAGCAGTAATTATGTTGCTTTAGAAGAAGTAACAATATGGATTAGATAAATTCCAAAATTTAATATAAAAGTAAAATTATAAAATAAAAGCTCTGTGCAGCATATATAAGTGTAGCTGGTTGGTAATATTTCTTCAATCCTGCATTGCAATTCAATTCAATTAAATTACGTTTCTTCAAAGTTAAGTCTTCAATTAAGTTAAGTTTAGATCTATAGAATTATTATTAAATTTTTATCATCCCACTGATCATACAAAAATTTCAATTTTTCTTCTTACTGAAATATCTATCACTTATTACTTTCAATATTATTTAAAGAGCCAACAGAAATTGTTTTCGTTTCCCGTGTGTAAATATTGTGTGGAAAGATAAGACGCTATTTGTATGAAGAAATCTATAACTTTCTATTTTCGATTCCCATTCATACAATCAATCAAGAAGAAGAAAAATACTTCAATATTTTCCCTGCGATTAATCGGTTAGTAACATTTAAGAAAAATCAAGTGTTATGGCCTGGTTGGTTAAATTCATAAATTATTATTTTTCAAATCAATTACCAGTTAATGTTCAATACGTGAATAGTTTATTACCAGTTAATGTCAATTTAGTTTTTATTTCGAATTTCTAACTTTAGCATTCACCTTATTGTCACCAGCAGGTATTTCCATATAACGAATAAGGAAAAGGGACACCAAAATAATGCTTTCTTATATAAATACAATGAGTTTATACTTATTCTTAAATTACAGAATTTATATACATATTATATCCAAGTAAAAAAATGTTTTTACAAATCATTTATATGATTATATTGCTTATAAATTCATTTTAAAAATGAAATTTTATCATCTTATTAAAATACAGTTCATACTCCATGATATATACGATTATATATGATTATAGAGTATTAATATATATATATTAGTCCTCTATAATCGTATATGGAATCATTTAGTAGACAATATATATAATTGTCTTCTAAAATGTATTTGCAGTTTTCATTAAAAATAAGACAAAATATATTTTATAGAAACAAACTGAAGTTATTTAAGATTCAGAGAAATAAAATAGAGCGGTCTTTCCTTAAATAATACGTATGGTCAACCGAGACTTTGAGAAGAGTGCATCTAGATTTGCCAAGGAGAATACAAAGAAAACGTTGAGACACTCCTAAGACTGATCATACCTTTCTAGAAGCTTTGCTGGCTCAGACAGTCTTTGGGCTCAGAGCCAATATTATTTGCCGTGTAGATTGGTCATTCTGATCAATACTGAATGTCGCAGGACGAGACGATGCTTTTTTTCCCCCTTGAGTTCTTGTAATAATTCTTTTGACTTGAAATATGTCAAAATTGTCATTTTCTATGAAACAATACTAAAGCGTATGAAATATAATAGTACAATAATACAAAAATATTTTATGGTATTTTTTAGATGCTAAATATATCTCTAAAAGAAACGACATTATCAATTGCTGGATAAATATATGGACATTTGTCCATATATTTATCCAGCAATTGATAATGCACTTTTAGACATTTAAACAGTAATTCAAAAGATTGTAATATGAAGACTTGTAGGATAAGGATAATTATTTCATCTATATGAGTTTTAAAATCATCTACTGTCTATATATTTTATGGTACTTTTTTAAATGCTAAATATATCGTTAAAAGAGACAATATAGACATTTGCCCATATCAATTCTTTCAGCAATTTGATTATGCACTTTTAGGCATTTAAATAGTAATTCAAAAGATTGTAATAGGAAGACTTGTAGGATAATGATAATTATTTCATTCATATGATCATTTACTTTCTATATATTTTCTGGTTTTTTAAGTACACGAATTTTTTAAAATTTTGTTATGATGCCTATTTTTTATAAGTTAATAAAAGCCTATTTTTTATAAGTTAATAAGAGCCTATATTTGATAAATTAATAAAAGCCTATTTTTTATAAGTTAATAAAAGCCTATATTTGATAAATTAATAAAAGCCTATTTTTTATTGTTCTTATTTTTATAAGTTAATAAAGGCCCAATTTTTATTATTCCTATTTTTTATAAGTTAATAAAAACCTATTTTTATAAGTTAATAATATACCTATTTTTTATAAGTTAATAAAATCTTTATGTAACAATTTGATTAATAATTGCTCAGAAAAATTAATAATGGCTTTTTTCATCAATATTATTTTACTTCTACGTAGAAATGAAGAGTTAATTAAAAATACATTTATTGCTTGTAAACACTTTTTTTAAAAAAGATAAAATTAGCAAGGAAATAAGAAATATAAAAAGCTAAATCATGATGGAAAAGGATTAATTTAAAATACCCCACAAATTTGACTTGGAACAAGCTGAGATGCATAATTAAGTCTAACGTGATAAATATACGGAAAATTGAAACGAGAATTAATAAGTCATTAAAAGTTAATTTACTTTTTAATGGATTCTTCTTTTTTTTCTCATTTTATTTTTGATCGATATTAATGACATTTTCAGTACATTTCAATTTATATAATAATCAATTTCATATAAAAAAAAATCAAATTTGAGTTTCATCAATTAAAAAATGTAAAAGGTAACTTGGCCGTTGTAAATAACTACTTTCAATAGGAATTTTGAGTTAAACCTTTTTGTTCCTGTAATTGAGTCAGAGAGATACGAATGTTATTTCGTATAATTATAAATAAACTTCGAGACCTTTAGATTTCTATTGTAAGTAGTTATTCACAACGGCCAACTCACCAAAATTTCTATGGAAAGTTGGTCGTTGTAAATAACTACTTACAATAGAAATTTTGAGTTGAACCTTTTAGTTCCTGTAACTGAGTCAGAGAAATACGAAAGTTATTTCGCGTAATTATAAATAAATTTCGAGTTTCTCTAATGTGAAATTATGTTTGAGAGTTTAGTTTATTAGATTAAATTCCTGAGTTCAGAACTTATTTAACATAAAACATTATGTGCTTCAATTCTTAAATAGGGATAAAATACTGTCACTCACTTTAAATGGTAACGAAATATATGCAACAAAATTCTGTATCAATTATTTAAAAGGATGGATACTAAATATTTAAAAAAATATCTATTGTTGGGAAGATACTAAATATTTAAAAAAATATCTATTGTTGGGAAGATACTAAATATTTAAAAAAATATCTATTGTTGGGAAGTAGAGTTTTTAAAATAAACATTTTTTGGTTGCCAGATATTCAAGGTAAAAGAATTCTACTCAAACTTTCGGAAAAGGCAAAAGGAAATCGATACAGTATTAAGTATTGCATAATAAGTTTATTTGTCAGAAAGCAGGTGTATGGAACTTTGTATTTATTTATGTAAATAATTTACATATTTGTTCACAAGTTCCTGGATAACCTAGTTTGTCAAGTATACATTGTTTGGATTCCTTACTACTAACGTGTAACTTTTTTCTTTTCATTCCAGCTACTTTTGTTTATCTAAGACTATTCCGTATAAATGTACCAGGAAGTGATACAAATAAATATTATTTTTGGGGTGAAATTTTGAAAATCAATAAAGTGATATATTAATATAATTTACCATTAAAAATAATTCTGATTTATTTCTATGTTAAAGTTATGATCATAAATTCGTTGTTATGTTAAAATAATTAGCTATTTAAAATTAAATCTATTTTAACGAATGATATTTTTGAAGGTAAAACGAAGAATTTTAGTAATTATTACGCATTTTAAACATTCTAGTAAAATTTTATTTAATTTTATTTTAATGAAGAAATAAAACTTCGAGCTTTGGTACTAACGTTACATTATTATGCAAATTAGAAAACATATTTTATACCCTCTTCTATAAGAATCCCTTTGAAGTTGTAACTTTAATTTTAGGTGTTTATCTCCAATAAATATCAAAAAGCTAATTTTTCTAGTGATGTAGATATGTATAAATATATATTATAATTAATAGATACATTTTGACAATACCTTACCTTTAAATTGTTTCTGCCTGCTATTGTTAAATTCCACGAAAATTTCAAAGACAATGTAACAAAAATTGTAATTAAGGAAAACATATGAGCACAAATTCCACAGCTAAATTTTTATCTTGTTTGAATTATACATTTCCCAACTTAACTTCTCTAGTTATGTAATAGGTTAATTTGATTTTGTTCTTTGTAATGCAAAGTAAGAAGTAATGTAGTTTATATTTTTCACTAAATTTTTATGTTGTTTGCGTTATACATTCTGTAACTTAACTTTTCATGTTACATAAGAAAGCCATTTTTTTTAAATCTATGCCGGGAAAAATGACTTTTCCTGTCAGATGTCTAGCGTTGTATTTTTATTTTAAAAATTAAAAGCTTAGAAATTTTATGATTTTTATATACTCAAAAAATTATTGTTGTCAAATATGCTATTAACACTTTCTGTTTTAAGGCTACTTGTTTTTTCAATCTTCAGTTTGCTTTATATATTCATTTACAGATTAAGTCATTCTTTGATATGACTGTAATAGTAAACATACAAAAGATAGACAAAATCACTATTATAGTGCAACGTAAAATTTTTTAAAAGATGAAGAATTATATTGTGAGATGATGGAGTCTAATATGATGAAGACGTAAAAACAATATATTCTATAACAAACTCTTCCGCATTGGCACCATAGACGAATGTTGATTTAGCTGTTCAACAAGCGAACATCTACCAGAGCCTTGAGATATTTCAATTTTCTTTCGTCACGGGGATGTATAAAAATAGAGAAAGATCATCCTAAATAATATTTTCTATAGGCTTCAATGAGGATATTTTTATAGTAATAAAAAGACATTTATTTGTTCAAATAATATAATCCTTTAATAATTCTTTATGTATTTCTTGTTCAGATGTCTTATACATATTATCCCTTTTATAAATAGAGGAGTTTAAATTTCCCTGATTTGTTTTATATAGTGTATAAAAATGTTTATGTATCAAAAAAAATTTTGTCATAATCTGACTAAAATAAAACAAAATGTGTCATAGCCTAAGAGGATTTGAGCCAAAAAAACTAGATTTTTTTCATTCGACATTTACTAACGAAACTTTTTTGTGTAATTTAATTATTGCTACTGAGAAATGGCTTATGTCACTTTAAGATAGTAATGGTTACCTTAAGTATTCTTAAAACAAACTTAAAAAATATTAACACTTATTATTGTAATACAGTAACATACTTTTAATATATCAATCGTATTTGTAATATATTAATTACTGATTCTATATATTTTAATAAACAGTGGCATTTTTCCATTGGTTTTCATAATTGATACCAGGAATTCATATGCATTTTATTATGTTTCATTTTTATCTACAAAAGAAATAAAGTTACATTGTTACTTAAGCTATCCATGACATTTTAAATTTATATTACCCGCAGTTAAATAACCAATATTTGAAAATTTGTTTGGCATCAATCACAAAGTTCTTGGTAAAAATTTGTACGTCGGCTCTTTCACATTCTTTAAAGAGTGTGAAATATCGCTTCTTCGAGTGCTTTCTGTCCGATTACATAAATTTTTTTAATTCGATGTGTTTTTGAAAAATCATTAAAGAACATCTCAAATATTTTTTATTCTTATATTTATCATTCGATGCTCTTTTTATCACCTTATTGTAAGGACTATGTGTAAATTACTTTGAATTGATAAGATGTAAAATTATTTAGTGTCTGGCATAATATATTCCTGAAAGATCCAATGCAATAAAATTTAAACCAATCATCTTGAATTTATAATATTTTGTAAATATTTATAAAAATATTCTAAAAAAGTCATCAACTGTTGATAACTTTATTTGTAATCAAAAAATATTTTGCAAATGCCTTTCATCATAATTTTTGATAAGAAGAAACTATTATTTGCTGAATAAAATGATGGATTACTTTATGAAAGAAGCTGTTAAATTACCTATACTGTAATAAGAAATCTCTTGCAGTGTGTGTCAGAATCATAACAATTTGTTACTAAAAAATAGTACGATTTGAAATTTCACCTGTCTGCTCTGGTGTACAAAATTGTCAGAATTAGAATTATCGATTTTCTCGAGACGTATAGAATGAAATGAAAAACTAAAGTTTCCAAGAAAAGATGCAAATCTTAAACGTCGAATATTAAATGTGGCTGCATGCGTGAGTGGTGCATGTACAGAAACAGATTTAATAAGCTCTGTGGCAATTTCCACTCTTTGTTCGCTCACACCTCTCATCAAATTTCATGTCCTCCCCCTCCCCCAACATTATGTGAAATTCAAAAACAATCAGCTAAAATGAGTAACCCTCACCGTTTGGATGATGGAATGATATTGGCAAATTATTGGAAGACAGAAAGCAAGGCATTTTCAAATGCAGATTAATAGAACTTTAAATGTAATGTTCAGAGTCGTGTTCAACTTATAGAAGAAAATTTAAGAATATTATATCAGTGTAGAGAAAATCAGATCAATATTGTCTAAGAGCCACAATGGCTAATAAAGATCAATAATTAGTGAGATATATTACAGTGAGACTTAATAGGAGTAAGCTTGATAGGAATAGCTTCTCAGCTGTCTTGTGACTGGAAACTGAGCTTCAAGGCTTACTGTTTCATTCGACTACATGAAAGAGATTTGTTTGAGTACCGTTCATTTCTGAGGAAAAACTCGTTTACCATGGTCAGAGAATATCGACTTTGGACCAGAGTTGAATGAAAGGATAGTTCTATTCACTAATGAGTTTCGATTCAACCTAGCCACTGATTTTCGACCTTTTTTATCTGAAAGTACCAGAGACCTATCTGTTCTCAAAAACCGGTGAAGCGGAACCGAAAGAGATCAATACGGCAGTGAATTTGATTGATTTAAGAAAGCATCATTTTGGATAGAAGCACAGATCTCCGTGTCTTTGTTAAAGGTTCCGTGGCTGCTGTGCAATGTAAACATGAAATCTTTGATCCCCATGCTCTCCTTTTTCAGGAGTACAAATTGTCTTGATTTCCTTTTAATGGGGGACAATGATGTTCATTTAGGGATCTGCTCATCAATTTTCTGGAAAATGAGGACATTTGCAAGATGTAATGGACAGACAGTTCTCCAAGCCTAAGCCCTAAAGAGTTTGTCTGAGACTCTCTAGAGAAGACAATTGTAATTCTACTTTTATCTCTCAGAATGATCAATGGCCTCAGAACAACGTTCTGGAGAAGTGGGATCGACTACCACACGAACTTATAAACTGCTGGATTTCATGTTTGCGAGAGATGTAAAATTGCAAGAGACGACCATGCTTTCTATTGATGAATTTTTTTGTTCGATATTTTAAGTTCTATTTTAAACCTTCCGTTGCTGATCACTATTATGCATGACCATGCTTGTATACCATAACTGATATATAATTTGTGTGTGTGTATAATACCAAACTATATACGTATAATTTTATTACAATATATCCAATAATTCCAGAGAAATTTAACCAAAATTAAAAATTATCTTACTTTTGGACACCAGCGTATAACCTACTTCTATCTGGATTTCACATAAATTTCAAAATTAAAAATTATATAATTTTATCCACCATTACTCTTAAATATCGAGATTCATTAAATATAATCCTCGTAACATTTTAGGAAATTTAATAAGGCATCGCAGATTTTTTTTTTTTTTTTTAATTTACACTAACTTGAGAAAACTAGGAAACAAATCAGCAAAATTGCGATTGCAGGTAAAAAATAAGCAAATTTCTATAAAATTTACTACTTAGTATTCGTATAAGGGGATACTGCATCAAAATATGATATGCAAATAAGTGGAACTGCTCTCATTTAACTTTAGTGGACATGTTCTCGAAAACAGCTTTAAAAGCTTTCTATGGTTTCTGTAAGTAAATTAGATAGCCATGTTTTAAATATAAGTATGTAACATCATTTAATTAAAGCAATACGACGGTGAGCTATTTGGAGAATAGAAGTGGTTAGTGTCACTCTTATGTAGCAATATGATTGAGTGTGAAACCTCCTATAATTCTCAGACTGTGACTTCGGTTTTTTTTTAAGTATAAAATTAGCTTCTAAAATGTACAGCCGAGGAAGATCTAGAACCATATTTGGAGACACAAAACTGTTACACTAACCTACATCAGATCGTCTCCTGTAGCAGGCTGACATATTAACTACGCGCAGGAGGTTTCACGAAGGAGAATTGTATTTAAGACGTACAACTTTATCTATACATCCTACACTAAGCCACAGAAATGAAAAATTTAATTGGGCACACTTTCTAAATTGGAGTCAAAGTCAATGTTGATCTTTACTCTTTACTGATAAGTTGAATTTTTTTTTTTCTGAAGTAATTTAGGAAGATAGTTGGTTTGGCGGAAACCAGAACCCCGCTCATATCCATGAAGGAGACAGATTTCATAGGTCTAGTGTGTATGTGTATATAGGGGAGGGGGCAAGTATCGCTTTGTACAGCTGCACTAACCTGTATACTACCCCAAGTGACATTGTTACTGTTCATTTATATAGGTACGACATTCTTAATCCAATTGTTCGCTCTTTCCCAGACTCATCCATTCGTCATCCAGACAGTCAGTGACTCCTTCATCTTACAAATCGATAATGTTAGACAGCACAGAGATTTGTTGCTGGAGAATTATCTGCGGTATGGGTTGGCCAGAACCTCCTATGGACTTGAACCGGTTTGAGAATGTTTAGATTAGTGGTACTTAAACTGAGTACTGCGGTCTTCTGAGGGACCACGAATGGGTATATGCGATTGTTGCCACATCCGTCCCCCCCCTCCCTTTTCTTCTTCTAAATGGAGCTGGTTATACTTAATTATTTAATTATCTCAATATACATATTTATGTAATCTAGTTTTTACTGAATAACTAAGCTAATTATTATAGTGTTGTCAGTTTAGCAGTTAAAAATGATATTAAGATGTTAATTTTCTATTTTAAAAAGCCTATTGTTTTCCAGAAATAGCACAATTCTATCCCGTTGTTACAAAAAATAATGATTCCATTTGCAACCACCTATAAATGCAAGACTGTTTCTACACTATTTCCTATAAAAAAAATTCCGACACAGATTAGACACGACAAATGATCGTAAAGTTTCACTGGCCAAAACAAAGCCAAATATAGAAGAACTGGTTCACGCAATGCAAATGCATCCCTCTCTTTGAAATTTGAATTTAAATTTGATGACTAAGATTTGTCATTTTCTTAACAAATTTAATAAAATTTAGTCTAGTTTTTGTTTCTAACATTGTGAAAATTGTTTTTATAAAAATTAACCTGCATGTTAATGGAGTAATTTAAATTCTAATAGGATTCAGAAGCCATCACGGAATATTTAAAAAGACCACCATGCAAGTGATTCTTAAAAAAAAATTGACACTCACTGCTCTAGGAAGACATATTGCTGCATTTAACCTGCCCCCTGCAACCCCTCAGTACAGTCCCCCTAATCCCCCCCTAACTGTCATAACACAGCAATGAACTTTACCAACTGAATAAATAAACACCATAATTTTGAGCATCGAATATCGTTGTCGTGCCTATATAGTTGTTATATATTATCACTCACCCTATTGAAGCTGATCATCCATTGAACTCTAGAAATTTTTTTTATGCTTACATTTTGTGTATATTTAAGACATAAAATAAGACTTATTTTTACCTCGTTTGTGAACTAGTGTTTGAATAATGGTTTTGTTCGTATTGTTTTGTTGTTTGTAATGTTTCGTTAAATTCCAATGAGTAGAAATTTCATAATCACAATTTTTCTAATTTTTCCTTAATTTTTGGAAACAAGTATAAATAAGGGGCCTTATGGCCGAGTGACTACGTTCTGGTGTTCGGGGCCACAGTCTCCTGGATCGAGTCCCAGCGATGCCATGGATATTTGTAGTAGTTCAGAATCCACTTTAAATCGTAGGTCCCGGTCTAATATGACTGTAGAGCGTTGGGTGTACGGCTGACAATCCTAACCGTAAGAAGAAAACATTTCCTGTCACGAAATCTGTCAGTAGGCAGACGGCCTTGGCCCAGCATGGGACGAAAGAAGACGAAATATAAACTAACATTTCCATAATACATAATATACATACATAAAGATTCATAAAAGTTAATATAAGATTCATAAAATTTAGAGTATGTTCATAATTTCAACAATACATATTAATGTTCTTTAATTAAATTTTGTTCACTCTGAACTTATTATTATTCTTTCTTTGGAAGTTACATTTCTTCGACTTTCTGGTATATAATAGTTAAGAAATTCTTTCTGGATGTACAAAAATTATTCACAACAAAATAATGTCTTGCAAGTATCAAGCATAAAAATAACAAATGCATTATCTATGTTAATGCTTAATATTCATAAATGAACCTTAAATGTAATTTTTTATTACTGTGAATAATTTTTTCGATAATTTCCATTGTGTTACAACGTCACTATATTTCGAGAAAGACATTTTGAGAAGTTTCGTTTATTAATTTCTTGATATTTAATTAAATTTAGATGTGCCTGTAATTTTTGATAAATTTTCTAAAAAATAAATACCTAAGAAGAAAGAATGATGAGCAAAATTTAGCGAAACTTGATTTAGATGATTAAGTATTAATTTTTGATGAAACAAAGTTTCTCAAGAAAATACAACTATTGTTAAAAGAACCTCATTCTTCCTACTCAATAATTTTAAAAACAATATCTTTAATTCAATAATTACATTATAAAAATATTTTGTAACAAACATTTTTTTAACACTTTGATTAATCATGAATCAAATAGGAAGGTTAGAATGATTCAAAAAGTTTAATTAAATGCAAAATTAGTTCAAAATCATTTTTTTTGTCATTAATAATTTAAAATTTATTATTACTTATTATTATTATTAAAATTATTGTTAAATTATTTATTTTGTCATTAGTAATTATTAAATTGCATTTTGTCATTAATTCAAATTCGTTCAAAATCAATTCTAAAATCTAATAACTTTTTTCCTCGATTCTAAAGAAATAACGAATTGAATCATTCCACAATAGCTAATAAAAGTCATCCTTCAGTGCACTGAATTATCTAAAATATTAGTTTTAGTTAAATAAATTGATACTTTTGCGGTATTAAGAATCACTTTTGTCCGATCACTTTACACTTTTTGTTATTGTTATGCATTTAACAAAGAATAATTAAATGTGAATCAAAATTATGTCAGAATAATGTGCAATCTTCCTGAAAACCTATTGCATTACGCGTACAAAAGAGTTTCAATTGAAGAGTTTTTTTTTTTTTTTTTTTTTTAAATCCAACTTGATAGACAGCAACATCTACACCAAGTCCAAGAACCCGTGTGGTCTCATGGAAGGAGGAGAAGGGGGCATTCTTCTTCAATCTTTTTCAAAACCCATTGCAATACACGTACAAAAGAGTTTAATTTAAAATGTACAGCTTTTTTATTATCCCACTAGGTAGATAGCAACATCTCGAACAACTCCAAGAACCCCTGTGGTCTCATGATAGGAGGGGAAAGGGGGTAGCTTCTGCTATAATAGAGCACCCGTAGGTATAAGTCGGACTTGGCTCGATGACGCTGAAGAAGGAGGGCAGTACCATCCGGGGGGGACTTTTTAGGGAGTATTCCGCATTTGCATATCGTACGGGAGAAAACCAGGAAAACTCTCACCAAGTAGTCCTATTAACGAAGCAAGATGCTAAGCATCGCAAAAGCCATCGAGTCTCCTGATTTTTTTTAAACAGTGTCTACAACAAAGCCGCCAGCGGATTGAACCTTCTCCCTAATGCTCATTAGCGGCGCACGTTGCCACGAGTTGGGTAAAATGAAGAGCTTAAGCATACTAATTGCAGTACAATAAATATTAAAGTATATTAATTAATCATGTATTTTATACCGAGATTTTCAGTTTCTTTACTCCTCGTATGCTTGTGATTTATGTACCGAAAAGGGGAGGATTTAGTTAATTAATCAAAGAAAACATAAAAATACGGCACTGGATTATTAATAATAAAAAGTTAAAAAGCAACTGAAAAAAGTGTCCGTAGAGCCTAATGGATTTTTCTTCGAATCCAGAAAAGACAATATAATTAATAGATTGCCTAATTAGTTAATTTAAGTTACAGGAAATTATTTTGTCACGTGATTAGAAATCACTTTCGGCGAATCACTTTAAACCTGTTGACAAAATTTAATTAAGTGGGAATGAAAATGAAATGTCACGAAAACGCGGCAATCTATTGCAAAATATAAACTGATTATACATTTATGAGAGATTAAAAGGAAGAACTCAAGAACACTCCTTGTTTTGCAATACAAACTTAAATAACGATAACCCTTCTTCACTATGCGTGTTTCGGTTTCCGAAGTGCTTGCGGTTTGCGGATGAAGGAGGAAATACTGGACAATTAATCAAATAAAATAAAAGAACATCTACTCTCGATTCTCACTTTAAAAGAGATTTAAAAATAGGACGGGATTTTGCTATCTATCTACTGTTTAAAAAGTTTTACTCGTCGTTTAGTTGAAACGTGAAATTAAAATGCGATATATTTTGTGTTACTTTTCTTTTCGTGTATCATATCGTCGTCTTTTCTTTATCGTTTATTTATTTTTCGTCATTAGTTTGCATGAAACGTTGCACAAGCTAAAGTATTTGCGCTGGTTTCAAAAAATTTATAAAAAATAAAAATTTCTAATTGGAAAATTTCTATTCATGGGGATTTGTTGAAATATGAGAAATACATTAATCAAACGGTGCAGAAGTTATCTCAAATTAGACACAGAGCAAAGATAGTAGATCATTTTCTGTCTTGAAAATACACGAAATGGAAACATGTATAAAACATAGTATCAATATGTGATCACCTCTAATAGATCTATATGCGCGACAACGATGTTCTGATCAAAATTATTGTTTAGTAATTGAATTGACAGCAAAGCCCATTGCTGTGTCAAGGTAAATCGAATATACTGGATTGTTCAGGTAGCACGTTAAGGGCACCGATATGTCTCTTTAGATTTGGTTTGGTTTGTCGCTCTGCTGTCATTTTGTACACATTTTGGGCTAATTAGACCAGGACCTACAGTTTAACGTGGGTTCCGAACCACTAACAGACATCCACACCACCGCCAGAATTCGAACCTGAAGCCCGTGGTACCGAAGGCTAGATCACTTGCCAATTGGCCTCAGGCCGCTGTCTCCTTAGAGGGCATCAATATAACAAAAAGGCACCAATATGTCTCTTTAAAATATCTTAAAAAGTAAAAATAATATACATTAAAATTTGCACTTAAATAAAATAAAGAGTTATTATATTCTTTATTTCTTTTTGCATATTTCAAGCATTTAGAATTTTAAAAAATGAATTAAAAAATGCTGCAAATTCGCACGTTTTAAAAAAATTTATGTTGAACCGCAATTTTAACAGCGCTGAGCAATGGGTTGGATATCCCGAGTTTAAAGCATTTACAACACAAATATATTTAGCTCAAATTTGTTTTTACCGTCATATTTTATACATTGCTTTTGTTATGTTTCGATGCAGGTTTGGAGTCCTACAATATTTTAATTAAACAAAATGAAGCTATTATATTTACTACATGTCTCAAATGGTTTTAGACATCATTGACAGCCACCCCTCCCTCTCACATATATACAATCATAGTAAACGTTTAAATGTTATAACAGTATGCGAAACAAACTCCTGGACCAGTCCTAAAGCGAGATGCATGCTTCAGCTTCGAATCTGAGTCCATAGTCTCTACTAAGCTTCTCGCATCCATATTTAGATTTCACGAAGAAAGTTTTCCCTGTTTTTTTCCATGCATCATGTCAACGTGGGGAAGTTATCCCTCCCCCCCAAAAAAATACTGGATTTGATGCCCCCTCCACATCACTGTATATTGATAGTCTGTCCATGGCATATTAAGTAGAACACGAAATCCGCTGGGGAGAAAAAAATAGATGGAAAAATTTTATGATCAATCTTCTTGTCAAACTCACAGCAGACTACATTTCTATACTTTTGTACATCTATTACTTTTTAATGAAACATTTGTTGAATAAATACTTAAAATCAATAAATGATAATTGTACCATGTAAATATTTTAATACATAAGCAATGTATAAACGTTACAGCACTATTGGCAAGTTATCACAAAAACGGTTGGAATATTTATCTTAAATCAATTTTCATACCTTTATTTAAAAAAAAAAAAAAAAAAAAAAAAAAAAAGTGCAGAATATAAATCAAATTCGCTCTATCAATCGCTATTGTGTGATATTCGCTATGTTGAAAATAAGGAAGAGGGATTTTTTTATTATTATTTATTATTTTTTTTTTCCCCTAATAGTAACATTTTTGTATCTTGATGTCGGCATTGCTTTATGTAAGATTCAAAATGCTGACAGCAATTGAAACATCATTGTAATATTTTTTTTTTAAATTAGCGATAAAATCAAAATAAAAATTTGAAAAGTTCGGAATACATATACATGCATTGCTTATTGTATGACCATGCGAATAAACAAAATTTTGAAGGTCAAGTGGTGACTTATTCCTATTGTAACCCTTATCTTCTACCAATTTACTGCGGTCGTAATTTATCTGATATGAATAATTCATTTAATAACAAAATAGAATTTTCATGTTGTTGATTTGCATCTTGTTAAATTATTTTTCGCATCATTATGTAAGCAAAAAAAGGAAAGTCCGCCTCATATATAAAGCATTCGCATTTTCTTAAGACTTTCACTTACCTGTCATTATCAATTCTCTGCTTAGTGCATGTGCTGCCATCTATTGAGAACAATTTCGTATTTACGGTTGATCTCTTAACGTTGAATAAATAGGACATGTCTTCTTAATTATTTTTTAAAAATAATTTTAAATGATTAAAATATTGTATAAATATTCCATGTTCTGTTATCAAAACTATTTTATCTTTTTTATTTTAAAAAAAAAAAAAAAAAACAACACATAACTCCATGTCGTTTTAAATTCAATTTCATATTCTTGCTAAAATTTGCTATACAAAGCTAAAACATTTCGAGATCTATATATGAAATCTATATAATTTAAATATTTTTTATCAAGCAAATTTAAGATTTACTGAATCTATAAAACTGTCAATGTAAGAAAGCTTATCGTAATGTCATAATTATTTTTATTATATTAATATAATATTATTTTAATTATTATTTTAATTATTTTTATATATTAATTATATTCATACTTTGCATTTCTCCCTAATATTTTATAATTCAAAATCTTAGTCTTTATTTTTTTTAATTATTTTTATTTAATTTTATTTGGATCTAACTTTTTCGTATTTTATAACTTTCGTAATAAGTAAAATTTCATATGAGTTAACGAAATCATTTCTCTTTCTTATATCATAAAAAACTACAATACACGTATACAATGACAGCAAAATGACAATGACATCTTAGAATTTTAAAAGAAAAATACGTTCTTAGGAAATATACTAAATAAGTTTAACCAACAATGAGGAAAGTAATAGCTATTCACCGCAATACACAAAGCAATAAAAGATGAAACATCATGCATTTCGACAATCATTACATTATAAGAGGAAATTTCATTTGCAGAAAGCAACAACGCGTATTGTTTTTTTTGTATACTTAAACTCATAAGTCAGTTCTCTTCTGGGTAAATAATAATGAATTAAGTCCAATTTAGTGAATGTAAAAAATTATTTTCGCATTTAGTGAAAATATGTATGATTATTTCTACGTATTTAAAACGGAGACAACAATTGTATCTGATTTTCTTCCAAAGAAATTATTTAAAAAATAAACAATTATATTTCTAACAATAAATGTATATTTAATTGAGATTGTGAAAGAAGTTTAAAAGATCTAATTGTTTAATATTATATCATTCTGTTTGTATTGTAATATTATATAATTATTAAATATTATATTATTTTCATTTGTAACAAGCAACAACGCGTATTTTTTTTTTTTTTTTTTTTGTATTCTTAAACTAATAAGTCAATTCTCCTCTGGACAAATAATAATGAATTAAGTCCAATTTAGTGAACGTAAAAAATTATTTTCGCATTTAGTGAAAATATACATGATTATTTCTATGTATTTAAAACGAAGACAACTTTATCTGATTTCCTTACAAAAAAATTATTCAAAAGATAAAAAATTATATTTCTAACAAAAAATGTATGTTCCATTGAGATTGCGAAAGAAGTTTAAAACACCTAATTGTTTAATATTATATAATTCTGTTTGTATTGTAATATATAATTGTTTAATATTATTTTATTTTCCTTTGCGACAAGCAACAACGTGTATTGTTTTTTGTATATTTAAACTCGTAAGTCAATTCTTGTCTGGGCAAATAATAATGAATTAAGTCCAATTTAGTGAATGCAAAAAAATTATTTTCGCATTTAGTGAAAATATACGTGATTATTTCTATGTATTTAAAACGGAGACAACAATTGTATCTGATTTCCTTCCAAAGAAATAATTTAAAAGATAAACAATTATATTTATAACAATAAATGCATATTTAAATGAGATTGTGAAAGAGGTTTAAAACATTTAATTGTTTAATATTATATAATTCTGTTTGTATTGTAATATTATATAATTGTTTAATATTATATTATTTTCATTTGTAACAAGCAACAACGCGTATTGTTTTTTTGTATACTTAAAACTCATAAGTCAATTCTCCTCTGGGCTAATAATAATGAATTAAGTTCAATTTAATGAATGTAAAAAATTATTTTCGCATTTAGTGAAAAAATACGTAATTATTTCTACATATTTAAAACGGAGACAACAATTTTATCTGATTTCCTTCCAAAGAAATTATTTAAAAAAACAATTATATTTATAACAATAAATGTATATTTAAATGAGATTGTGAAAGAAGTCTAAAATCATCTAATTGTTTAATATTATATAATTCTGAGTCATTTTTTTATCTTTTATAAAATCTAACACAAAGCAGTGGATACAGGAAAAGGAAGAAATATCCGGAGGGCAGAGATTTTTATTCAGATGTAACTCATTTAATCAGAATCCAGGAAGAGTTAGTTGAATAGAAACAGGAATTAAAGCTTTCATACACTGTATCTAAATCCATATTTCATCTCAGTAGTTGACTTTTCCGACTCGTAGCAACAATTTGAATATAAGCATTGCCACGAAATACAAGTTGAAAAAAAAATTTTTTTGAACTATAACTAGTAGATATGAGCCGGTGTTTTCCTGTAACAGAAAATAAAATATTTTAAGTTTTGATAAATTTTATTATTAAAAAAATAGCAGAATTAAGAATTTTAAATTTTAAATAATTTTTTGAAAATAGCAATCATTCTTATTCAAGAATTCCCAGTAATTTTTTTTTTTCCAACTTCAATCTGTTAACATTTAATTTTAAGAAAAATAGTGTTAGTTTGGAAAATAAACTGAAAACTAATGCTCTAAATTTTCTACTTTATTTTTTTTAAATAAATTAACTAAAGGCAATAAAAAATAAGGCATTTAACTAATTAAAAAACAGTTAATAAAACAATAAAATATATTATAATAAAACAATAAATATATAAACAATAAAATATATATAAAAAATTTATTTCGTAATTATTAGCTACGAATTTTTGAAATAAATTCAAGGAAAAATACTCTAAAAGATACTGATAAATCTCATTTTCTCTCTTTATATATATATATATATATATAAATAAAGAGATTTTATAATATAATATTTTAAATGTCTTAAAAGCATTATTCGTAATCGCATTGCTATTAGCATTAATTTATTTAAAAAAAAATAAAATAAATAAGCATAGCAATAGCTGCAATTCATTAACATTACATGACATCTTCAAATTCATTAACATTTTGACCTTTAATGTTAAGTTATTTTTCATAATGTTAAATTTTTTTTTCCTGTTTTGTTTCTACTGTTATATTATTTGTTTTAACGATAACCAATTTTAAAAAATTTTATATATATTTGTTCCATTTCAAAGATTACATTTGTACGAAATCAGAAGCAAAGTTTTGTATGCAGTTGTCATACACTTTATCATTGCCGTTATGCCGACAAAGTTATTTTAATCACCGGCGCACGAAGGCGCGCAGGCTATGTTACACCTATCTTCTTTCAGCAAATTCCATTTTTTCTAATTTCCTGCTGTGTTACAAGCAGATATGTGCTGCCATCTATTGAAAAGTGAATTAAATAAATTTGTTTATATATTATTAAGAAAATTAAAGGCGCTTTCTAAATATTGATTTAACTCACGCATAGAATCAAGAAATAAAAAATATAAAAATATAAAATATTAAAAATGTACGGGTAGAATTGAATTTTATTATTATTTTTTTAAAGTTTGACCATTTCGTAGCTAATCTATATTTAAACGATTTTTTTTCAAAACTCGGAGTTTAATAAAATATCATAAGCTGAAATATTCTTTCATTGTTACAGATAAAAAAAATTTAAAAACCTTTAATGCATATTTCTCGATAAAAAAATCATTATTCATTTCAAAGAAAGACAATAATAACTTTTTGAATTAATAAAAAAATATGTTGTTAAAGTTTTAATTACCAAAAATTAAGTCATTAAGGCTTCAACTGTAACATAAATAAACATTCATAAAAATGTTTATTCACAAAAATTTTTAAAAGCTAGTTGTTGAACAAGAACAGTTCATTTAAATATTTAAAAAATACTTTATTGAAATGGAAGCTGATTGTATTTTGTTACCGTTTCTTTCTTTTCTTTATTTCCCACACGTAAACAACATTTTTATAAATTTGAGTGTAATAGATTCAAAAAAAATAATTTCTTATTAGGATAAAAATTAATATGATTATGCCTTGATTTTTAATAATTTAAACGTCAATAGTCATATCTATTTGCCTTTTTTTATTAAGTTTTTTAGCGAAATTACAGAAATCTTGCATTATTTTACATTAATGAAATTTTATATTCGAATTAATAATGCTCCATATTATTGATAGTTAAATTAGAATAATTAAAATAATCATACTGAAATTTATGTAGTAGGAGTTAATCACTTAAAAATAATATGGTTTTTTGTAAGAAAAGACAATTTCTCATGACATCCTATGTCTTCAGTGTGATTTTTATAGCAAGACAATTTCAATAAATATTTTTTAAAGCATGAATCTCAGTTGTAAGACATTTTTCATTCCATTTAGGTTAAAACTTTCCGGAAGTCTGTGAGTATTATTAATAATACAGAAAGGGAAGTTGTTCTTCCGGCTAAACAGATCATCTTTAGAATCATGTAAGATAACAGTTAGTCCACGTTTTCTAACCTACACTTCTAGAATGGCTCAGAAGGAACCTGATTTATATTTCTATGAAAAATTTATAATAAAAAGATATTAACCAAATTTGAAAAATAATGCGGTGAAATTTTTCTGAAGAAAAAAATGAAGAATCAAAAATTTCAACTTCCTCAAGGAGGTGAGTACTATTTTTTTTAATTTTTAATTTAAGCTTTTTATTTTTATTTTCATGTACACAAGGCTAAGCGAAATTGTTATTCTTTATTTTAATTATTTTAGTTCTTCATTCATAAAATAATTATTTATTCATATTAATCTGACCGAATTAATAAAAAAAATTCAGTAATTCCTTTTGCATGTTGCACCTAAAAGTTTAATATCTTAGATACCATATAACAAGATTGACCTACCGGTTTAATTATATAGACAATCAGGGTCGTACTATTTAAAATGCATAACTAAAGTGTACATTACACGTATTACATTGATGTATAATGTGCACTTTAGTTATTCTTTATAAATAGTACAACCCTGATTGTTTATATAATTAAACAGGTAGGAAAATCATGTTATATGGTATCTAAGACTTAAATTTTAACAGTAACAACATGCGTATCTTTCTTTCAGATTTAATAAAATTTTATAAAATATTCTAATATATTATTTATTATATTATATTTGAAATATTTTATAAGATTTTAAAACTTTAAGTGTATGCTTTTTTTAACTCTCTAAGTTACAGCTAAACTCTTTAAAATTTAGCGCATAATAGATTTGCTATCAGACAGACTTTATTTGTGTACTATATAATTGTTATAATTATAATTCCATATTTCCAATCCATAATTATATTTCTGTTATTTATAGAGATTTATATGAAATAAAAACAATAAAATAAATAATAAAAAAAAATATAACAACAATTTTTATTTTTTTATTTTTATTATTTCGAATTATGCTCAGTGCAACATTTAAAATTTTTGAGTAATTTTTTTACTTAATTTAAATAAGATAAAGAAGATTAAAGAAAGATTAAATAAGGTTAGTTAGAAAATATCTTCACAAATATAATTGATATTTTCATATAATCTTATATTAATATATTGCTTATCAGGACAACTGAATTCCTATAAAATTACTTTGAAAATATCCAGTATTGAACAGCATACGAATTTCAAATATGTATTCTTCCTAAAATTTTAAATTGTAAGTTTCTTCAATAAGTATAGTAAAATTATATGTTATATAAAAAATATAACATAATTTTAGCACAATTTTAATGATGCAGAATTATAAAGACATTTGACATTTTATTTGTTTTATTTATTAAGCAAGGGATATCCATAGATCTATATGCAATTTTTTAAATTGTGAAATTGAGTTTATATTTATATCCATCCAAATAGTATAACTGTTATGAAGATTATATTTAAAATGTCTCGAGGAAAAAAGAAAAAGAAAAAAGGCGGAAAAAAAAAAAAAAAAAGAACAAGAAAAAAGGCGAGGGAAAAAAAAGAAAAAGAAAAAGAAAAGGCTGAAGAAAAAAAAAAAAAAAAAAGAACAAGAAAAGAAGAAAAAAAAAAAAACGTACGGTGATCGAAGTGCAAAAGTATGGAATTTTTGAGAAAATAATAAGTCTGCTCACTTTATAGCTAAAGTTGCCCGAAGATCTAAAGTTATTGTAGAAAATGTGATCTCGACTCGATAAAAAAGAGAATAGGCAATGAATCAAAGTTATCTCAAAGAGATCGGCGATGCATTATCTGGCTTGCAATTCAAAAAAAAAAAATTTTTTTTCTTCTAAAATTGACTGTAATTCAAATAAAAAGATTTTCAACTCAACTATTGTATTTATAAATTCGAAAAAGGGCACATTTTCAGATAAGAAATATAGAAGATATGATGGTTTGAACTACGAGTATTGTTGGAGCAATTTGGGGAAACAGAAACCGTAGATGGAGTAGGCTTTTCAAATATGATTTATGGTGCTCTAGGATGTCACTTATGCCAATGAAAAATTTCGTAATTGTTTGTACCAACCATTTTAAGTCCATGAGGGTACTTTGAATCTTAAATTTACAGTTTTTAGCATATCATTCACATTTGTTGGAAATTATTCCATTTTTAGAAGATGGAGCCTCATATCACATTTCTAATGCAACAATAAGATGGTCTGGAAAATTCGCAAGATACATCAATATTTTGACGTGGCTTGCAATTTTTCCAGGTCTTAACATGAAAAATAGTTTCGAGTTGTCTTGAAAGGGAAATTTATGCTGATGGAAAGCAATATGTTTCGCTTTCATAACTGATACAGAGTTTTAATACTGCATAGAATGAACGTGATCCTGAACATTCGAAAAACATTTTCTAAAAGTATGATAGAAAAAAATGGTTCAATGTCTTGCCAAAATTGGCAGTTTAACAAAAATTAGAAACTTATACATATTTTTAATTGATAATAAAAAATAAAATAGTCCCTTAATTCTGCACATGTTTAAAACAAATTTATTTACATATCATTTTAGGCAATCCGTGTCATAGACAAAGAGTAAATTAATGCATTTCTTTCATTCCTTTTTTCAGTGTAAAATTGTAATAAAATGTTTCTCATTCTTATAATTACGAGAACCAATGTATTATATACTTTATTGTTAGTAAAAAGTTCATAGCCAAGAAACATAAAAACACTCATATGGCAAAATATTTTGTTCTGATGCAGCTGGCAAACACTTAGACAATTGTCTTTGATGCCTTAAGGCAAACGCTGCACCGACGTTACTCACGTAGCACTACGCAGGAAGTGCGTGTAGCTTGACGATAAGCTACGGACGCTGAGTAACAATACCTCCGCACAGCTCTACGATCATGTTAGATCGGGATCGGGACCTCGGTTTAAAGTGGATTCCGAACCACTACAAACATCCATGGTACCTCCGAGACTCGAACCCGAAACCTATGGTACCGAGCGCCAGAGCACCAGCCACTCGGCCATTCAGGCCCATATATGACAAAATATTGATAAATAAAATCTTTAAGTTCTTCTAAAAAGAGCCTTCCTTCAAATATTGCACAGTTCATCAGTACTTTTCTGATCTGCTAATGGAGGGCAATAAAAATTAACAGATAATTGACCGTATGATAAGGGATATATTTTGTGTAATTTGAGCTATTCAAATAATCTTTAAGAAATCTTGTGTTAGAATCATGAAACCTACAGCCAATGGGTTGGTTTGTCGCTCTAAGGTAATTTTTTTCCCACTTTACGTTAATTTGACCGGGAACCTACAGTTTAACGTG
Organism: Caerostris darwini; assembly: GCA_021605075.1. Taxonomy (NCBI): domain Eukaryota; kingdom Metazoa; phylum Arthropoda; class Arachnida; order Araneae; family Araneidae; genus Caerostris; species Caerostris darwini. Next base: position 705,638 of record BPLQ01004108.1, read on the forward strand.
GATTCCGAACCACTAACAAACATCCATGCCACCGCCAGGATTCGAATCTGGAGCCTGTGGCACCAATGGCCGGAACGCTAGCCAATTGGTCATCAGGCCGCTACAGCCAATGAGGAAATGAATTCAAAATTAAGCAAAAAGTTTACAGAAACAATTACAAAAGCATACAGAGATCGATACTCTCAGAAAATATATAATTTATTAGTTTGTAGTACTTATTAACTTAGCCCTTCAAACTCGAGGTGCCATAGGTTTCGGGTTCGAGTCCCGGTGGTGCCATGGGTGTTTGTAGTGGTTCGGAATCCATTTTGAACTATAGGTCCCGATCTACTACTACTGAAAGAGTGTTGGGCGCAGGGCTGGATAGCCTACCCCGTAAAAAGTAAGCGTCTCCTGTCTCGAAATTTGTCAGTACAGAGACAGCTTTGACCCATCATGGGGCTGTTGCGTGAATGAAGAAGTACTTATTAATTATATGATGTAAGTTTAACTTCTTCCAAATAAAACAAGAAGGTAGAAATATTAAAGGAAAAAAATATTAGAAATATTAAAGGAAAAAATATTAAAAATATTAGAAAAAAAATATTAGAAATAAAAAAAAATATTAGAAATATTAAAGGGATTAAATTTACAAAGAAAAGCAATTCCTTGACAAGCTGCACTGTTATGTCATATTCTAGGTTGATATAAATTAGATCAGATTGCTTAGACGTTTTTCTTTTCTTTTTATTTTTTTTTTAATAAATGATGTTACAACTTAAAAATAATTCCATTCAATTCATATTCAAAACGTAAACTTTAGATTATTATTTTTGAAAAATTTTAAAACAAAGAAATAGTATATTTCTTTTCAACTAGATAGAAAAAAATAAACAAAAACGTTTTGCTTTAAGAAAATTTATGCAAGTGTAGTTTAAATGATTTAAACTGAGTTACAAATTTTAATCAATAAATTGTGTTGATTGTTGTTGTATAATTTTTTGATATTTTTGCTTTTAATCTCTAAACCTTTTAAAACAATGTCAAACAGTAATCACTAGTCAAAACATTTTCTCCACAGATTTCACAAATGATCATATTTTTTAGAATGTATTTTTATTATATTGAAGAAGTTAATTATTAATAATGTTATTTTTATTTATTTGGAATCAAATTAACTTTTCCAACACATAATAACTGTTTGTAAATTCATTTGGCTTCAATAAAGGGTCAATCTTCATAAAATTTTTCGATGGTAGATTAATCGATATATTCTTTAGTACTTTTTCTTTCTGAAGTTCATATTTTTGAAAGTGATTTGCATATGCTCTTTTTATGAAGCACTTTCACTGTACAAATGAACTAAAATAATAATTTTTACGGAGTTTAAAAAGTCTATTTATAGTTATTTGGACGCAAAATTATCAAACCGACAATTGGGTTGGAAATTAAAAAATGTAAAATGTGTATTTTTAACTATTGTTGAAACACTTTAATGAGAACATTTAAACGTGTGAAGCATTTGAAACATTTAAACATTTTAGGAGCTAATTAATTCAAATCAAAACAGTTTAATTCATTATTTATTGTAAAATATTTTGATGATGTATGCAATAGCAGGTTTCATAGCAGAATAGATAAAACAGTAGAATAGTATTTTGACAGTATAGAATTTTCCTGCAAATGATAATTTATAAAATCATCCTGGAGTTACGACAGAGTTTCACTTAACCTCGCCTAAGTGTAAATGACTATTAAGAGCATTTTCGTAATTCTGCTGATGCTAATGATTTCCTGGAAAACAATTAGCGTAAATGTAGTTCATTCACTCTTCCTTGAAGTGCAAACAAGGCATACAACAAACGAGTAGAAATTAAAACCTCCACTAGTATATTGTTTTTATATGATTTAGTGTTATTCGTAGTACCTAACTGAATAATTCTTCAAAATGATTTATTAAATAATTTATTGAAAATAATTAAACAATTATTTTAATCAAACGGAAATAAAAATAAATGCATTTATACAATCGTATAACTCAATAGTTCCTGAACTTAATGTCCTACTGCAGCTTTTCTTGGGAAAAAAATTATTCAATATCCCTCTATAAATTTACCTTCTTTAAGATTACAAACAGAAAGATATGCTAAAAAAATTGTATTCTTTTGTATATCCATACAACTATTTGAGTCTTAGAGCCTAGTAAATAAAGATGATGTAAATAAGAAATCCTGAAGCTCGAATTTATAAAATTTATTAAAATCAACAACAGTAACAATCGTATTACACACAGAAAATGAAGATAATTAAGAATATTATGAAAATAAAAATTATGAAAAATTAAGAATGATCCCAGTGAGAAAAATGAACCTGCTATCAATGCGAATTTCGAATTTATTTTTGGCCCTATTTTTTTTGTCAATAATATTCTTAAATTATTAAGATTTGCTATTTTTTGTCAATAAGTTGTGATGGCACAAAACCTAAGTTCCACTAAATATGATTATATTAAAGAAATGTAATTATTTTCTTCTTTATTTATACCTTTACCGCCCACTTACTAAATGCTCTCGAACTGCACTTGAGACTACTATCGCCCCCTGATAACTCCACTACCCCCTAGGGGGCGTTATCGCCCACTTCGAGAATCAATAACTAATTAAGGATCAGAAGCTTGATTTGATTTTAAACCTTTCCTTTAAAATATTATTTGAGCATTTTAATTTCTATGTGTTTCATACTTTGAATTGTGAATAAGTGAAAATTGTTTTTTAATTTTGTGTTAAATATCAGAATGGTCTTTTGTAGATAAAAATTAATTTTAACTATAGTAATATAACAACTACGCACAATACACGGTCACACACAAGAAATTTTATATTACAAATTGTTGTATTATTTAAACTTCAGTGCAAATTGCGTTATTATTTTTACCTCTTCAAAAAAAAATAAATAAATAAACCTTAATGTTATTCTTTTTTGTAAAATGATTTTTTAACGATAAAAAATTTTTGGTTATATTAAGATCATTTAAATTAAGTTAGTGTTTAATAGATAATTTCCTTTTAAAAACGGGGTTATTTAAAAATTCAAATAAAGGTGATAAATTTAGTCAAAATAACTTGATCAGATTTCATTTTTTAAAATGAATGCTGTAAAATTCATATTCAGAATGAATGAATCGTATGCTTTCTGTTTAAAAACATCTTATCAGTTAATGCATATAAATAAAAAAATTTCATTTGCTACTTTTTCAAATTTTAATTTTCTGATATTATAATGATTGATTAATAAAAAATAAAGCATGCCCTCAACAATTTTTTTAATATATACTGACGAAACTGTTTTGAGGTAATTTATACAACAATTTTTCTACGTGGACTAACAAGTGACGTCATAACTTTTATTCTGAGCAAAGAAGGACATCAAACTTTTGCTCTGAATAAATAGTGACATTTTACTAATAATTCCTCACGATTTAATGTTAACTGAATGCTTTATTTTTTTTATTTCTCCCTTCCACGAATGATTTCTCATTCCCAGAATGATCAAGATTCGGTGTAATATATAGAGTTGACAACATTTCTTTTTAATATTGCGTAATATCAGAAAATATTTCGCCGCATCTATTCCTATTCTGCCTATCCAAAATATTGCGTAATAACAGAATATGATCTGTTTATTGTAGACATAATTATTCCTGTTCAATAATTTGATTTTATAGCTTCTAAAGCAGAAAAGCTACTAACACTTAAATATCAATGTAATGTTGTGAAAGAATTGGGATTTTTAATGCTCTTTGATTTGAAAACCGTGTGTTTAAAAACTCCACAGAAGAAAAATTAAATTAATATTTAATTTAATTTTTTCTTTAATTAATCTTTAATTAAAATCTTCAAATTTACTTTAAAGGAGTATTAAAAGTGAGATAAGGTGGGTTTTTTTTTTCTATAAATAGCTAATTCAACTACATATGCACAGTATTTCCTGGGAATGTATGCTACTACTACTACAGATTTGATTTGGTTTCGTCGATTTTCGGTCCTTTTTGCACACTTTGGGCTAATCAGACCATGACCTACAGTTTAACGTGGATTTCGAACCACTAACAAACATCTATACCACCGCCAAGATTCGAATCTGAAGCCTGTGGTACCAAAGGTCAGAGTGCTAGCCAATTGGCCATCAGACTGCTACAGAAGGGTGAATGTTATTTAGGCCATATGCTTTAATTTCCTTTGAAATTCATAATAATTAAAGTCTCCATTAATATTCCATATTTTTACTTTTTTAATTGATTCGCTCCTCTCACATTTTGAAAAACCAGCAATACACGCCATTCATTCAGGTGGAACGAATTACAAATTCCTGAAAACAGAAATAAAACAGAATAATAATAACTACAAAACTAAAAACTTATTCAAAGACAAATGTAATTTATTGTCGCTGAATTAGCACTAAAATAAATTGTTCCATGGTTATTTAGATTTATGAATGAGCCAACACTCCCACCACAGAAGGGGGGGTGGGAGGGGCGCATAAACTGCTTCCGCCATGTGCATTAAACATTCAACACGTTCTAATCTCTAAGGCGGCCCTTTTTGTGTGCATCATCAATAAGAAACCGATAGAGAGCAGTAAAGAAGAAAAAGGGGTGTTGTGAAAGAATTATGATTTTTAATGCTCTTTGATTTGAAAAACGAATGCTTAAAAAAGAAGCAGAAAAAAATTCTTTAAATTTACTTTTACCGGAGTATCAAAAGTGTGATAAAAGATTTTTTCCCCCTATAAATAGCTAATTCAACTACATATATACAATATTTCCTGTGAAAGTATGCTACTGTTACAGAAGGGTGAATGCTATTTATGCCATATGCTTTAATTTCCTTTGAAATTCACAATAATCAAGGTCTCCATTAATATTCCATATTTTAACTTTTTTAATTGATTCGCTCCTCTCACGCTTTGAAAAACCAGCAATACACACTATTCATTCAGGTGGAACGAATTACAAATTCCTGAAAGCAGAAATAAAACAAAATAATAATTATAATAAGAATTACAAAACTAAAAACTTATTGAAAGGCAAAAGTACAAACAAAATTCCGAAACCGATAGGGAGTAGAAAAAAAAAAAAGAATAGAAAAGATCATTGAAGCTTGGCTGAATTTTTTTCTTCATTTACCATTTTTTAGATCTAAAATAAAAAACAAAATTATAAGTAAATTAATCTTGTGAGAGACATTTGCTTTGAGAAAAGAAAGAGAGAGATAAACGAATTAAAAAAAAAAAAATTAAAAAAACACAACATTACTGTTTTTCGAAAGCAAGCGATAAAACAATTTGCAATTAATTATTACTGATTTTGAATTAAAATTGTTAAAATTTTAATGAGGCAAAATTAAAATAAAGGTATTAAGCTGATTAACATTTTACATTGAAATTATGAGAGGTATTTAAAAAATCAAAACGTAGAATTGCTTATTAACCTTGAATTCATGGATTTGTTTAAAGTTCATTCATTTAGAAAAATGCCTTTTGAGTATAAAAAAAAAAAATTAAAAAAAAATTAAAAAAAAAAAAAAAATAAAAAGCCTTTTTGATAAAATGCTTTTTCAAATTAATAAAAAATAATTTAAAAAATGATATATCCTAAACTAAACCAAGCTCTGGTTTCGATAGCTAACGGACTCATTGATATGGTAGATGCACATAAAAACTTGCAGAAAAAAAAATCATGACTGGAAACGAGACACGCTGTTTACTCTCCAGTCCAAACGTCAGCTTACTAAATAAAAGGAGAAAACGTCTCTAAAGAAGAAAAACTACTGTTTGTGATAGTGTTTTTTTTTTTTTTATTATTATTATTATTATTACAGATCTTTTTATTATATAAGTGTTTTTATAGTTTTTTAAATATATTATAAAGATGTAATTTATAATGAATTCTTAGGATTCCAGGATTTAGGAAATAAGGAACTTTACTTAGAAATTCATCGCAATGAGACGTTATCAGAAGAAAACGCCTTTAAAATGGGTTGAAAATGAGTGGGTTTAGCTACGCGACATACGCATCGGACACTAATGGTTAAAATGGGGCCTGATGGCCGAGTGGCTGGCGTTCTGGAGCTCGGTACCACAGCTTTCGGGTTCGAGTCCCAGTGGCCCCATGGATGTTTGTAGTGGTTCGGAATCCACTTTAAACCGTAGGTACGAGTCTAATAGGAACGTAGAGCGTTGTGAAGTTTGTGTTACTCGCATCCGTAGCATATCTTTAAGCTACACGTGCCCCCTGGGTAGTACTAAATGAGTAAAAACGGTGCAGCCCTTGCTTATGGCATAAAAGATAACCGTCTTGTGCTGCCAGATGCATTAGAAAAAAAAACAAGGGTTAAAATTTACTTAGCCAAGAATAACGCTACCATTCTGGAACAGTCATCTTACTCACCCGACCATGCACCAGCCAACTTTTACCAATTTCAAAGACTGAAAATGAAACTAAAGAAACAAAGTTTTCATTCAAAGTGAGATGAAACAGCCAAAGCCTCTTTCACACCAAGACGTAAGGCGGCAAAGCTTAAAGCGTTGACCAATCGCAAGCCTCAACTACCGAAACGATCGTTGGAAGATAGCCAACTTTTAACTCTCAAATGCTTGACGCGTCATGTGACTTGAAATGAGCCAATAAGAATCGTAGGACTACTTCTCTCAACGTAAGGCGATTTCTGTAGCTTCGGCGTGAACGGGTCGAAATAATTGTCTTCTCTGCCGCTTGACGCTTCGTCGATCAACGCCTTGGTGTGAAGGAGGCTTTAATGGCACTTTCAAAGAATCGAGGAATGTTTTCAACATCTATATGAACGTTTTATCAAACGCAGGAATTCAAGAATGCCATAATTTGAAAGCAATATAGCTTAAATTTGAGGGAACTTCAATAAAAATATTTTTAAAAATTCATTGCCGTGATCTTTTGACTCTGATAGACTTTTACAGAGCTGCTTGTATTTTATCATTTTAATAATCAAGCGTTTTTTCTCTGTACTTACTAATGTTCCTGTTAAAGATTGACTTTATTTTACAAAAAAATGCATTACTTTGTAAGAAGAATTAGTATTTCTATTTCACAATACAGAAGAATACAGTTAAAAATTTGATTAATTTAGAAAATGAGCAGATATTGCTTTTATTATTTCTTTGTGATAAAATGAGACATCAGAACTCATAATCAATTGAGAAATTATCTTGAAAATGGAATTTAATCAGTCTGGAGATAATTTAAACGATTTTTTGTTGCAAAGACATCGTATTGGTCTATTTCTTCTGCACTAATTCTAAAGTTTAGAAAAAAATAATTCACATCGGAATACAACAACAGGATTCAGTCTGCGAATATTTTGTAAAATATTTTAATATATTTGTGTTTCTGGTTTTGCAATACAAAAAATATTTTAAGGCAACATGAAATAGAATGCATATGATCTTGGGATGATTGCAGTGATTTCAAAACTTTTATATCATTTAATACCCATGAAAAATAAACATTTTGAGTAAACTTTATTTAAGAAAAAATTATTATTAAAGTAAATAATAACTATAAGGTATCGACTCATTATTATTAATTTTTTATATCCTGGTAACTATAGCTTAAATTTTTAAAATAAAAGTAAATATATAGTGTGCAGATTGGACAACCAGATTGTAACTGCATGTGGTTGGATTGAGGTACTTGAGGCACAGTTATGAGAACTCACAGCTTTATTTACACACGCACAAAGTCCACACACATACATTAGAGATATACAATATTTAATTACATTATAGATTCGTGGAAGAATTCCACTTCTAAGTCGAAAACCCGTTATTCAGCTACGCGTAGGAGGTGCGAAATATACTTCTTTTCCCAGTGAGAGTCTGTAGACCAACTAATACGCAGGGTTGCGTTAAATATATTTCCTCTCGGAGTGAGAGACTATAAACTAAACGTTTCTCCACCGAAGAGCGTGGTTAAGCTGCATTTCCTCTCGGGGGAGAATCTCGAGACCTACTGATCATTTTCTCTGAGAGTCACGGGGAGAGCTTTTGCCAGTGGGTAGGAGGAAGCAGGGTTACAAACAGTGAATTAATGTTTTTGCTGTCACATAAGAATAGCTTTAAAATTCTTTCATTTTTAAAGATTATTATTTTTTATTATTATTTTATGTTTAACTTTACCTTTTTCATGAAATATATCACATCTAGACTAAATCCAAGAACCCGTGCGGTCTCATGGAAGAAGGGAAAGAGGGGGGCAGCTTCTATTGTGATGGAACACCCGTAGCTAGAAGTCTGACTTGGCTCCGTGACGCTGAAGAAGGAGGGCATTGTCTCCCGGGAGGAGTTTTAGGGGGAATTACCCCGTATTTGCGTAGCAAATGGGAGAAAACCCTGAAAACTCTCGGCAGGTAGTCCGACTAACGAGGAAGATGTTGAACAACACAAACGCCACTGAGTCTCATCGTTTTTTGAAACAGCGATTACAACAAAGCCGCCAGCAGATTGAACCCCCGCTCTAATGCTCACCAGCGGCGCGCGTTGCCACTGAGCCACAAGTAGGATAAAAAAAAACATTATAAAAATGCCTAGTAATCAAATATTCAAATCCTCCCAAATTAAAATAAGAAAATATTTAAATCCACCAAAATAATTCGAAGAAGTTCAATTTTTCCTCAAATTTCTGACGAACTCGTTCTTTTTTGGTTTATGATGTGTGCGATGAACCGTAAATAAATACTGTTAATGTTTTCTTTGGTTTAAAAATAACTTTTGTACGTAATAAAATTGTTTCTTAAAAATATAAAATATATCTTTAGGGATTCAATGTTTTTATGTGCTATTTATTGTCTTGTAAGAATTTATTCAAATTAAAAAAATATATATATTAACTTGAGTTAAGGTCATTTGAAAAGGAATTCATTATTGACCATGGAATTATATTTAGTCAAAAAAAAGCAAAGTTAGTAAAATGACACTACTTAGTTTTGATAAGTAAAATAGTGAAATTTTAATATTCTTATAAATAAATGTATTTTTTTTTTTTTTTTTTTTTTTTATGGAGGAATACAAAAAAAAAAAAAAAAAAAAAAAAAAAAAAAAAAAAAATCTACTTAAAGTTAAATACTTCATAAAATTTTTGTTAACACTTTCCTCAAACACATTAATGTTTAATTTTTAATTTTTTTTATTTAATAAAAGTTTGCATGAAAAAGACAGATTAGTTTTATGAAGTTATAAGAACATTGATTTTTTCGGTTCTACAAGAAAAGTGACAGAGTACAATAGTGACAACAGTACTCCATAGTTGTACTACTACACCACATTATATCACTGTGCCTAGCTGAGTTGCCCCTTTACAATTTGGGAATGATGTGGATGAGAATTCTGACTGGGCACCATAACGCTCTTACAGTCATATGTGACCTACGGCTTAAAGTGGATTATGAACCACTACAAGCATCCATGACACCACCGGGACTCGAACTCGAAACCTATGGCACCGAGCGTCAGACACTCGGCCATCAGGCCCCCTATCGTTGTACTACAACAGTGGCGGATTATTTGAAAATTAAGCGTTCATTAACTAACTACCTAACTCACTGGCACTGCAACCCATGGTGGGCCAGTGCCTTCTGCCTACTGCCAGATTTCGAAACAGGAGATGGTTTCGTTTTACAGGATAAGGTTGTCAGCCCTACTCCCAAAGCTCTACATTCATATTTGACCGGGACCTACGGATTAAAATAAGCGTTCATTATAATGCATAAATTTTAAAATTTAAGCTCTGTAAATACTATCAAAATTCAGTTGAACAAATTTTACAAAAATGAGAATTTATTTCACTTTTTTTTAGAATAATGCAGTAACATTATAAGAAAATTTTATCTAATAATATTTTTGCAAAAGTGTAAACATATGTAAGCATAAACGTTGGGGGAGATCTTATCTTCCTTCTTCACACTGGTGCCCTTTGTTTACAGACACTTTTCGTATGGCGTCTTTTCCAAAAGATAGAATTCTATCAATCTATGAACTCAGTACCATAATAGAAGTAAATAAAAAAACTCAAATTCTTTTAGTGAGACTTGGATGCAAGTTGTAGTCATTGGAGTGACTTATAACTAGTTAAATGCACAAAACTGCAATAAGATACAAAGCACTGTATAGAGAGGATTCGTATTATAAGACAGATAATAAAGAAGATTAATTTTGACCTTTAAGTTGACCTTTCTTATCAGCTACTTACTCCTAAATAAGACCCTTGAACTTCTAGGAAATTATTCTTAAAACCAAGACAGAGGTTATCTGTTTCCTTTTACTTTATAAAAATTATATTACCTTGATGAGTCATTCGTTAGAACTATGAGGATCCTAGTATCTTGGATAAATATGTGTTCTCAGGAGACAGTGTCCTGCCCAAATATTTCATAGCACTATCTAAAACAACACTTTAATATATGCATTTTTAAATAATATTTCAAATACATGTACATAATACGTCTTGGCTGCAATAAAATACAAAACATGAAGTAAAAAAAATTCTGATTTTTAAATATTTACTCTTTCTGTTAAACTAAAGCTGGATCATGTTGCTTATTTCAATCTTTCATTAAAATTTGAAACCTTTCAAAAAAAAAAAAATAATAAATAAAACTTACCACAATATATTTTGAAAGTAAAATAGAGATATCATGGGTGGGGCTGCGGTTTGTGTATCCCTATGCTAAACAAACTATTAAATAGCCCTAAATGCATACTATTACACATTACATACTATTACATATTACATTCTATTACATGTTACATACTATTACATATAGGCTTTTTATTGTCCTGAAATTCATAGGCCTTTCATAACGCTTGAGTGGGATATATTTAAACTTGTTTTCATATTGTTGTATATATTGTTATATACTTGTTCTCATTCGTTAAATCTGACCATATGGTCTTTTGTAAATTAGATTTATTTATAATATTTTTATGTAGGCTAAGTAAATACTTTAAATGCCACGTAATTTATTATGCCAATTGCTATTAAAAATGCAGTATTAAGCATATCCCGTATCTTTATGCAGATATGAAATGTCATAGAATCCGTAAAACTTTAAAAATAAATGCTTAAAACCTGAATTTTTCAATCGATTGCTGAGTAACCAAAAATTCTTTCAAATATAAACTAAACATGACGTTTCTTAAATGCTCTTCAAACCAGATGATATAGATAAGCATATGGAATTGGGTTCCCACGACACATGTGATAATGAAAGACATCTGCACATTTCAGTTTTTAAGTACAGGAAAAAACAACTTTCTTAAGTAACATAATCAGTTCATATAGCAATCAACAGAAAATAGTCTCTTTTAGACATAATGTATTTGATAAAACTGATAATGCTTTTTCAGAAGTAATTTTTTTTCCACGTGAGTATAGGGAGTAATCATATGTTTCCTTTAAATTTAGAAATAATTATTTTAAAATATTTGTTTCAGTATATAGTTAAGGAAAGCCAAACGAAATATTCATTTTAAATTAATTTCGTGATATATGTGGAAAATATTTGTTTTAAAGATTCATTATAGTTTTACATTTCAATATTTTTACTATTTTATGTGATTTACAGAACTAATTTTTATACAAAATAAAATTCAATGTTTCTTAAAGATCTTTTTTTCCTTTTTTATGAATTTTATACAACTTCATTTTAAATAGGAAAGCCTAAAATTAAGCTTATATCATTATAATATAAATTTTAATCTAATAACATTAAGCTAATGTACACAACAACTTGCTAACTTAACGTAACATTAAGTTATCATTTAAGCTCATATCATTATAATATCTATTATTAATATCAATATATATATATATATATCATCATCATCATCATCATCAGTAGCGCAACAGCCCCGTGGTGGGCCAAGGCCATCTGCCTACTGGCAGATTTTGAAACAGGAGATGTTATCTTTTTACCGAGTAGGGTTGTCAGTCCTACTCCCAATGCTCTACAGTTATATTAGACGGGGACCTACGGTTTAAAGTGGATTCCGAACCACTACAAACATCCATGATACCGCCGGGACTGGAACCCAAACCTGTGGCACTGAGCGAAAGTACGCTAGACACAAGGCCATTCATATACGTATATATGTATATTATATAATTAAAATATGAATAATGGGAGCATATACAAAAAAATTAAATAAAATACAGATAAGTTATGTTTAATTAATTTTTGAATTTCTCTACATTTTTATATTTAACTGGTTAATTCTTTCATTTCCTTTTTAATTGTTATTTTTACACTTACATTAATATTTTGATGTTTTAAAAGAAAAAAATAATAATATACAAACATTTTTAAAATTTAAATTGCATAAAAGTGGTAGCAATTATAAAATTAGTATAATAAAAATGTATTTCAGAATCAAACATATGAATTAAATTATTTTTAATTTTAATGAAATACGACAGACGAAATTACAGTCGCATTTATTTCGCAAATTCATTAAATTGTATTTGTATTCATTCTAGAATAGAGTAGTACAAATATGGCAGAAACTGACAATTCCCAAATACATCTGCACGTATGAGTTATTCGTTTCAGTGAAAAAATTGCGTAACAATCACAGATGCGAGCAGGAAGTTCAAAAGGCTTTTCAAAAGTTTTGAAAATGTTTCTTTATAATACAATTTAATTCGAAATTTTAGAGAATTTTTGAAGGTTGATATATCTTAAACATGATTTGCCCCAATTTCACCTTAATTCCATTTTTATAGATTTTGCATCGTAATAAAATGAAATATTTTTAATCCAAATTTACTTAATTTATCCTGTTGTTAGAATTGACTTTGATTAATACTCGAAAAGTTGAATAAACGTCACAAAATGTGAAGCTTTTTATAAAAAGAGTATGACGTCAGAAATCTCATACTTGTGAACTCTATTTCTCTGAAACTTAAAGAATGGAATTAATTCGCCAACCATCTAGACACCAGCATCTTCTATGAAACCGGTTTGAGAGACAATAACCTCAGCAGATTAGGTCGTTTGATTTACTTACAAATTGATAAATAGATATTTTTGACCTCAATAACGTATTTTCCTGTAAATCATTTATATTTAGAAATGCCGATCATAAAATTCCTTTGAAGTTAGTCAGTTAAAAAAAAAAACCAAAGTTTTCATAAAAATTACCATGTTTAAAATCTATGTTTAATCAATGTTTAAAATCTATTTACAAATGAATTGTGCAATTTAACTATTATTTCTATTTAATATTTTTTATTAAGATAAAATAATTATAAATAGTATGAAACTGTTTTTAAATAGATTTGTTGAAATTAATTTAATTTAAGAAAATGGAACAAAATTAATTCATGAAATTTTAACTGAACATATAATAAATATAATAATATAATTAATGTTTAGCATAATTAATTTTCAGTGTAATTAATGTTCAGTATAATTAACGTTCAATCTGTGAACTTGTTATCACAAGTTATTAATCGTGGATTTGATATTTAAAAAAGACTTTGTCATTATTTTATTATGAATCGCACTACTAAAGTATTGATATTATTGAAAAGAAATTGCGTCTTTGTCTGGTTTAGATTCTATAAAAAAAAATCGAATAAACTATAATATATTTTAATAAAACGTCATATATAAAAATGTCTGGTTTTGGAAAAAATATAGGAAAACTACAATGAAATAATTTGATTAAAGCTCGTGTTAACTTTTATATTATTAATCGTTTTATCAAGTATAAAAATTAATGTTTAGCATAATTAATTTTCAGTATGATTAATGTTCAGTACAATTAACTTTCAATCAGATGAATATTTCTCATAGTCGACAACAATTTTTTAAGCACTAATGTAAAACAAATATCAATCATAACTTTCAGAGTGAATCCAGTTTTTTCAAATGAAATTGTTATATAAAACGTCATATATAAAAAAATGCCTGGTTTTGGAAAAAATGTAGCAAAACTGCATTGAAATAATTTGATTAAAGCTCGTGTTAACTTATTTATTATTAATCAGTTTTATCAAGTATAAAAATTAATGTTTAGCATAATTAATTTTCTGTATAATTAACGTTCAATCAGATGAATATTTGCCAGAATCGACAAAAACATTTTAAACACTGATGTAAAACCAGTATCAGTCATAACTTTCAGAGTGAATCCAGTTTTCTTCATACGAAATTGTTATATAAAACGTTATATATAAAAATGTCTGGTTTTGGAAAAAATATAGCAAAACTGCGATGAAATAATTTGATTAAATCTTAGGTTAACTTGTTTATTATTATTTAGTTTTATCAAGTATAAAAATTAATATTTAGCATAATTAATTTCAGTATAATTAAAGTTCAATCAGACGAATATTTGCCCTAGTCGATAAAATTTTTTTTAAATACTGATGTAAAACAAGTCATAACTTTCAGAGTAAATTCAGTTTTCTTCAAACGAAATTGCCATCGTGTCTTCTTGTAAAATATTAGTTGACCTATTTAATATCTCCTGTATAAGCATAAAATCTATCATCTGACGTTATTTTGTGAGTTGTACAAATAAACACTGAAATGCATATCTTGAATCAGCTGAACAGCTAAATCAACTGGAAAATTTCTGCTAAGAGAAAAGAGAAGGTAGGGCACATCAGCATCGTAATTTTTGCTGGTAAATGTATCACTCCTTTAAAAACAGGATAGTACTTTTTCGAACAAATATCAGTTTTGGGAATGAGTTTCTTCCTCGTTTGTTTTAGACTAGTGACTCTAAAAACATTATTCTTCATTTATTGACGTATATAACTTTTAGAGTGTTATAAATCATTCTTGTCGGTTATTTGTAGAAGTCAGTTTAGTTTTGTAAGTTTTGTCTGGATAATAATATGCTTAAAAAGCATAATAATTTTTAAAAAATATTGTAAAGGAATATTAAAATAACTTTAACAATGTTTTTTTTTATTTGCGCGTGTTCATGTTTCAAAAATTATATATAAAAATTAATAATTTTATTTTGAAGAACTTAGCCTTATTCAAACTTGGATTAACTTCTTTTTTCATTAATGCATATTCTCTTATCTTCTGAAATAAATAAAACTAAACAAATATCTGATCTGATTATTAGAGGATCAAATGTTTTCCTGATAAAAAATTTATTATTTTTTGACAAATCAGCATTAAAAAACTGAACAGAATACAAATGATAAAATAAAGTAAGATTTTACTTCCTACTTTAAAGAAAACTGAGAATAGACACATTCTTCAAGAAAAATATTCTTTCCAGAAATGCATTCGCATTGTAGATAAATTTGACTGAATAACTGTTAAAGAAATTGTGTTTCATTCTATAACGTAAACCGTGAATGAAATTCATACTAAAAATATTTTTAAAAAACAACAACTTTGTAATCTTGTATGCAAGTGAACTTGTTTTTCATCATCTGCCACTAAAACAGCTGATATGTGACAATTTTATCGAAATATCTTTGAATTAATGCAAAATCGCTTATAAAGTTAAGTAGAAAAATTAAGAATGATTAGATTTTCTATAACACTGGCAGAAAATAAAATTTCAGCACTAACAAGGGTTTGTGCTAGATAAACGAAATTTGCAGACGGTGATGATGACATTTATTTAAAGATGATATCCATTAAAATTTCGCACTAGGCAAATGGCGTAGGTGTGACTCTAGTAGCGCCACTATGAACATGAAAATAACGTTTGCTTTAAAAATGCGATATAAACTTTGTGAACGTTATTAATCTTCCGGAATAAGAGGCAGTGAGCTGTGTTAGGATCAAGAATGTCTTTAAAGAGACGAAAAAGGCAGTATCAGTAGCTTACTGAGTTTGAACGAGGTCGTTTAATATGACTACGAAAAGGTATATTTTTATTCGCGATATTGCAGAAAGACTTAGCATGGATGTATCCACTGTGCATGATTATTGGCAGCAGTGGTCATGATCAGGTACTGTCTCAAGAAGACAGGGGCCAGCAATACATTGGACTGCTACTGACAGGGTAGATAAACATATTCGCCGCATGGCTGCAACGCATCGAACTGCATCTACACCAGAAATTCGATTACTTGACTAATAGCTGTGAACCAAATGCCCTGTACGTTCATGCCATTAACTTCAAATCACCGGCATCAGCTCCTTTGGAGATGTCAAGCTAGAATGCATTTGTGAACGGAGTGGAGATTTGTTGTGTTTTCAAATGAGAGCGCTTTCTTTCTTGGTGGCAATGATGACCACATGTTAGTTAGAAGGAGTCTAGGTGAGTTCTAGGAGCTAATGTGTCTGCGTCGTAGGCACGTTGGACCTACACCAAGAATTATGGTCTGGAGAGCAATTTCCTGTAGCAGCAGGCGCAACTCTTGTCATTATTCCAAGTACCATGACAGCAAATTTGCATGTCAGACTGTTGACTGAACTAGTTGTGCTGCCATTTTTGGTCACTATTTCAAGGGGTGTTTACCAACAGAATAACGCTCGTCCTCATATCTCTGTGGTCACCCAACATGTTCTACAGAATGCCGACATGTTTCCTTGACCTGCGAAATCACCAGATATGGGACTTATGGAATATTATTGGACGATAAATTCAGCGTCATCCACAATCAGCACGGACTGTTTTTGAATTGACTGATCAAGTGCACAGGCATGGAACTTCCTCTCACAAAATGACATACGGCATCTGTATGACACAATGCATTCGCGTTTGAATACTTACAATTCAAAATCATGGAGATTACAACGATTATTAATGTACCACCATTTCACATTTGAAATGTCTCTTCTCGCGCATACTTTCATCTGTGACCTTAATAAAATAAATATGTTACCTAGACAAATGTTTTGACTATATTACATTCCTCTAAACTAATTTCTTCTTGGTGTCCTCCCCTCCCCCCTTCCTCAATGTAGATAGATCAGTATTTTATGTTACACTATTTATATTAAATTAATACTACTCACTATATACTGTATAATGAAGTGAAATTAATCAGTCTTGAAAAGAAGTGAAATAAATCGGATTTAATACCTAATTATGAATAAGTGATCAGATTATTGGTTTTTTTTTAATTTTCTTATACTTCATTCATGCTAACACTTCATTCATCACTTCATTTACTTACACTTCATAAATAACGGACATCATTTTTTTTAAAAGTAATGAAAATGTAACTATAATAAATATTAAAATTTAAACTATTTGTTATATTTAATGCAAAAATAGTACAATTCTATTATAAAAACTGAGCATTAATCTTTACGTAATGAAAATACAATGTAGTTTTCCATTAATTACGCTGAATCCGAGGTCGCTGATGGAAAGTTTGTTTAGGTTTCAGTTTATTTTTTCTGACATTTTAAGTTTATCGGAAGAAATCTTACATTAGCCATAATTTAAATATAAGTAATTGATTATATGAAAATAAATTTATCTGCATTCTGGTAGACTTTTTTAAAAAATTTTAATTCACGAATACTTACACATTGGATTTGAATATAACCTATACAAGAATTTGTTTTAATGCAGATTGAACATGTGATCAAGTGATTGCCAATCAAATTAATTCACTTTCATAGTTATTAAAATAACTAGCAAATTATTTTGAAAATAAATTGTATAGAAATAATCGTGATAAATATAATTAAAGATATTCAATGGCAAAAGTTGGGTCTAATAATATTACGAGAGCCAAATCAATTTTTGTACATAAACTAATATGCAAATGCGATATTGCTTGCGTTGCACTCATGCTTTCAGAGATAAGAAGACTGCATGGGGATCGTGATAACATTCTTGAGCATCGACAGTTGGAATTCTTCAAGTTTTCTCCCATACGATATGTAAACACAGGGCAGTTATCCCTCTAAGACCTCTCGAAAGATAGTAACCTTTCTCTGCCCCTGACGGGCCTATTCATGATATATTAAGTGTAATGTGAGGTCCCTGATGGAAAAAAAGAAAAATACTATCAAATTCTTGAGACCGAGCGTTTATTTCTATAGCAAAGGAAATATGCTGTTCAGTTACCCAATTTCGTTTTGAATCTATATGCTTGTTTTTAAATTTATTGTTAAGATTGCTATGTTATCAGTACCATCAACAAATACTACTACTATCAAATACAATAAAATACTATCAAATTCTTGTGACCGAGCGTTTATCTTTATAAAAAAGGAAATATGCTTCATTTTGAATTTTCTTGTTTTTAAATTTATAGTCAAGATTGCTAGGTTATCGGTACCCTCAACAAATAATTCCAACTGCAATTTGGTATGATTTAAATTTAAAAGAATTATTATGTATTAAAAGACCTTTGGAAACTTTTAATTTATTAAAGCTAGTATCCCTTTAACTGAAGCGTGAATCGAGAGTTGAGTTAGATCCTATTGTTTTCTCCTCCTTCTAGTGATATCTAAAATAAGAACACTCCTTTGTGCCATTATTCTCTCATGGCCTGGGCGTAGATTTGAGGTTAATGATTTCTAATTTAGTCCTTAAAAATCTAAAATATGCTCTCGTCGGTCTTATTCTAACTCAAAGGGTATATAAGATGTGTGGTCGCTTTTACGAATTTCTTTTCCTTCGAATCTTTGGCCAGTACCTTGCACAGACAGTCATCATTTCTAAAACGAGTTATTTGCAATTTTGTAAGCAAAATATGATTGCCATATTTGTCTTTAAAAGAAAAAGTATTTTCATTTTTTTTTTTATATATATTTCTTAAAACCGAATCATGTCAGAAGATTTCTTCTTATTTTTGTTTTGTCATTTTAATTGACGCCAATAAGACAGCAAAATAAAAACTTTAAAAAATACTGTTAAATAAATTTAGAATCTAAAATTAAAAATTAAAAATATTAAATATATCAAATTCTAAAAAAAAGTATATATCACGAAATTGATTTTTTTTTTTTTTTTTTTTTTAAACTGATTCCGTAACAATCTGTTTTGTTCATCTAATACTATTTAAATCCAGGCAAGCTGAATTTCTGTTCTAAATTATGGTGGTAGAAAAATTATGGTATATGGTTTTCTGACTTATGAGACTATCTAAGGCAGTGATGATCAACTCCTTTCTTTCTTTGACCACATTTAAAAAAAACTGTCTCGTCCTTCATAAAACGTGTTTCTGACAGTAGTTGTTAAGCGAAAATCAATGTGTAATTTCTGATATCCAACATGACAAGTACGTAAAAAGGCCGTAGCATATAAATCTTTGAAATCTTTTCATTAAGAATTTTTTTTATTATTCTTAAAAAGAGGGAAACTATCACTACACATTCACATATAAAGATGTTATTTTAAAGAAAATGATTTTTTTTATTATTCTTTGTATAGATAGACGCTTAAAGAGGAAAAAAAATTAACTACAGAAATGAGTAATATTTTAGAAAATGGAGTATAGATAGACGCTTAAATAAAATAAAAAGGCGTTCTTGGAGAATTGAGACGAGTCCGTGCAAAAACACCGTCATTACACAACCGCCCAAATGCGAAATTATCAGATATGTATTTAGCATATTGAGCTACTGATTGTAAAGAGGGAATCGTTATACCGAGCGTGCTAACTGATAAGATGTAATCCGAATCACTACACATTCACATATAAATCTTTGAAATCTTTTCATTAAGATTTTTTTTTATTATTCTTTGAGGGAAAAAAATTAACTACAGAAATGAGTAATATTTTAGAAAATGGAGTATAGATAGACGCTTAAATAAAATAAAAAGGCGTTCTTGGAGAATTGAGACGAGTCCGTGCAAAAACACCGTCATTACACAACCGCCCAAATGCGAAATTATCAGATATGTATTTAGCATATTGAGCTACTGATTGTAAAGAGGGAGTCGTTATGCTGAGCGTGCTAACTGATAAGATGTAATCCGAATCACTACACATTCGCATATAAATCTTTGAAATCTTTTCATTAAGATTTTTTTTTATTATTCTTTGAGGGGAAAAAATTAACTACAGAAATGAGTAATATTTTAGAAAATGGAGTATAGATAGAAGCTTAAATAAAATAAAAAGGCGTTCTTGGAGAATTGACATGAGTCCGTGCAAGAACACCGTCATTATACAACAGTCCAAATGCGAAATTATCAGATATGTATTTAGCATATTGAGCTACTGATTGTAAAGAGCGAGTCGTTATACCGAGCGTGCTAACTGATAAGATGTAATCCGAAGCACTACACTTTCGTTCATTTTCATCAAAGATTATGTGAAACGAGTTCCTGGCCTTCTGTTTTATACTCTAGATAGCACTAAATCTGCTTATGAAGGAAGATAGACAGCTATGAAGAAATCATCCAATAACTTTGAAAATTGTACGAGATTTAGGTCATAGAAAGGCATGCAGATGATTAGCGCTGCAGCTTATATACAAATTAAGTTCACCTTTAACACCCTTTGTAAGGATATAAAAGGAGAGAACACAGAACCGGAGTAAATATTATTCTTTTAAGTATTAGAATTGCATTTTCTCGTTGTTCTACTTTATAGAAAATGCATTTATGCCTCTTAGAAGAAAACAGTTGTCATACGAGCAACTATCTGATTTGACAATGGGAGAATATTTGCTTTTATATTTATTAACAAATATTTTATTACATTATTATCATAGAGATATGAAAATAGTATGACTCATGAAGTACAATGCTGGCCATCTAAAATGTAATAGTGTATAAGAAGTAAACAGCATCAAAATACAATAGTGTGAAAGAAGTAAATCCAACAGCTTTCAGATTGTACATTTTATAGGTCATGGAAGAACATGTAAATTAGCTCTGCAGCATATATGTAAATTAATAAGCCAATAACACTCTTGTAGGAAGTATTAAAAGTAAAAGCAATATTTAACTATTAGAATTGAATTCTCTCATAGCTCTGCTTAGGTTCCTTTATGTATTATCTTAAAGAACGATAGCCATAAGAGCATGTATCTGTGCTTGATAGAGGAAGAATGATCGATTATCAAGGCTGTGGATTATCTTTCCAAGAAAACAATAATTATGTTGGATAAAATTAAGTCCCAGTTATGCGGAATCAATAGATACAAGAGATACGAATTGACAGACGTAAATATTGGCAACAGCCTCGTCACACCATCGAACGAGGTGACAGACATTTTGCGCATGATCATTATACTTAAACTAAACATTTTTTTAAATCTTAAAGTAACGCTTTACAGACTTTGACAACAATAATTTGAATCTCAGATACTTAAAAATTACTTGTAAGAAAAATTCAATTCCGGTTAATAGATATATTCAATATGGTTTATATATTTAAAAATGCAAAATAATAATTTTCAATAAATAAATGAAAATCGCATTCACCCGTTGACAAAATTAACATAAAATATTACAGTAAACTATATTTCAAATTTAGGAATAATTTTTCTCTTTAATTCCTAAATCCCAAATGGTTTAATAATACTTTCAAATGACAAAATAATTTCAATACATTGTCCAGTGTATTATATAAAAAATATTATGAAACAGCAGAATTTTTTTGTGGTATTTGAATCAAAAACGGAAAGGTTAAAGATCCAATTAACCACCAGTTGACAATATATTGGCTGAACAACTTTTAAATAATTAATTTAATCATTAAAAATACCTTCAGTATTGTATTTATTTTCCAGGGAATGGTTGTACAATAAAATCTTCTAGATTTTAATATTCATACGCTTTCAAAATAATTTCTAGTGCAAGTTATCAGCATTATGCCATCAGTTTTTATGCTTACAAATTAAAATTAAAATTATACTATTGCATGATTTCCATAAAACTCTTTCACAACAATCAGTTTCTTGTATGTAAAAAAAACATGGAAAAGTTTATCTAACTCAGGTTCTACGATCCGTATCATAGTATTGTCTTCACCAGGAGATTATTAGAGAAAAATTGTCTATGAAGTTTTGTTCACTCGAAACATGAAAAAAGAAGAAAAAAATTTATAAACTCTTGGGCTTATTCATATAAGCGCTACTGCATCTCATACGTATTTCAGTGCTCGAATATAAAGATCGTGTAGTAGTATCAACTTAGTTTCACATATGTAAAAACATTTTGGTATTTCGTATTGAATTATAAAAGTCTAAGACGTTTAAATGTAATTAATCTTGCCAACTATAATTACTGTGTAAATCTAGATTATATTATCTGAAAATTAGATTAAAAAATTTTCTTCAAAATTAAATTTTTTTTTCTTTTTACCGAAATAAGTATTTTAGATCTCCATCTCAATTTAATTGAAAATGAAACAGCATGATATTAATTATAAATAATCATTTAATAACCGCAATTGCGACGTATCTCTGTCATTCCAAGAAGTTATTTCTTTCAGGCTGCGAATTATGGGACTGAAAAGTTCCAGTATTATTATCACTGACTCGTGTCTTTCTCTCCATCTAGTAGGCCATAGCTGTCATAATTTTTTCCTATTGGATTTTGGGACACATTCAATTTCTGCTATCATTATACATTTTGTCTTTTCGGAGTGTGAACAAAATTATATAGTTTATTAATTATTTTCAATGCTTTTTAAATATCTTAACTATGGGATGAGCAATGCACATGGAGTTCTTGAGAATATAATTTTGAAATGATTGCTTTTATTCCATTAAATTATCCACTCATAGTAGCAGCACAATCGTAACCTTGTCCGTATAATAATATAAATATATTTTGTAATTTTTAAGACATTCAATTATCATATCTGCCAAAGTATATCCTGTTGTATTTGAAACTGGTGCGAACTGTAACAAATTTTTTGCATATTTTATTTTATCATTTACATAACGAACTCAAAAAGAATGTTCAATTATGTACATATCACATGTTTCATAGGCTAATATGGAAAAACACCCGGAGAAATTTATTGTTTGTATTATCTGTCGAATAATTTGTTTATTTCAAGCAGATATTATATGGTTTTGATTATTACAACTAATATAAGAAGTATTTTTGGTACTGTTGAAAATGATTAATTAAAATTGCATCACCGACGTCGAGTCTTTCTACTAAAAAAGCACGAAAGTTCTCTTCATTTGTAGTCGGTGTTCTTTCTATTGAAAATTCTCTATCCAAAAATATCCAAAACCTCTATTGTCCTTAAAGCAATAATTTGAAGACCTCAAAGAATAATTGTCTTAATGTTGAAACAAGTTTCCTTCTATTTTTGATACCTTGAAAAGTAGGAACTACATCAATAAATTGAATGATTTTTTTATTTATTTATTTAGTTTATTGCATCACGCTTTACAAAAGTTGAAAGAAAAGGAATGTGATACTTTTTTTCCTGGTGCTCAGAAAAATATTCTAAAGCAAGTTTCCAATTGTCATATCACTTTACAATTAAATATTCAATAGTTTGTGAGCCACTTTTTCAACTTCAGTTAAAGAAAGTAGGAAGGAATATGTATGAATACATTGTATTTTCAATTCTCGAATGGACAATCCAGTTAAATCTTTTAACCAATAAAACTGAAAATTTCTTTTACTTTTCTCATTTGCAGAAAATTTAAAATTTGAGTTAAGTTTCCAGAACTTTTCCAATGCTTCCAGTTTTCGGCTGAATTCATAACTTTAATCTTATGTTCTTTAAAAACATGCAAATTATAGATATCATATAGGAATGAAGATATGAATATAGATATTATATAGGAATAAATATATGAATATAGATATTATATAGAAATGAATATATGAATATAGATATCATATAGGAATGATTTCAGACAACATATTGACATTTGTTTTTCAATTAATAAAACAGTTTAATGTTGTATCATTTCTTATTACCATATTGCTTATTTTCTATTGGTTCATCCCTTACGTCTGCATAATCGTTTAACACATCTTCATCAGTTTTAATTATTTTCTTTTTTAAAAAAAAAATCATATAAAATATTTTGTTAAGAAATAAGTTTTCTTTTGTTTTCCGACATTATTATCCAGAAAATGAGAAAGTGTTACGTGAATCTCAATAAATATTGAAATGCAATTAGAACCATGATTCTTTACAAAAGTATACTGTACTTTAATGTAGATTTCAGAATTATTTCTCGCGATTAATACAAAACGTGATCCCCAAAATAACAGTGAAACTAATAAGAGCAAGATGCATTCTAATAATTAAATACACAAATAACACATGATAAGTTTTCGTGAAATGTAGAACATTAAAAACTACAATAACTGTTAATATCAGATGTGAAAGGATTATAAATGGTAATTATTGGAATTGAGTTTTAATTAATCATAAGTAAAAAGCAATTAAATATTAATGCATGAATTTGTCTAAGAAAGTATTACTTTGACAATGAGAAATACCGTGAGAATACTGCGAAAATCACCATGTAACAAAGAAATGTTATGTAACAACGAAACATTTTACACAAGAAAAGCAAATCGCTCAGTAAGACCAAAATAAGAAATTACTGCATGTCAGAAAAAAATGACCAGCAGGACAGGCCGCCATTAAAAACACAGCTGTTATAAGAAACAAACTCATGAGTAACTGACCAGGTTAAATTAAATGTTACCAGATTGCCATTTGGCAACCACCAAAGCAAGCATTTGGCGAATTTTTTTGCTTATGAGCTTGGGGGCCCTGAGCCCTCCAAGCCCATAAGGGTTAAAAAAAAAAAAAAACAGGACATTAATTCGAATCATCACTTCCTTCACAAGGGGGAATTCACTTATGATAACAAACAAACAACTTTCCCTTTGAAACCATGTGTCCCAAATGAAAAAATACTTTAGGTTTCGTTATATAAATTTTTTTGAAACTGATAAACTTTCTATGGAGAAGCAATTTTTTTTCATTTGCTAAGTATAGCTTAATGTGGAAAGTTTTTCGTTTTAATAAGCACATTCACCCCTATGATGGGACACGGAAATCGTGGATCAAATAATAATTCATGGTGTATAAATCTGAAAGTATGTTTGTTTGTTTATCCTTCTTTGACTTTAAACAACTGGACCAATTTAATTATTTAATAGGCACTTTTTTTTCGGAATTCCCGTAGAATCGAGAAAACAATACTACACTCACTGTATAATTTCAATACAAATGGACCCCTACATATTTAAATGTCTTGGACCCCACTTGTCTAAAGACAGCCTAGATCTAGTGGACTATTCGTAGGATACATTAGTAGGACGTATTTACCCTATACAAGAGTGGAAGGCCCACAGATGTACAGCAAAAAGAAGAAAAATTGAATTCAACATCATTCTTCTATTTTTTTTGTCCCTTTTATTTAGGGTGATTTTTTTTTTTTTTTTTTTTTTTTTTGCTAAAATTAAAGCGTGCACCCTAGTACGTATCCACTCCCTGTAGTTTGAGAACAACTTGTCAGATAGAATTTACGTGATTTTACGCATTTTATATATTAAATTGCTTATGCTTAAAATTAAATTTTAAAGAAAATAAGTTTGCTTTTAAATCATATACAATATTTTGAATTATTTAATTTGCTTATAAACTTTTTCTCTTTCAAATAATTGAAGCTAACTTACTTCCCAAATTTGAAAGTATTCAAGATTTCTTCAGGTCCAATAAGACTCAGGAACAATTATTAAATTTGCTGTTTTATGTATTAAAACTATTGCTTATAACATTGTATTAATTAAGAGATTTTCCAAAATAAATGCTGAAAAATTTTTGAAAGTCTAAGTTAGGTTTTGAAGGGTTTTTGCCCCCGTTGGGATATGTTGAATTACATATGTGATAATACTAGAATGTCATTATTATTATTATTATGAATTTTTCTTCATAACTTACCTATAATATGTTTAATGTATGCAATTTGACTTTTTTAACGTAAGATCTTTAGACATTATTATTTATTTTCTAAATTTTTATAATTTAAACTAATAAATGTGTCTCTTAAATATATTTTTATGTTATATTAAGCTAATTTCAATTATTTTAATAGAATAGTGGTAAAGAAAACTCCCTTTTAAGTAGTCCTTTAAGCTTTTTTTTTTTTTTTTTTTAAAATTTAGTTTCATATATATGCCACACTTAATGCTTTTTAACATGTGCCTTTTTAATTTATTGTCAAACTAAATATGGTGAGATGTATACTAGAAATTAAAGATATTTTTCTCAACAATAAAAATATTTTTAAACCATTATTATTTTTTTATGGAGACACTTTTCCCGTTATCCAAGGACTTTTTAAAAGATTATTATTTACTTTATTTACTACTACTTTATTTACTATACTATTATTATTTTTAAAGACTATTTATCTTATTTGTATTATACTTAATGATTTTAGACCTAGACTCGTAAGAAATAAAATTTTTACTACTAAATTACCTTTTGAAACAAAGTTTGAAATATCTATGGAATTTTAAATGTTTTTATTATATATTTTTAATTTTCAAATTTTGAACTTTTTTTTAGATATCTTAACTTTTTGACCCAGTAATTTAACTTATAAAAAATAAAATAAATAAAAAACTTTCGATAAAAGTTTCAGATCTTATTTTTCTATGAAATATTAGAAGATATGAAATTTTGAAAGTTTTTTTTAATAACTTTTATGTTTATTTATTTATTTTATGATGGATCATAATTATGTATAGTAGCTCATATTTCCTTTTTAGCTTTCAAGTCATTTTATCTACTTTGGCTTTAAACTATGTTTCGGATAATTTAAGATAAACTAGACAATTACAAACATAACTCTCAAGAATTTGTTCAGTAAATTCTTTTAACCTAATTAAATTTGCTTTGTCATATTCTCGTATTCGATATTAAGAATTTATTTTATCTTATTTTGCTGCTATTTTTAAATTTTTCTTCTTACTCAAGCTTTTATATAAAGTAGTGAACTAATTTTGTTATCAAAATGATGTATAAATAAAGATCAAATCAATGATGTATAATAAAGATAATTTGGTTTTAAGAAAGTTTTCTTAAAACCAAAGACCAATACCTTTATTAGACAAGACGTTTTATATTTATTTGGCTATGCTATCTGTTTCTTTTTCTATTTTTTTAGAATGATAAAGACTTTTTTTTTTCCTTTCCTGCATCTATTCAAGCTTGCATGAATATAGATATTATAAATATAAAGATAAAATATTTATGCAAAATTTAGTTATTAAATATATATATATTAATTTAGTTTAAAACATTGAAGATTCTATTACGGAGCATATATTTTACGGAAATTTTAATCAATTTATCTGATTAATTTTAATTGATTTTTGAATGATTTTGATATTTTTATATGTTTGATTTTAACAGTATTTACTATGAACATTTTTCTTAAATATGGCAACAGTAAATTCGACGCGTTTACGTCATCTTGAAGCTCACAGATGAGTGGAAAGGCTTCTGTCGTGTTACATACATGAATTTGCTTTCAAGTTGTAAACATGCTTAACAATATAAATATGGAGTTTATTCAAGCTTTAAATCCTTTATATGCAATCCCAATATTAGTTGTGATCTTCTGTGCATTTATAGTTTATGCTTTGGGATTTAAATCCCCTGTACAACCGCCAAGCTTTGAAGGAATCGAGGAAGAAAAAAAACCGAAAAAGCGACGCGGTAAAGAAAATCAGAAGGTAATATCTTTTAATTTAATAACGGGCAAATTAAATACCCAATTTTAAAAATCAGAATTATTGGTTAGTGAAATATTATTGGAATTAATTTAATAAAGTTATATTGTTATCGGACATCATTACAAATGCCACGTGTATTGGCAGTAAATCGGTGTAGACAACATTTTATGGATCCCGTATCTAAATATATAATATACGAATTTTGTTTTCAAAACATCATGAAATATATATTTATTATTTTTTATTGTAATGTATATGTGTATAATACGTAATAATTTCTATTAGTAAGACTTTTTAACTTTTAAATCAGTTTCGTTTTTCAATGCAAGATGTTAACCTTATTTTTATATGGAGAGTAAATTAAAACGTACTAAGAAAATTTCGTATTGTTATGTGTATATATATCATTCCTCGCGATTTGTTGCAATAACCCGTAGAAAATTGAACTAAAGTCTATAAAAGCCTTTCTTCAACTTCAAATCACTAAGATGTAGAATTTTTTAAAATTTTTTTTTTTGAAAAATTGTTGAAAATTATATAGTTTATGGAATAATTTGATCTTTTCTTCTCTATAATGATAAAATTAATTATGTTCGTTGGATATATTTTAGTTTTGTTTTAAATTAGTGAAAATTTGCAATTTTTTAAAATATTATTTTAAAAATGTTTGTCTTTTTATTTTTATTTTTTTCTTGTAACTTTAAATTTTGCTAATTTGCCTGATGTTAATGCTTTACTAATTTAATTTTTTACAATATTACAATTAAGTTGGTTAAAACAATAAGTTTTTATTTTTTGATAAAAATGTTTTTAAGTAAAATTTGATAAATTTAATGCTTAAATTTAGCATATATTGTTTTATTACATGAATGTTGCATTTCAATTTTATACATATTTATATTGATTGATGTATGCAATTTAAGTGTTTGTAAAACTAGAACTAAGTATATTTCTGGAATTTAAATATAATTAATGAGGGAAAATATTTTCTAAATGGAAAATCAGTAATTGTTATATTATTTAAAAAATAATTCTATAATTCTCTATACATTATTTTTAAAATGAAATAATACAAAAAATAAACATTATTAAGGAAAAAACTTTTATAAAAAATTATCCTTATTAAATTTTAAATTAATAAATATATTTTTTATACGTAATGGAAAAAATATATACTGATAAAATTTTTATTAGATATTAAAGCATGTGAAATATATACATTTGAGAAATTTCTTCATCATTTTCCATCTCGAAAATTGTATTATCCTTGGGAATTTTTATATGTAGTTGAATAATAGAACGTGTTGAATTCCTTATTTGGAATTTAAAAAAAAAAATTCATTTTAAATTCCATATTAAAATGTTCTTAATTGCAGAAAAATTTAAATAAGGTATGCTTTCATTTTAAAAAAATTCAGTGTATATATATATATTCTAATTCTCAATATTAATTTTCTTTGAATAGTAAGTGAAATATATTAATAAAACAATAGGTCATCTCTGTTTATAATATACTAAAAAATATTGTATAATAAGTTTTTCTTCTAATTGTATTTATTTTTAACATGCATGATATTTTATAGATGGTAAATAGATTAAAAATGTGAAACATATTCTTTAATTTATATATATATAATTGTATCAAATACTCATTTTTGTTATTGGATAAGGACCTGAATATATTCTGTGTACTGTCTTTTCATTAAAGCCTAAAAGTTTTGTTACTTACTATCTGTTGAATATTTAGTATTCTTATTATAAATTTTATTTTTCTGCAGTTTAAGTTCCTTCTGCCAGTGTTTTTTCTAAAAATTAATGCATAATATGATGGAAGTATTTGCAGAGATCGAAAACATATTGCAGTAAAATCTTAATTATGAAGTCACATTGATGAAATTCTTAAAATCACAATGGGACTTCATAATTTAGATTTGTGAAAAAACCGACTAAACCATGCTAAATGGAACCGGAAAAGAAATTCATCAAAGTAGTTCAAACAAAATAATTTGGTGCAATAAATTTTCAATTTTTGAAATTATTCGAGTAGGATTGTTTTCTAATTATATATATATATAGTGTATGTGTGTGTGTAATGCTATTTAATTAAATTAGAGTATTTTTACTATTTATTCATTACTGTTGAATGCCTTAGTGATTTCCAATAAAATTTTATTTTTGATGAGAAGAAATTTCTATTACTTTGCAATCAATATTTTGTAAAATTTGCTTGACAAAATTAAAAGCTGTGACAGAGATCATACTTTCTATTCAACATGAAAATTTTTCTTTATGTTAAAAATTTTCAGTTTGAGATGGAATGATTTTAAAATCTTTTTATGGTTATGTCAGTATTTAAATGGTATATATTTGATTTATTTAATATTCTGATATGAAGAATATTTTTTTTTCATATTATAATCAATAGGTTAACTGATTTGTTTTTTCATTAAATGACTTTTTAAAGGAGTGTGAAGGCTTGAATTCTAATATTAATAACAATAATCATCTAAATTTAGAAACAAGTTTCTTCCCCTCCCACGTTATACAAATTTTAATGTTCTGTTCCACTTAATTGAATTCCAGAACTGATTTTGTGTCGTGAAAAAATAATTCTTGGCTGCTCCTCGGTTGAGGTAGAACTTAAAACCAAAGTTTAGAAGATTGGATTTTTCTTTATTTTGCTGAACAGTGATAGGTTTTGTGACCCACTTATGTATTCTTAAGTATTAATTATTTTATGCATGTAGACTAAATTGGAAATTTTATTTCCGGCACGTAAAAAAAACTAACTGTATATAGAAAATATTTAAACATTTAATGAATTTTCCGTGGTAGGTCTCCCATTAAACATTCCATCTTCCGATTCAAAATTATGGTCAGTTTAATAGTGTTCATGTTCATAACCTAATTTAGCAACATTTAAGGGGCATTAAGATTAATCATTAATTTATATTGGCACTCACGGTTGACATAATGACATTAATATGGTGTTAATTTTGTCCTGCCCTCTTCTGTGGAACAGTCAGTGTAGCTCTTAAGGCTCGTGCTCACCAAGGCGACAAGATGCAAGCGACCAAAATTTGACCTCACCGCGGTCGCCTGAAACCGGTTTGCAGTTCGCCGCGTGGAGTAGCCCAACTTTCAACTCCAAGCGGTTTTTCACTATGCATAATGCTATTTCTGACGTTTCGCTGTGAAGGGGTCGAAAAAATTTGGTCGCTTGCCTCTTGCATCTTCACGTCTCTCGCCTCGGTGGGAACGAGCCTTTAGTCTAAAAAGTTAAGAGACCCAAACTTAGAATGTACAAAATTTGAATAAATATTAAAATAGTGAAATTGATTTCAAAATCTTAACCCTTATATAAAAAGTTACATCAATTATTAAAATATATCAAATACAATATTTTTCATAAAATAATATTAAATTTATTAATATTTTATTTGCATTTTATATTATGTATTTAATGCTTAACTAGATTTCATTTAAAGGTAAAATTTAAATCCCTCTCCCATGAAAAAGTAACTATGGCTCTGAAGTTATTAGGTTGGTAAAAAAAAGTTGTTTTTCTGTTGCTGCAATTGAAATGTTCATTATTTTGTTGTTCTTTGTGTGATTTAGACAATTTTGGTATTAATTGAAAGCTAGTATTTCCATGTTTTAATTTTTGATATTACAGATAATTTTTTATCATAAAATTTTGAGAAATATGAGTATATGATGGATTTTCATTTTAGGCTTTCTATGCTTTGAGTTTCATCTTGTTCATAATGCAATGAAGCTCATAAAAAAAATTTGAATTTTGTTTTTGGATCATCTGAAGTTAAAGTGCTCACTGTTCAAAGAGGGTTTGAAAAATTTAGGTTAGGTGACATGAAGCTTGATGGTGTTCTGACAGCTTTAGTATGTAATGAAAACTGCTATTGACTCCGAGGAAGATCTGGGATAAGTTGAGCATTAGCCGCATAACAATTGAAAAAACTTGAACAAGCTTGATTTTGTCTACAAATAGAGTTGTTGGATTCTCCAAAAATTAAACCAAAAAAAAAAAAAATTTGGGCAAATCAAATTTCTATTGCTTCTGTGCGTACTTGACAACAATATTAGTATATACTGTCTGTGTGAAGGTCAATTGTACCAAAAAATGCTAATGCTTTGCATTTGGTTGGATTATCAAGATTCTGTTCACTAGGAACTATTGCCACCAGATCAAACTGTCACAGCAGATCTATATTGTGATCAGCTAATTGGACTGGGTGCAAAAATATGTGAATTTTTTCCAGCACTATACAACCAAAAATGTGTTTTCCAGCATGACAATTGCCAAGCCTTGCATGGCTTTAAGGATAGAGAAGCTCCAGGCTCTTGGTTATGAAATTTTATCCCATCCATCATACTCACTGACCTGGCACCATCTGAATATCACTTGTTCCTCTCATTGGAAAATTTTCGTAAAGGAAAAAAAATGCAAAATTTTCAGGATGTTCAGAGGGTCGGTGGTTGATTTCATGGCTTCAAAGGATAGGATCTTTTATACATCTGGCATAGATGACTTCATTGACAGATGAAGGAAGATCATAGAAAACAGTTGTCAATATTTCATTAATCTCATTTATGAGCTTAAATATATGAAATTTTAATTTCCTCAAAAAAAAATAGTACAACTTTCTTGCCAGCCAAATAATTTTTCCCAATTAATGTTTTGTAAAAAAAATAGATCATTTAAACTTTAAGAAATGCTGCTCCTTGAGATATAATACAGGTTTTAAGCATCAGATTGCATTTATTGAAGAGTTAGATTCAAGCTATTTTTGAAATTCTAATGAATTTTACATATGGATAAAGCAAACTTTTTTTTTTATAGACAGTTTATATTTAAAATGAGTTTTTTGTTAAAGCCCTTTAAATTTGTAAATGATGAATTCATATTATTGAAGCATATATAAATCCTTTTTAAGAGACAAATCTTATGAAGTGTCCAATGAAGTTTAAATATTTATAGAAGCATTTTTAATTTAATTGCCAAGCCTTGTATCAAATTTTGTCCTAGATTCTTATTCATTTTTAGTAATTGATTATTACCCATAGAAAAGTAGTATAGCTGGAGATTATTATCAGTTGATGTTTCATCATATGTTTTATAAGCCATTGTGTGAAATTTTAAATATGTTGTAAAAAAAAGAGCTTTATTTTAAAGTAATGCAATTCTTCAGTATATTGCAGTACATATGTTTTGGTTAGAATTATTTTTCATAAAATTATTTATATTTCAAGTTCAAAATGTATTATAACTCACATCAGCAATATTGTTTTTATACTTCATCAAACCTTGTAGTTTTAAAAATATAAAATAAATAATATTTATTTAGTTTCTAAAACAATACCATTGAATCCTTATCAGTCTCATATTTTTTATATCCATCTGCAAACCATATACTTTAAAAATGTCTTTATATATATAAAATATATCCTAAAAATTTGTTCTAATATATTACAAGTATTTAAAAATATAATTTCATATTTGCAGCTGATTTTTAAATGTAATTGGGGGAATGCTTAATTTTTCTTAAACTGATTAAAATTTCTTGCCAGATTCATACATAAAAAAATGTTAGTTTTTCTTAAATTAGTAATATGTACTTTCTAGGGGGAGGGAGATTTTTGAATGAAAATTTTAACTAAATGTTTTATATATTTTTATTTATAAAAATTGTGAAGTATACATTATTATATAGAACTACCTCTTTTATTTACTTTAAGGCATTTGTAAAGTTTAGCATTAATAATTAAAAATGTCTGAAATATATGGGATGGTGTTCCATTTAAACAGTGTCTAGTGGAACTTATTATCTGTAATAATAGGGTTATAATTTTGTTTCTCCTTGCTTCTTTTTATTTAGAATAATAAACTGCAACAGAATGGAAAAGTGAATGGTAACACAGTAACTAAAGCTAATATTGTGAAGAAAGAAACCAGTGAAAATAAAAAAAAAGATAGTGAAAAACATCCTCTACCTGAGAAACCTAATACCGTTGAGAAAACCTCTGCTGCAGAAAAAAAGGTATTAAAAAGCAATACTATGAGAAAAATATAAAATGTCTAATTTATAAGTTTTACATATAACAGATAAGAGTAATTTAAATGTTTTTTAATCCTATGATTCATTTTAAATTACAATTTTAAAAGATTTTTTTAATCATTTTCTAAATTGATAAAATATGTTAATGGGTTTAATAAATTATATATTTTTTATTCAAATGTGCCATGTATAATGAGAGGCATCTATGAATTTATAACTGGAAATAAAAACTTTTACTGAAAATTTCATAATTTAAAAAAAGGAAGGTAATTTATATAAAATGAAATACAGTAAGACCCTGCTTGATGTGAGGGATAAGTTCCTGTATTAAACCAAATAGTGCTGAGGTTATCATAACACATATATAATTGGAATAACTAAAACAGAACAGAATAAAAAAAAACTTATCAGTTTTTTGTTTTATTTTGTATATTAATTATACGTTTGTTAATTGCTAATATCAATTTTTATTCATAAAACATTGATGAAAATTTGAATAAAAAGTTTTTCATGTGATGAGGCAGATTCTTCATCATTTGGCATTTGTGTGTGTGCAGGCTTTTGTTAATTCTAACATAGTTTGCTTTCCCTATTTTTGTTCAATAGTAAACAAACCAGAATGTTGATAGTAAAAAATTGCATTAATTTCACTTTGTTTGCCTTTGAACTTTTATCAAAATTATTTAAATTTTGTAAAAGCAGCTCTGTATATTCTGTTATGGTGGAATTTTTTTTTTATAGAAAATCTATTGAAAGTTCCTTTTTGCTCCTCATCTTTAGAAATGCTAATTTCGTTATCTTCATGTACTTGTTCTACTAATTCTTTAAGATCATCATTCGAAAGACTTCACCAATTACAACTTGCAATGATTGTTCAATATCCTGAGCATTTATGTTATCTATTATCCAACTCTGTTTCATTAGTTAGCTTGATAATTTTGTTGATATCAACAATGGATTCTCTTGCACCAATATTCTTGTTTAGCTCTGGGCTTGCATTCTTTCATATTCCTTTCAAACATTTTTTGGTGATTTCATTTCAAAAAAAGATTGGTGTTTTCTATGGCATCCATAATATTGTAGTTCTTTTAAAAGATCTCTAATTGTTTATCTTCTCCATTGGTTTTATCATTTGGTTGTTAGAATGTCCACTACAGATAATAATAATCTTGAAATTTGATATTGTGTCTTGCTTCATTGGTTGGATTTGCAAATAATTGTAATTTCATTTTTACTTCAGAGTCACATATGGCTTCTTAAGCCATAATTTGCCAACAATTATTCTAGACTTTTCTTGGTAAATTATAAAACGCTATCACTAAGAGCAGTTATAAAGATTTAAGACAGATTGCTTTGTTGGTTATAAAAACAGATTTAAATTCATTTTTTTTTTATAAATGTTTGTCATATTAAAAATAGTCATGTTTATAAAAAATGGAAATAATGTTTGGTATTTATTAAATCATGATATGTCTGATTTTTATTTATATCATACAGTTTTAAATTTAACTTATAATTTTTTTTTTTTTTTTAAATAAAGTTGAGTAGAACCGACTTTCCAGTGACTAATAATCATACTTGATTATCAGTATGAATTCATGTTGGGAAAGCTATATAATTGCGAGAGGATCATCACACTACCTATTAACCCATTTTTTTTTTTTTTTTTGATATTGTAAACTCTGCTTTAGAATTTCCAGTGTTGAGGCATTTTGCAAGCAATCATGCATGTGCACTGTCTTTATATAATCTTCGTTCATACCTAATTTTGTTAAATCTGTTAATTGGTTCTAGAGATAAGATAATTTTCTCTTTTGTTCAGTTAATTTTAAATGCTTTAATACATTAATCTAACAAGGTGAACTAATTTTCTTTAACCCTAGACCTGAGGTGATGTGGGTATCACAGAATTTCTGAACTTCATGGCTATTTTTTTTAAATTGTTGAAACAAATTAACCTTTCCCCATCTTCTATCTGCAAAATTGCACTAAAACTATGTCAAGACCTAAGAGTTGAAGCCTGTCTAACATTCATATACCTCTTCAAAATAAAAAATAAAAATCACTAATGTACTTTTCTTTTAACATATCTTTTTGTTACCAAATGTTAACTTTTCCAAATAATTTTTGACCAATTGTTTTGGCAGTGACTTTTGTAAGCCAATAACTTTTCTAGGCTTCTAAGAAGTCACGAGCTCAGAATGAAAAGAAAGTATTGCAGGAAAAGAAAGAAAGTTTTTCTTATGAGGAGCAAAATGATGGTTTGTAAAATTTAATTACCCTTTTTGTTTCTATTTATACATGCATATAGTTATTACTTTCTTTAATATTTGCAAATAAAGAATTGCAAGTTTTGTTAGCATTTTATCAAATAAAATTAAGACTTTAAAGATGAAATGTTTTACTGGTTATGTTGTTTTTGTGGTTTATAAGACTTCTGCATATTTTAAGAGTTTGATGTAATATGTAGTGATATATTTTTAAATCTTATTTGTTTCTGAACTTGAACATTATTTCTATTACATAAAAAATATGTATATAATATTTGAATAATATGACATAATTCGATAAGACACAAGAGCTTTCTAATAAGTTTTGTCACTAATATAATTTACCTTGTTTACTAATGTGTTATTTTGTTATCAATTGTTTATTTAATACATATTGCTTTCAAATAAGTTTTTGTAAGTAAAAATGTTTATTGTACTGTAAATAACATTCATATAAACTAAGTTTATATTTTGGTCTTTATAACTAGTGTTACTTTTATAGACATTTTTTAAATATTTTAGACGGATGGGTACAGTTGATTTCTAAAAAGGGAAGAAAAAACAGAAAGAAGGACGATGCTGTTGCAAGTGAAACTAATGCTCCTTCTGTGACCAAAGTTACCGAGGCAGCTAAATCTGGTCAGTACAACAATTATTTATTCATTTATATTAATCAAATAACTCTAGATTTGTCTCTTGCTGCCTTAAATGAACAGATTTGTATTGCCCTACTTGTAGATCAACAATTTATTTAATAAATTTTGGTGCTTTATCTTCATAAATTTAACTAAAATAACATATGGAAGCTGGGAATGATGCTACACTTGCCCCCTGGGTAGTGCTAAATGAGTAGCATTGCTGCATCCCTTGTTTCTGGCATAAAGATAGCAGGCAAATACTTAGACAGTTGTATTAGAAAGAAGACATATGAAAGTTAAATCTTTTTTGAATTTGAAAGATTCCATCTTTGGGTTATAATTTTAAATGTAAATTATAAATTGGACAAATTTCTTGTTAAGCATGCCATATAAAAAGGTTTTTTCTATAAATTTCTAGTAGCAGAATACAGCATGAACTTATACTCTTTTGAAAGTTAGAAAAATTAATGCATTTAATAAAATAATCATTTGTAAATGAATAGAAATAAATATGAGTTTGTAATGTGAATAAAATAATGTTTTTCTTAATGTAAGAAAATTATGTAATATAATCATAAATGCGTTTATCTATAAACTTGTGGAAATTAATGATATTTCATAAAAAAAATTTATTAAGCTGTAGTTTCTTTATAGTTTGAGTTATAAAGAAAGATAAAGAGAGATGTAAAAGAATTAGATCTATTGTAAATATAGAGGAAGCATAAAATCTTGCCCTGAATATGAAAATGTATTGTGGGAAAACTAATTACAGAAATACTGTAATATCAAAAGGTTATTATGTGTTGGTCCATCCCTTCCATTCCAGGGGCCCAAAAATTTCCTCGTGAACTAAGAAACCTCTGTGAAGAGGTGTTTCATCTTGATAAATTTTTCATGATTGAAATTATAAGGTACCATAAACAGTTCCAGTAAGTCTTAAGTAAACATCAATGATTTTTTTTTTTATCATAAAGAACATTAGCATTGACTTTGTCATACATGGGCTGCACCAAACATTAACTTGAGGGTTATCTCTCATTACCTGTGCAGAAACGTGTGGATTGTTTGATTCCCAGATACAACCATTATGTTTATTTACCTTTAAACATAAAAGATTGATTCATAAGAAAGACAAATGAATTTAAGCTATAGTTTTCAACGTCATCACATTACAAAAAAAAATGTTAAAAGTGAATTATCCAATCATATCAAAATTACATTATTACATTCAAATATTATTTTGTTATAAATTTTTATAACCAGGGCTTATGTTCACCCTGCATATTTCATTGTTTAGAGAAGAACATAAAATTATAGTCTATAAAAAGATCTAGAACTGTGATATATATCAAAAGCAAAAGGCAGTAGAACCTTTTTAAGTCGAAACTCGAAAAAAAGTTTTATTCCCTTCCCTTCAAGCCCCAAAATTATTACTCGAAATTTTATGACAAAATAATTAGTCAATCCCCATAAGCCATTTTGGTATATATTTTCCCTCCGTGACTCGAAAAAAAAAAATTGGACCTCTGTATCTGGAACATTAGCAATGTTTGATTTTACAACCTTTGCAACTCGATCATTTGAAACTAATTACCTCTATAACTCGAATAAAAATAAATTACCGACTTTAAGGATTTACTGACAATGCACATCATTGTTTCGTAGAAAACAATGTATAAGTATACAGTAAATAGAATACCAATTCTATAAAATATTCTTATTATTGCTATTGATTTCATTTGAACTCTAACAAATACAACTCTCGAAATCTTCCATAAGTCGAAAACTCTATAGCTCGAATTATTTGGTGTGTCCCTTGAAGTTCAACTTACAGAGGTTCTACTGTATATATAATTGCCTTTTTGATAGACGGTGAAACTCTAAAGATTTTAATTGTTTCTATCCTGCTCTCAGAGCAGGATACCCCCTTCCTTCTTATTATAAAAGAGTAATATACTAACTATAAAACATACTACAACAGAATACATATGCATATATATATAGTGAAAATTTTATGTGTATAATATCAAATTGCATTTCTTTGTGAAAAAGTTTTACCTTTAAAACTTTAGTATAATAGAAACTTAAAAATTGTATTGGAGTAAATGTAATGCAGTACAGAGTCAAAATTATAGCATCTGGTTTGTCTTTTAAATATATTATAGCTTAATTTTTAAAAAAAATATTTTAAGCTGAAATAGCATTTTCTTTTTTAGTGAATTTTTTTTTTCTTCATTAAGTAGAAATGATGGCTGTGCTTACATCACATAACTTGTTTATTTTGTAAATATGTATGCACATGTGCAAAGCTAATCGCAGTTCATGCCCTTTGTTTCAATCACCTTAAATACGAATTTTTTCAGTCTGTCATTCCATAGTCATGTCTTTTCTTTTTGTTTTGTTTTATACCTCAAAAAAGAAAAATAAGAAACTGCAATTAAAAATGCTTCAATGTACTCTTTTCTCATCCATGTTTGAAAATTCTGTCAAATAAAATCATGCAAATTGATGAAAGTTTGCTTATTCACAGGAAATGTCATGTTGAACATATTTTTCTGTAGCAGTGTGTATTCAGCAGAATTTGCAAGAAAATTCAATTTTAAATTTTCGTTGTTTGCTAATTTCCTGTTACTGTTATGTTTGATATCATTTTTATTTTCATTTTGAACTGTATTTTTTTAAATACTACTTTTTCATCATGCTATTCCTTTATGGTAACTAATTCATAAAGTATATCAATAATTATCTCTTGTTACATTTGGTGCAAATTGGTACCCCATTAACAGAAAATTATCATATTTTTCAATTCAAATTTTGTGTTTATTTTCAAATCATGTTCTACTGTATATTTGTTTATATCTTTGAATTTTTCTTATTCATAATGTGGAGTTTTGCTAATTGACTGAAATATTTTAATTAGATGACAATTCTCCTATTGAAGAATCCCCCAAAAAGCATACTGGTTCTTCTAAAGATAAGAAACAGGTAATTTTAACTTTTTGTTAAAATGAGTCTTTAAAATAATCTTGATGAAGTAGTATTAAATATAGATATATAAGATATAAATAACATTTGAGATTGAAAAAGACAATTTTTATTATTTTATGTCATAAAGAATATTTAACTGATAAATATCAATTGCAATGTGGGACTAAATTTTTTATTTAGTTGAATATCTTAAAAAAGGAATTCAACTCTAAGTAATTGAGTAGCAGTTACTTTGTTTTATATTCTCAGTTTAATTTTTATTTATCTATTCATTATGTATTATTTTTTCTTAGTCTGCACCAATTGATTTGCAAGAGAAATCTGCAAAAGATGTTAAAGTAGCTTCTGTTGAAAAACCTAAAATGCAAAATGTTGTCGTGGAAGTTTCTAAACCTGATAAAGCTGAAAAACAACCCAAGAAAGAAACTGCAGCTAAAGAAATAAAGGCTTTGGAAGAAAGCAACAAGTCTAAAAAGAAAAAGAAAAAAAATGCTGATGTAATCCCTCAGGTAAATGAACCTGCAGGAAATATTTCCAGTACTATTTCTGATTCATCTGCAAAGCAAGTTATTTCAGAAAATGTGGCTCCTACTAAAGTTACACCCAATATTACTAATGTTGCTGAGTTGCCACCACCTAGTAGCAGTAAGTATAATTTTTGAATTATTAACAATAGCTTAATATGAAAAAAATTTCCTATTACAATTTTCTTTTAATCTATTCCAAACCCACCATTTTTCTTTTCATAAAGAGTTGCAATCATGCACTTGCATATATTTCAATTTTACATAGTTCAGTAATAATATTAAAAAGCAGTATTAATAAAACTATGCTAAATATGTACATTATGTTAATGATGTCATCAAGACATGGCATGCTTTTATTCATAATTTGTATGAATGCTGTTTTGGCAATGTGTAAATTCGTTTAGTAATTTTAGGACAGTGATTTATAAAGTAGCAGTTTTGTTCTGACAATCCAATATAAGACAATGGTCTCAAAGAGAATTGATCACATTTTAAAAAGCAAAGATGAAATTTTGGCAAATAATTGTTAAATTATATTTATGTTATTGAATTTGTGATTTTGGTTATTCTTGAATTCATTTTTCATGCAAATACTGTTGGATCAAACATGTTAGCTCTTGATTTTATTACAGTTCATTTTCTGTAAATCTACTGCTTAATTCTGATAGTTTATTTTTTACTGTTAAAGGCAACTTTTCTATAAAAAGGAATTAAAGGTAATAAAAATTGCAAATGTATGTCTCAATGTATTGAAAGAAACAACTGCCAGTGATAAAAAAAAAAAAAAAAAAAAAAAAAAAATTGACTGCTATCATAAAGGACCTTATGTCCCTTTAACATTTTCTCTACTGATATTTCAGAATATTTAATTACAAGTATACAGAATAAAAATTACTCACTTAAGGTAAACATTTTAGTATTTAATTAAATGAGTTGGTGCAGCTTATGAATTTTTCTTCAAAGCAACTGGAAACATGAATGCCAATTTGCCTTTCATCATACACTCAAAATCTTGTTTTTTATATGGTGTATTGAACATTTTCTGGTTGATATGGAGAAATTTTTTTTTTTAAATTTCATTTAAAATTTATTTAATTTTTTTTTTATTGTTTATTTGTAATGTATAGCTGTTTTACTTTAGATACAGTTGAAGCAAATAAATCATCTGATTCGAAGTCTTCAAATGTAGCATTTGATGAGCTAGCAGGTAAGATTCAAATGCATATAGTTTTTTTTTTTTTTTTCTCTCATTGTCAATTAAATGTTAGGACATAGTTTAAGTGGGTTATATTTTATTGAAAAAATTGTATTATTTAATATTAAACAAATTATTTATAAAATATCTTGATTTAATAAGATATTTATTATGCAATATATATTCTAGATATATTACTAGAAAAGAGAATTTTATAGGAAAACTAGTCTTTTAGGATCTAGAAAAATTCTAGTTCTCTAATCTAGAAAAACTAGCCACCTTCATCTGTTTTTTCCTAACTTGCATATTATCTTTTGTCTTCCTGAAAAATATACTTGTATGTAAAATAGATTCTAGTATATTGTTAATGACACCATATAGCCAGTTATTTGTATTGTGAAAACATGCTTATATACTATATATAAGCATGTTATGCTATTATATAAGCATTCCTTTAGTATATGCTTAGAAAAATACAAATTTCCTTAGTATTAAAAATACATGATCAAAATTGTATGTATGTATGCATATTTCCATGGTTGTTAAGAGTTAACATCTTTTAATGCTATTTTTTGTAAATGGCTATAACAATAAGGCTTCTTAATGAATAGTAATTCAAATGCAGGAATTCTGCAAATATATTCTTATATTATAACAATTTGAGGTAGTTTATTTAAAAATAGTGCTCTAAAATTCCTCCCTACTTTCTCATAACTGCATATCGGGTATTAAAAGAAAACTTTAAAAATGCTAGAATTTCAAAATATATCAAGCAATGAAAAAAAAAATGGAATCTAATTTTTTATTGTAGTAATTTTGTCATATATTAATATATTATAGGTAATCTCTTTATTTAAAAAACTGAAAAAATGTATGTAGTCTTATTTTTATAATTTCAAAGAAGGTGGCATTTTTGATAGCTAAAAGTAGTTCTTATATTTATGATCAAGTGATACATTTTGTCACATTCTGTTATTTTACAGAGCTAAATGTTTTATAATATTAATTGTAATACAGTCAAGTAGACCATTCTATATACATCTTTTTACATGCATAATTCAAAAGTAAGAGAAATTTATATAATTTTTTTTAGCTATTCTAAGATTGATTACTGGTTCATATTAACATATAAAATTAAATGGGTTTATGTTTTCTGCCTTAACAAATTTAAAATTGGAAAAGTTGCTTATCCCACCTTAAATATATATTGCTTGTTTGTTTTTATACTATCCTGCTGTACATGGTTTTATGTCATCAAAAAGATAAATGTAGTTTATAATTTAAAACAGGCTTCTTTAACTTATGTATTTTTGAATTTGTATCTTAATAAATTAACTGGAATGAATAATTTTAAATTCTTTTTGTATCAATATAATTGTATTCATTATATCACTTTATGTACTCATTATATTACTTTGGTATTTAATTCTATAATGATAGTTTTAACCAAAAATTACTAAAGGATATTTGCAGATGAACCAGGCATTCCTAATTTTAAAATTCATTTTCATCCAGGCATTCCTAAATAAAAATTTTATTTCATGATAAATGAATTAAAACTAAAGAATTGCATGTCAAGGGAAATCTTGAGTCATCTGATCACTGATTTTATTCATAATATATACCCATAACCTATTCATATAAATTTTCAGGTGTATGTTTCCTTTAATTATATTAAATATTTATTCAATTTTTAAAGAATATCTTATCTTTTAATGCAATCAATTTATCTTTCTCAATAATTGATTAGTATTATTAGATTCTGAAGTAATTATTTTTATTTCATGTGCTTTTTTTTAATCCAGTATACATAGATAAAAAACTTTAGAATTTATAAATCTTTGCCAATTTTAGATTTGTTTGCTATTATGCAACATATTCATCGTGGGTATCATCTATTTTAAAATTAATAATCCTTTTGTATATATTAGGTCTTTATCCTGAAACTAAAGAGCAGAAAAAAAAGAAAAAAGTTCGTCGTGATCATTAACATTCTGCATCTTTGAGATGGTTTGCATAAAATATGGTCTTTCACTTTCAACTGAAACCCTGAATTCATCCTGCCACTTTTATGGAACTTGTCACTGTTTCCAGGGAAATAACACTGTTAAGGGTATTATATCAAAATGGTCATGTGGATTGTTACAAAAAGTAGCAATTGTTTTTTGGTGGTGTGTATACATCACTTATGAAAGAGATCGAGATATTATAAATTACTTTATATTTGTGATTGTGTATATCATAAGTGACTGTTGAAACACTTGTTTCAATTTGCATTTGTAAATACAGGGTGAAATGCAATATTGTACATCAAAATAACTTGGATGTTTTTTTATGTACGTATGTATGTTTGTAGGGTATATTAGGTCATGATTATTGGTAAATTTCCATTGATTATAATGGAATATAAATTGCCTTTCTTTCTCTTTAAAAATTATTGTACTGAACTTCCATCTGAAAAATTATTGCATATATTTAAAACAATGCAGTTTTTCTAAAGTTATGTACTTTATGTGTCACACCCTGTATATTTAAAAAAATCTGAGTGCCAAAAAATTACTTTCATACAACTGAATGTTCTTGGATTATTTATTTTTTTTTTAAATTGGCACTTTTTAGAAGATATATTTTTACAAATATAGTACAAAATTATTTTGATTGTCAATGATCTCTTGAAATATTTTTAATTTTTTCTTGTACACTGAAAATTTTAATTTAGAGTACTGTTGTTATCAACTATTTACAAGTAACTATTGAATCCAATTTCTAGCTGTTTCAAAAGATAATGTGAGACTTTTATTTGTTATATTAGAATCATAACTAAAATTTAAAACACTAAGTGCTCAGGTTTATCTAAAAGGTGTTTGCATTACACTTCTATAATTTTTCTTCTTTTTCCCCCTTAGATTTTAATTATAAACGTATGAGTTTACTAAAATGAAAATTACTTATTGTAATGAAGAATACTAAAGAAAAAAGTCTCTTAAATAATAAATATTTTTGTTTTAAATTAAATTTGCTGGTATTTAATTTATTAACTTAATTATTTAAAATGTGTATAAAAGTTGCAATTTGTTGATGGCTATTGAGTAATTTTTTGTTCAAAATATACATACTCTTCTACTTTTGAAATGTGATTAAATTTAGGAAAATTGTGAGAATTTATAAGAGAAATAACAAATTAATATTTTATTGTTGAGTTTATTTTTATTTATTATTATTATTATTTTTTTTTTTTACTGAGCATATTATAATTTTATTGTAAAAAAAAAATATATTATGTTGATTTCAAAGTTTGGTCTTAGTTTTTCACATGTGTGGAGGATTTTTACTTTTATTATATAGAAGTTGTGAAAATCTTAAATTTAATATAAGTTTTTTTTTTTTTTAGGGAAGTGAGAGAAATATTCGAATTGCATATTTCACGTATCACGAGTTTATCGCATATTTTTGAAAAATCTTCATTCCCATTTTAGGGAGGAAAAAAAAAATCTTTTGAAAGATGATTAAAATCGTTTTTAATAAAGACTATTTTGGATGTAATTATTAATGTGAAAATATTGTTATTCACTTAAAATATATTTAGAAATAAAAATGTATATACATACGAGTTA
Organism: Caerostris darwini; assembly: GCA_021605075.1. Taxonomy (NCBI): domain Eukaryota; kingdom Metazoa; phylum Arthropoda; class Arachnida; order Araneae; family Araneidae; genus Caerostris; species Caerostris darwini. Next base: position 750,595 of record BPLQ01004108.1, read on the forward strand.
TTTTTATTGTATATTTGTTCTGAAATACAGTTAAAATTAAATGCATTTGTAAATGCATAATGAATTTAATTATTTTATGTGTTATCTTTCTGTTTGTTAAATAAAATTATAATGAATTAAAATTTGTTACAATTTCAAAGTATTTAAAAACTTGTTACTGTAATAACAATTTGATAACTTCAGTTCTGTAATTTCTCATTTATTGTAAATTAACTTAATATTCATATCTTTTTAAGTCATTTTGCACAAGTGTTCACATAGTGCTAGATAGTAAGTTTGTATTCATTTTCATGAACATGTAATGTGATAATTTACAGTATGGAAATATTAAAGCTTGTATATGAAAACTTTGTTTTAATGTTGTTATAGTGCAGTTGATATGGAACTTTTTTATTCTAAAATATTCTTTTAAATATCCCACAATCACATCCAAATTATTTGTGGCCATTCAAAATAGTTTTTTTTTTATTAAAATCTCTTCAAAGAGATTGAGATTTTAATAAAGTTTTTAAAAAAATTTTGCTATTGTGAAATGTTTGCAAGAGTGTCACAGAATTAAAATTTGTCTTATTCTGCAAGATAAAGAAGTTGTTAGCAAATTTAAGTTTAGCATTTCATGAATGTTCTAGCAGAATTTTGTTTTAAAAAATGAATTGTTTTATTATGTTTATTGGAACAGATATTTAAAGGAAGTAATATGGTAATTTTAAACAACTTATCATAAATTTATTTACTACTATATATGTTATAAAATGCAGATAATTTAAATATATGGAAGGTTTTACCAAACATTAAAGAAATTCCTCTGAATGTGTACTGTATTGTTTTTTCAATTACATTACTTTTCACTAAAAAAGAAAAAAATGTTTAAAGAAAACCCACTTTGAATATTTATTCATTTAATAGTGTTTGATCTCAAATTAGGGTTTCCATGTATAAAAGCAATTATTCTTAATCCAAAATAAAATCTTGTTCTTATTTTCTTAAGAAGTTGTTATTAATTTCAATACCAAAAGTGGAAAGAAACAAATATTCTTTTTTTAGAAGAGTGACAATTACAAAGCTGTTTTTTGTTAATTTATTTTTATTTACCTAAAGTGCATTACAAATACGCCTGGTACAATGTATTACATTTATTTTTTAAATTGTAGGCAGATTAATAAATATTTTCGGGGTCGTTGAAAGGGTAGATAAATGTTTATTGTGTAATCTAGGAAAGTTTTTAAAATATCATAGTATAAATTATATTATAGTAAGTCAAAGGCTTGAGAAAATAGGTGAATTCCACATGTTATAATTGCAGTTTTTATCCTTTGGTGAAATTGTCTTTATGCAAGATTTAAAAATATGAATGATTATTTCCAACACATTTAGAAAGATGAAATAGAACATATTTCCACTTGAAAATACATTAGAAAACCAATTAATTATCCTGACAAGCCACGTTAATTTTGAAGAAAATGTGAAGATTCCAAATATTCTCTACTCCAATTAGGTTTCATCTGATTCTCTCCAATTTTATAACTACTAAAAATAGCATTTCAATATATTCATCTCATAACAAATTTATATAACCATCAACTTGGATTTATTAGTAATAAAACTTTTAAATTTGATGTATAACAATGAAAAAAACGCATCCTTAAATATATGGACGGAATAAGGAGTAGATGTGAATTGTTTTAGGACAGCTATTCATATGAAATATCTTAAGCAACTATCAAATATATTTTTGAATATTTACATTCAATCCAAGTCGAATTATTTAGGCTATACAAACTCACTCACTTGGGCAAAAGTTTTACAATATTTTAAGGTCTATCAAAACAAGCTAAATGCAATACATAAAATTGAAGCCACCTGTCGAAATCCATCGAGTATAGATCCTTCGCCAGGCATATGAAAGTACAGACTTTACTTGGAATAATGACCGATTTATTTTCCGATATAAAAACTCATTTAAATAATTACTGAAAAAGCATGATACAAGTGCTTTTTGTACATAAAATATAAGAAATTTTATTTATGAAAAAGATTGTCATTGTTTACTTAAACATTACATGTGTGTGATTTTGTCATCTTAATTTCCCATATTATATTATATACATATGAAATTAAGATTTTTTTATTTTTTTTTAAAGAATTGTAGATTCAACTTCCATGGGGACCAATTTGAAAATATAAGAAATTTTTATATTCTTTGTCAGCTTTCCTTAAAGATTTTTGTTTCAATTCCAACTTAGAAAATTTAATAAATGTTTTTCCAAAATGAAAAAAAAAAACATTCAAATAGCAGCTTTAATAAATATAAATTAAGTAGTTATGAAAAAAAAATATTTTTCTTATATAAATGTAGTCTGAAACATTCTGAAAGCAACTACCTTTCTACAGGAGATATTTGCTTAATAATGAAAATTATTTATGTTCATTTCCATGTTTTCAATTAATCATATCAACTGACAGAATGCAATTTTAAATTCATTATTTATTCATTTTTGATAAGTAATCTTTCAATAAAAGTAAAGCTTTCCTTCTATGTGAGATGGTATTCTTTTCTTCAAAACTTAATTCTGCATATGTTTTATCTTTATCTTCAGGAAGAAAACAAGAATCCCACCCAAAACCTTTGTTTCCTCTAGGAGAAATAATTTTGCCTTTTGTTATACCATGAAACAATTGTACATCTTGTTCAGGTCCTTTACAAAATGCCAAGGTACATATTGCTGATGCAGATTTATCTTCAAATCCCTAGGACAGAAATAAGAAGTTAGAAATATTAAAACTAATAAATGTGTAGAAACATTTACAGAAAAATACTTACAGAAAGCAATGTGTGAAGGCCATCTGGTCCCAATTTATCTAAAAACCATTTAATATAAGGCCCAGGTAATCCATGTAAAGCATCGAAAGCAAGAGAAGTATCTTCAGTTATTACTGGTCCATTGATAATTGAAGCTGCACATTTACATTTAGCTTCAGAAATAAAATCTGGTTCACCTTGATACTCAGGCAAATCTAACTTCATATATTTTACCTGAAATTTAATAAATATACAGGGTGATTATAAGTCTCACTTTCAAAATACTGTAAAAAAAAAAAACCACCTGTCACAATGAGTTCAAATTTGTACTGAAGATACTTGAAGAAGGGGGAAACGGTATGGCATCAAAAAAAGTTACCAAGTGTATTAATAGATGGCGCTTTAAGCGGCATAAAGAAAGTGAATTCGGCTGCCAAATATTGTATTTTGATAAGTGTTCAAAGAATATGCTTTAAAATTACAAAAAACTTTACCAAAATAATATTTAAAATAGTTATTTTAATTTATTAATATATTAAGAATTTCATTAAAGTTAAAAATTAGATTATTTGTCTTACTGATTACTGTATTATTAATTTTATTTTTTTATTATAGAATCCAAGAATGGATTTGTTATCTGAGGATTAGATAGCAAAAAAGATGTTCATGATTTTATATTGCAAATAATGAATTTAATTTTTGTTGATTCTAACAACACTTATTAAATTTTTTAATCAAATAAAAAATGTTATACCTTACAGATGTATATCATTTTGAGTAGGTAATGGCAAGTCTTCAAAACATAAGCACATTTAATACTGTGCCCAAAAAGTAAAACCAATTTTCAATTTAAATTTCCCTGGCATATGGAATTTCAATTTTTTTTTTTTTTTTTTTTTTTTTTTTAGGTTGTTGGCACTGTCCTTGACATCTGTGTGAAATTTGACGTCAAAATATTCATTAGTGTTTTGAGTTACGCTTGGCTTTGTGAGACGCTAAAAGTGATTCCGGTGATTTTTGAAATGTCTGAATTAATTGAGCAAAGAACTTGCATTAAATTTTGTTTGCGGAAACGTATAGAATGTTGCAGAAGGCATTCGGTGAGCAAACTATATCGGAAAGAAATATTTACAAGTGGTATAAACAGTTCAAAGAACGCGTTGAGGTTTGGTTTGGTTTGTCGCTCTACGGTCATCTTGTGCACACTTTAGGCTAAACAGACCGGGACCTACAGTTAAAAGTGGATTCCGAACCACTACAAACATTCATGGCACCGCCGGGACTCGAACCAGAAACCAAAGATCGTGTTGAAGACGAAGAGCCCTCTGGTCGACCATCAACCTCAACCGACAAAGTTCACGTCCAAAAATTTAAAGATTTGGTGCTTGCAAACCGTCGATTTACAATTAGAAACCTTACTGATGATGTTGGAATTTCAAAAGGATAGGTTAATTCCATTTTAAAAGAAGTTTTGGGCCTCAAACGCGTCAAATCTCGATTGGTACCGAAAACACTGAATTTTTTGGAAAAACATCGCCGCGTTGAAGTGTGTGAGACAATGCTTTCTGACTATCAGGATGAACAAGTTGAAATGCATCAAAACTGGAGATGAGACTTGGATTTATGCTTACGACCCGGAAACAACTGATCAATCGAGCGAATATCGTGACAAAGGTGAAGCAAGATCGAAAAGAGCACGCCAAAGTCGCTCAAAATTCAAGGTCATGTTGACTGTTTTCTTCGATTACCGTGGTGTGGTGCATTATGAATTCCTTCCGCCAGACCAAACTGTCAACAAGAATTATTATTTGAGTGTTATGCGTCGTTTGCATGAAGCTATTCGCAAAAAGAGGCCACATTTATAGAAAGACAATTGGTTTTTGCATCACGATAATGCGCCAGCTCACATTGCATTGATTTTTCGTGACTTTTTCATCAAAAATGAAACCCATATCGTTCCACAACCCCCTATTCACACCGTATGACTTCTGGCGAATTCAAAATACCACTCCGGGGACACCGTTTTGAGTCGATTGAAGAGATTCAACTATTGCGATTTTGAAGGCCATCCCGGCCAATGACTTTTTAGCATGCATTGAAGATTGGAAAAAACGTTGGCATAAGTGCATTGTATCCGGAGTTGATTACTTTGAAGGCAATGAAATAAATTTGGAAGAATAAATACAAATTTTTGAAAAAAATAAAAATTGGTCTTACTTTTTTGGAGACAGTAGTATGTTAATAAACTACAATAATAACATTTTATTGTATTAGTTACAGGTTAGTTTTAATTACTAATTATAATTATTCAATAAATTTCAATTGTCCATTTAATGTTATCTTCCTGGTAAATTCTGTAGTAAAATTTAGAAGTATTGCTTCAGCATGCACAGGAATAGCATAACTGATTTGTTGCAAGTTTAAATAACAGACAGATCTGTTCCAAGATCTGACTGTTCCAAGCATATTTCATATCCAAGCTATTACAAAATATTTCTTTACATTTTAATTATGCCGATCAAAATAAAACAGGAAACAGACAGAAAATAGCTTGGTTAATTTAAAACAATTAAATGTAAAAAGTTTTTAATTTATCTAAATTTCTAGTACCTTGATATTATTTTCTTTCATTATTGATTCGGCCTCTGATATTTTTCCTGGATTACCACTGACAAAATGAATATCATTGGTTACCTAAAAGAAAACTCTATTATTCACTGAACTAGTACCAAAGCAAAAATTAAATAATTTTAAATAAAATGAAGCAACAATTATGTAAAGAAAACTGTAAACTACACAAATTATAATATTACAGTAATAGAGAGCCATTAATTTAATAAAATAAACTAGGTAAAAAAAAACTGGTTTTATTCATGATTCATAACTTGTTTTATACAATATATATATATATCACTAAACCAAAATATTAAAATCACTTGTTCATCATGCAAATGAAATTGTCTATAAAGTCAATCAAATGGAAGAGTGTCTCTTCAAGTGGTAGATACATGCTTGGAATGCCAAGCAGTAGTTTGTGTTATTATCACATGGGAGTTAGTAAAGATTTATCAGGTTTTGACAAAGGATAGCTTGTGATAACCATATGACTGGATAAAAATATTTCAAAAACTAAAAGTTTTGTCAGCTATTCCCAATCACAACAATTAGCAAACATCTAAGATGGTTTCAAATAAATAAATAGCCAAAGGCATGATATTAACTAAGTCAGGGTTATTGACAACATAAGTGAGTGGTAGTTTTGTTGATTTCTTTGAGATAATAGATGTGTTACAATGACTTCCATTGTTAATGGATCAAACACTTTTATCTGTGTGACTGCAGATCTATTGTTTCATTTATGCTTTGGTGCTATGATATAATGGCATAAACACATGCTATTCATAGTCACATACATTAAACTATTACTGGAATGGAACAAGATAAATTAGACTGATGAAATATGGATGGGTAAGTTCAACAGTGCAATGTTTTCCAACAGAAATTTTGGAATAACAAGTAACAACATCCAAACAATAAATTTACAAGAATTAGACCATCATATAAGTGTGACATCTGCAATGTTTAATAGGAGGCATAAATGCAATTAAAACCCTTTTTATACAAGTATTAGATAAATTGTTTTAACAGTTTGATTGATTGACGTACAAACATGTGTATAACATATACATGCATCAAAAATAAAAAAGGCAAAAATATAATAGCAAAGTTGAAAAAAGAAACATATACAGACTTCTCTCCTTCCCTATACATATAAGAACACATTAGGCAAAGTATTACAAAATCATGTCTTACTGAACTTACTTGGTAATATTACTAAATGCCATGATCACAGTTTGAATCTTCAAACGCATGCTGCCAAACTGAGGTCAAACAGCCACCTTCCCCCTCCTCCAAGTTGCACAAAACACTGGGCACAGTTCAGATGATACACCCATCATGTCACTTAGTGATGTGGAAACATTCATCATGCAGATACTGCTAAATAATTCCATGCAATGCAACTCCCAGGGTAAAGTGCACTTGGAAATAGACGGATCTAGTTTATTATTAACTTGTGCCAACAATTGGACTCTTCTTTGGAAAGATTTATGGTAGCCATGTGCCTTACGTGCTAACGATCACTCGTTGATAATCGGTCAGCATTGCATTTGAACTGTTTGCTCTCGCTAAACTACATTGCTTATGCACTGTATAAAAAGCAGATGTCACACCAAAGAAACCCCAATCTCAAAGCTTCTAAGCAGCTGAATTGCCAGTCAAACACTGTGGCTTCCTTTGTGACCTCATGGTGATGCTTAGTTTGAGAACAGTTTTCAACTTTACAAATGAACAATGTAGATTGATTTCAAGGTTTCTCAACATGTTCAATGTTTCTCTACAACTTTCACAGTCTTTCTGTTCCAATAAGCAAGATATTTGGCAAACACATGAGCTTACAGTGTAAGATAAATGCTGATTTTGTACCGAGTGTTACAATATGTAATATATTTTTTTTAACTATGCACAATTTCTATGATAACCCAGCTTTATTCAATTTGAGCTTTGGGCAAATTAATTTATTAGTCAACTTTTATTTTTTCAATTTTGCACTCAAAACTATTAAATAATAACTTTAACTACTAAGCAAACTATTAAACACTTAAAGTTATTTAATTTTGAACACATAAATCTACAAAATAAAAATTTTAAAAATAAAATTAAAATATATCTGTCTTTTAATTTCAGTTACCTAGTTTAAAGATTGCTAATTAAGGACATTCAATTTTGAAAAAATATACAGGGCAGAAATAATCAAATACAGGCACAAATTAATCAAATAAAAAATAAATTATCATTTTTAATAAATTTTACAAATTAGCTCTTCATACACCAATAAATTCTTTCTTGTATTTATAATTCTTCAATATTTATTCTTACACAATATGCAAAAAAAGAAACATTCTCTAACAGCTAACTCAAAGCCAAAGGGGATACATATACATATAACTAGATACAAACAAATGCATACTTCCTATATAAAAAATCGAACACTTAATAAAATAGGCAACTTGAGATTTTATTACAACAAAAAAATAATAACATTATTACACGATTATAAGTTTATATAATAAATGAAAAATAATTTTTGTAAAAATTTCCAAAATAATATAAATTAATAACATAAAATAATGTACAGCAAAATTTTTTTGTGCCAGATACTCTAGGTATATGATTTTTAAAAAACTGGTTTCATTCAATTATCTCAATTAGAAGAATATGTTATTAATTTGTCAGACTAATAAACTGAAGGTAATTAAATGATGCATGTACAAAACACATAAATTATTTTTTTTTTTTTTTAAGGTATTCTACAGTTGATACCTTTTAATAAAAAATTATATTTTGCAGAATATTAACATATATTTACAGTTTCCCTAATCTAGAAAGAATTTTTTTATTATGTTCACCTCTTTAATCGTAGTTGTGACATATATTTTGAAGATAATGCTGACATGAAGATTACTTTGTACTCTGTCTTGAGATTAAGAAGTCTTTCTTAAGGATTTTATTAAGTTATGAAAACTCTATACAGATTTTAATTTCATTGTAGAATTTTAATCTTTGAAATCAAGATAATAGACTAGAATATATATCAGTTTTATATTAATTTTTTTTTTTTTTTTTTTAATATTATGTGTTCATTTTATAAATTGGTCAATAGATTTTGTATAAATTTATATTTATCAAAAAGTAAGAACATAAAGATAAATAATTAACATTTTTATAAAATATACATTCTTATATAAACTCGTTCAAATATGTCTTTTAGAGTATATATTTTATAAGAAGTTTGAAAAATGAGTTCAAAATTTTTCTAAGCAGATCCTTTATAGGTATAATTTAATAAATGGGTCAAAATTTTCAATCTTTAGCCTGAAATATAATTAATCTCCAATGTTTTTGTATCATTAAGAAAAAAAAAAAAAAATTTTTTTTTTTAATTCACTATCCCTAAGAAACCAAGTGTAAACTTATAATTTAAAATTTTATGCTTTTAAAAATATTTTTATTCTGAAAAATTAATAATAGTAAGTAGAGATGATTAATATAATTCTTAGGAGTGTTTTAAAGAACAGAACATTTAGTTTACACACTACACCTTTTGATAACAATTTTAATACAATATAAATGAACAATATAATATATATTAATGCTCTAGTTATTTATTTTAATTACTGCTCTCCTCATATAATTTACTCCACAGTATATTTGTACAGTTATGTAATTAAATAAATAAAGCATTTGATTTAATGTGAGGTCAGTGATGCCTCACTATTTATACTTATCTATTTATCACCCAATTAATATTGAGCAATAGAAAACATCTACGCAGATGGAAATAGATCAGTTTATTGTCAGGATTTGCCTCAACTTTATGTATTTTATTAATGTATTGAACATAACATCCAGTAAGTTGACTGTCAAATTATGAGGCAAATCATCAAATTGTATTAATCAAAGCCCTTTTGTCTTCAATTAATTAATATTTTTCTTAGAAATTGATAAAATTTAATCAAAAACATTGTTTTGAATAGAATTAAAAGCATTTGTTAGGTTAAGAAATTTGAATGTCAACTTAAGGAATCTATTCAACTGGGAACATCAGTTTTAAGAGGTGTCTTTACAGAATTAGCTTTTATTTACCTAATTATACTGAGATCCAATAGTTTTAATGTGCATAATTTTAAAATGAATAACTTAAAAATAAAATATTTTAACAAAATTTTCCCTTTAAATAAAAACATATGAATTTTTCAACAGTTGCTCTGCTATGAATAAGGACAAAAATTAAAGATATCGATAATAAATTATAAATATAATCTCTGATGTTTATAATTTAATGGTACAAAAATAATAAAATGTGAAAGTATTACTGAAATTACCTCCATGTGAGCAGATGAAAAATAAAATAAATTATAAACAGCACGACGAAGCATACAAGGAGTAAAAACAAAATATTCGATATAATCTTAAAGCCGTATGTATTCTTTTTCGAAACTTCAGATCTAAGCAGACGAGTCTATTTCTAATAGGGGTGATATGTATTCTTGGGAGGGACGGTTGAAAAATCTCTTTTTTTACATTAGGCATTTTCAGTGTGAGGTAGTTAAACTATAAAACTGTATTCGTTTATTGTTTTTCTGGACCTTATAATATTGTTATGAATCATAGTTAATTGATTTTTTCCGTACAAGTAACAATGTATTTCAATTTAAATAATATTAGAATTTTAAGTTAGAATATTCTATATAATTTATTTGGTAATTTTTTTACTATGGTGAGATTATGATTTAATCGTTAGCAATTTTATTTATTTGTAAGAGTATATAATTAGAGAAGTAACTCGACAAGAACCCTATTTTTTCCAGGACGGAGGTTTATGGTCGCTGCGCGACCAATGCACTCTGAAAATCTACTACGAATAAAGAACTAACTGTTTTCGAGAAAACCTGAGTTTAAAATGTGAATATATTTTTAAAGCTGCGTCTACATTTGAAAACGTTAGTTCAGTGTAACACATACAAAGCCAATTCACGAAAATTTTGATGGAAGTCGAAAGGAATGTTTCACTTGTCGGGATCTGGAACATTCCGTATGCAGTCAGTTTTGTGTTTCGCATGAAAGGATGCAAGACAGGTCAAAGCACGAACAAACTCTCTATCAGAAAGAGAGATACCAGGGCAAACGTTTGGTATGATGTACATATATTTAAATTGTTGTGTTACTAGAGGTAAATATCAGAATTACAATCACAACTTGCGGCAACCCCATTATAATTTCATATTTGTGATATCACTTTAATTTTATTTTGATATTGTATTTTATTTGTATTTTTTTGTAAAATTGTGGTTTTGGTTTAAACGAGCCGCTGAAGTGTGCCAACTGTTCCGGAGAACATGCAGCGAACTGGTGCCAATGCCATTAATTCCCGCATAGGAACCCAAATAACATCTTTGATTCTAATTGAAACATACAATTTGTTCAGAATAATCGATTAAGTATAAACGTAAACATCTCAAAATCAACTTTACCCACCAGGACTCGGCAACTTCGAACTCACACAGTAAATAACAACTCCTACGCTGGCATCATAACTGGTCCCGTAAAGAAAATAATCCCACCCAAAGAGTTTGGTTTGGTTTGCCGCTCTACAGTCATCTTGTGCACACTTTAGGCTAAACAGACCGTGGCCTGCAGTTTAAAGTGGATTCCGAATCACTACAAGTATTCATGGCACCACCGGGACTCGAACCCGAAACCGGTGGTACCGAGCACCAGAGCGTTAGCCTCTCGGTCATTCAGGCCCCACCCACAGAAGAGGATAGCTCCGCGCCGCTGAATGACTCAGCGATGGAATTCTTTAATCTCCTCCTATCGTATATAAAGAACAGAAAAATATGTATTGTATCGGACAAGGGTGATCAGAGAGCTTTGCTGTTGATAGGGATATTTTTCTAAGCAATAGTTGGAAGTAGAAGTGAATCAGTGATAGAAACGGTGTGAAACTGATTGTAACCAATCACAATATCATATAAAGTGTTACTTTTGGGGAAATGATGGAGTTAACGTGAACTAAGGGAGCGGGTTCTTTTCAGGATAGTCCGAACGAAGCTACCTGAGGAAAGCAGTATAATTAAATATGTCGAACAAGCCAAAATTAATTGCGATGGACTAAGACACAATGAACAATTTGAAATTTATCGGAAACTATTTCTACAAATGAGAGATGAATATCAAAATGCTACTAAAACTCTTGTTAATGATGGATTCAACAGCATATATGCCCAAAAGCTGCAATATTTGATTATAGCCATTAATGGATTTGAAAAACAGGTAAGAGATCATGGCATTTGCTCAGTAATTATCATACAAACTTGTAATCATATTGTAATTATCATACAGAAAACCCTAAGATAACTAATAATGATAATCCGGATGATTTTGTTTAACCTGCTAAGAGGCATATTGCCAGCAAATTTCCAATCCTAGAAAATAATCAGATAATACCAATGAAAATAATGACTTGCATCCCATCACCAATAAAATTCCTCCAATGATGGTCAGACAAACTGACAATATAAAAGACCAATTTAAAGTAATTCATAATAATATAAATGATGATACTATTAAAATTTATCCATATTCTGAGGAAAATCAAAGATCAATAACTACCATGTTACAGAAAAATAAATTCGACTATCAAACATTCATTATCATAGCATTCAAAAGTAAAAGAGCGGTACTCAAAGTACTTCCTAAAAGCACTTCTATTGACGAAATTAAAGAATAATTAACTTCTAAAGGATTCACTTTAAAAAAATAAATCAATTCTATAATCTAAAAACGAAAGTTCCAATCGCCGACTGGTAAATTGTTTAACCTAGAAGTAAAGATAATGAAAACATTTTCATGATCACAAAATTGTAATATCTAACCATTACAATTGAAAAGTTCGATGGAAAACCTGGGCCTACGCAATGTTTTCAATGTCATGTTTTTCACCATTCTTCTATTAACTGCCTTTCATCACCACACTGTCTCAAATGCCGTCAAAGTCATTTAACTAAGGGTTGCCTAATTAAGAACAAAGTCGAAATCCCACGGTGTATCAACTGCCATGAATCCAGACATCCATTAGCTTGGAAAAGGTGTAGTAAGTATAGCATAGAATAGCGTAAGTGTAACATTTAGAGTATAAATGCTCAATTCCTCTGGGAATTTTCTCCATCTGATTTCTATAAATTCATAAACATCTTAAAAGAAATAAAATTTTTGCTTTGAGTAATAATATAGACACTCTAAACAATCTCAAACAAGCAAATAATCCCCCAGATAAATTATATTTACCTTTTTAATGGTCTTGCCAATCAATATTCTTCAATAAATAATGTGTACTTTTCATAATGGACTTAAAATATGTTATTAGAAAGCATGTAGACTTTATAATAAACTCATTGACTTACAAAATTTCATTTCAAAATTTTCAATTTTCATACGCAATCCTGACACTATTCTTTTACAGGAAACCCATCTTAAAACTACACAAAATCCTTATTTAAATTTTTATAGAAATTATGGTCTGCAAAATCCAATCTGAGGCGGAACAGCAATCTTTATAAAACATAGTATTCCTCATCATGAAATCCTTACTCCTCAGTTAAACTCTATTCGTGCTACACTAATATTTATCAATTTTACTAACTGTCCTAATACCACTAATGCTTCGGCTTATGTTCCAAATCAACACTTTGAATTCCACCAAGATTTCCAAGGTTTATGATAAATCGTATAGTTTTGCTTGTTGTTATGTAACATGGGGGATAGATAATCTTATAACTCAAAATAAGTTCCAAAAGTAGGCAAGGAATTTTGATGATCTTGAAAAGAATGAAGAATTTTAGGCCAACAGATAGTCTGTCTGTACTTTTTTTTAGCTCGTGACTGAGTTGGAAAGACAGTTGAAATGGTAAATGTTTACTATCAAACGGGTCTGAATGTACACGGAAAGAAATATTTGGGTAAATATCTGCACTTGTGATAGATAAATCTAGAAGGGAAGATAATGTAATATGAGTAAGAAGTTATGTTCACCGTTCTTAATATATAATAGTTTAGTTCCACCATTCTTAATATGTAATATGTTCATATTAAGAATGGTGGAATAGTTGTTTAAGTAGGATTCAATTTATTAGAATTTGGAAATTGTTGTTAAAAGAAGAAAAACCGAGAACAGGGTGTTTGGTATTGAAATCTCCAAGAGGAAAGAATTTGTTGTTGGAACTGCTTCAAGCCATTCAATGTTGAATTCACACTTTGGAGAGTAAATATTGACAGTAAAAAGACGTATGTGAAGGGTGAAATATAGTTGCTTGTATTTCATTATCAGAATGAAGAAGATTTAGGAAATTTATACTATAAGAAATAAATCTGGCGCTCGGTGCCACAGGTTTCGGGTTCGAGTCCCGGTGGTGCCATGGATTTTTGTAGTGGTTCTGAATCCACTTTACACCGTAGGTATCGGTCTAATATGACTGTAGAGCGTTGGGCGTATGGCTGACAACCCTACCCAGTAAAAACAAAACATCTCCTGTTCAGAAATTTGCCAGTAGGCAGACGGCCTTGGCCCACCATGAGGCGCTGTTGCGTCAATGATGAGGGTAAGAAATAAAAAAGAATAGAGAGTTTTTGCATACCGTACGTTAGGTTACCGTAGGACGTCCGTTAGCTTTTTCTCCCTAGCGCGCATGCTCAGTTTCCTATGAGCATGCGTGCTAGGGAGAAAAAGCTAACGGACGTCCTACGGTAACCTAACGTACGGTATGCAAAAACTCTCTAATATATGGCTATCATCAAATCACCCCTTCTTTTGTTGCTAGGTCTATAGGTGTTTTTTAAATATAAGTTTACCTGGTAAACGAAATTCAACGGCATTGTTGAGAGAGGTTTCGTGAAGTACATAAATATGAACACAAAAAATTTTAGAAGCTAGGGTTTTCTGGCACGAATGCTTCTGGCATTTCATTGAACTTAAATTTTTAAAGAACATGGGAAAAAGAAGATAAAACAGGAAATAATTAAAAAATGTATCTAAAATGGAGAACCAATAAGAAGTCGTGTAATACTGCCCAGTAGGTTATGGATGATGAAAAAGGCAAAGTATGCAAAGTCCTCTGCTCCGTTTGGCTAGAGATTGAATTGTCAAGTTCGTGCAAGATTTCTAATCCAGATTTTTGCGTTTTAAATTTCTTCTTATGCTTGATATTGCATATTTGTGCGGTATTTGGAGGATAAGAGTTTTTTAATGACTGACTGAGTGAAGTGATTGGGGCGGTGAAATTTTCAGTTAATAGAGAGTTTTTGCATACCGTATTTTGGACGTCCGTTAGCTTTTTCTCCCTAGCGCGCATGCTCATAGGAAACATTATTACAGATACGCATGCGCAATTTCCTATCAGCATGCGCGCTAGGTAGAAAAAGCTAACGGACGTCCAAAATACGGTATGCAAAAACTCTTTAATATTTTCAGTGATTACTGGAATGAAGCTGCTTGAGGCTGGCAAATATCAGTAATCATTTTATACTTTTCCAAAGTATGTTTATGAAATAGATAGGTAATTTTATCTTTAGTGATGCAAGCGTATCCTATGCAGTATTGGATACAGCGTATTGGCATATTGGATGCAGTTTTAAGTTTCGAAGAGAAGGCTTCTTCCTCCTCCGGGTAATAGAGGGGCCCGAATGGCCGAGTGGCTAGCGCTCTGGTGCTCGGTACCACAGGTCTCAGGTTCGAGTCCCGGCGGTGCCATGGATTTTTGTAGTGGTTCGGAATCCACTTTAAACTGTAGGTCCCAGTCTGTTTAGCCGAAAGTGTGCACAAGATGACCGTAGAGCGACAAACCAAGCCAAGCCAAACCTCTGGGTAAAATATTATCGGCGAGCTTCTATGAAGAATAGACAATTTAGAATTAAAAAAGAAATTTCCTTTGCCTTTTTCTTGTAGCAGTTTGATTATGTGACGCTCCCAAATGCGCCCTTTGCTCTGGAGAGCATACTGCAAATTTCTCGGGTTGTCCTAAAAACCCTGCTAATTTCACTCCTGCTCCTCCCCCGAAGGTCAACGCTTGGACGGAGAGACTTAAAAAACAAGCACAACAAATGAAGCCTGAGAACTCCAACCAATTGTCTCTTCCCGCACATCAGAAGGCTTCTCTAACTCTTCCTCCTTCTTCAGATGACTTTCCAACTCTTCCTACCCAGACCTCTCACCATACTACTTCTTCCAATACTCTGCAGGCTTCCACGGAAACGCCTCCAATTCCACTCATTCTGCAACAATTAGTTGGGGTACTTTCAAATCTTTCTGTTTTAATAACTGCTCTTCAAAATCAACCAGTCAATAACATTCAATAGATCGACCAATAATTCTATCTTATGCGTGACTTGGAACTCCAATAGTCTGAAAGGAAAAATTAATGAATTACAAAATTTTATATCTGAAAATAAACCTCATGTAATTGCTCTCCAAGAAACACATCTTCGGCCAGGCGATTCCTTCAAAATTCCAAATTATATCATTTATCGCTCCGATCGTCTTACCCACAGAGGAGGAGGCACTGCTATCTGCATTCATAAAAATATTAATCATCATCAAATTCATTTTACTACAACCAGCTTTGAAAACTCTGCTATCGTTATTAACCTCAAGAATAACCTAAAAATTACTGTTGCTAGCATTTATCGCCCTCCAATTGGTAGATTCCTCACACAAGAACTTGATACAATAGCGAACTCCAATCAACAAGTACTTCTACTTGGTGACTTCAATTCCAAGCATCCTGCATGGAATAATGGACGCAGCAACATAAATGGTTCTATTCTCTTCGATTGGACAAATCTTAATGCATTCAATGTTATTGCTCCTAATGATCCCACATATTTCTGCCTTCACAATCCTTGCAATAGTACTCTTGACATCGCACTTCTTAAAAATTTAAACGCCGGACCTGCTTCTTCTATCAACGATCTTTCCAGTGATCATAACCCTGTGATAGTTGAAGTCTCTCATAATTCATTTACGCCCTTCCTCAATAGCATAATCACAACTACCAATTGGAATATTTTTACTAAAATTCTCTCTCAAAGCATTCCTGGTAATCCAGTCATCTCCAATATTCAAGATATTGACAAATTAATTGATAAATTTAACTATGCTGTTACTTCTGCTATCAACCTTGCTAGCAAATCTAAAGAACTCAGTACACCACACCAAAAACTTCCGACTGAAATCACCTCTAAAATTGCGGAAAAAAACAGAATTCGAAAATTATGGCAAGATACCAGGTTTCCTCCGTTCAAGCAATCCGTCAACAAGCTTCAAAAAGAAATAAAGCAAATGATTCACAAATTAAAAAATGACAGATGGAATGAATTTTTATTAGGCCTAAATCCAGAAGATAATTCTCTCTTCAAAATTAACAAACATTTTACCAAAAAATATCCCAAAATTCCTCCACTGGTTGGATACTCAGGTCTTATATTCTCATCTTCTGATAAAGCGAACTCTTTTGCTGAAAACCTTGAACTCTCCTTTCAAGAAAACACTGAACCTTGCGATTACTCACAAATTGAGCATGTTGAAGATACAGTAACTTCCTTTCTAGCTGATCATCAAAATTATCATAACAATATTTTTTTTTTCTCCATCTGACATAATTAACTTAATCAAGAATCTCAACATTCGGAAATCTTCTGGACCTGACAACATTCCAAATAAAGCCTTAATGTGTCTCCCCCTTAATGCCATTACTCATCTTGCAAAAATCTACAACAGCTGTACTAAATATCACTACTTCCCTCCTATCTGGAAAAAAAGCAAATATCATCATGTTCCCTAAACCTGGCCAAGATAGGAAATTTCCTCAAAATTATCGGCCCATCAGTCTCCTTAGCTGTGTAGGAAAACTTTACGAAAAACTCTTAGTGAAACATATTACTTCTTTTTGCGATAAAAATTCCATAATTCCAGCAGAACAATTTGGATTCCGTCAACATCACTCAACTTGTCATCAACTTCTACGTGTCACCAATATCATCACTGAAGGATATAACTATAAATTTTTTACAGGAGGTGTCTTTCTAGATGTCAAAAAGCTTTCGATCGATTGTGGCACAATGGACTGATCTACAAAATGATCAAACTTCAATTTCCAACTTGGATCACACTTATCATTACAAATTATCTTAAAAATAGAACCTTTCAAGTTCGACTTCATAATGAATTCTCCAAAATCGGTCGTATTTGTGCTGGTACACCTCAAGGAAGCGTGCTAAGTCCTATTCTCTACAATATCTTTACCTACGACTTTCCTCAGTGCACTAACATTTCCACTTGCCTATTTGCTGACGATTCTGCTGCTCTTGCCCAAGGTGCTTCTATTCTTTATGTCATCAATACTCTTCAAAATTTTCTGAATATCCTAGAGGATTGGCTAACTAAATGGCGCATCGCAATTAATGTCTCTAAATCTCAAGCTATCATTTTCCGAAAAGGACACGCCAGACAACCATATATTAATCTCTCCCTTTTTGATCAAGAAATTGAATGGGCAACTAATATTAAATATCTCGGCTTAATTATAGACAATAAACTTACGTTTCGAGCTCATATTCAAAAATCAAAGAAAAATGTTGGAAAAATTTTATCTCACTCTACCACTCATTAATAAATTTTCTAAATTAACTTTGTCAAACAAACTTCTTCTCTACAAACAAGTTCTTAGGCCTATCCTTACCTATGCTGCCCCAATCTGGGGTCTAGCTGCACAATCTAACAAGAAATCTGTACAAATTATTCAAAACAAACTTCTTCGTATTATCACTGGTGCACCCTGGTTTGTCCGCAACTCTACAATTCATCAAGATTTAAAAATTGATTCTATTGACAACTATATTACTAAACTTTCTAGAAATTTCTTCAATACCATTGCGACTCACGAAAACCCTCTCATCAAGGCACAAACTATATTTACGCAATTGAATGGAAAATACAAGTATCCTTTCTCTACTTCTAAATGGAATCGAAGCCTCAAACCACCGTAATTTCCTGCTCACTTATCGCTTTTTAGATATTTTACTTCAACGCATATTTACTGATCATACATTTCTTGTTACGTTTCCATCACCGATGATTTACATTTTCCTTACTTTCTTCTTTTTTTTTTCTCTCAATTCATACGATTACTATTATCTATTTATCATGACTTTTCTTTCCTACTGCCTTCACATACCATTGAGTAGATGAACGCTTCGCGTTCAGGCACTCGACATCTGTATTCAACAAGGATGATTATATGAAAAACAGTACATACACTGTTCGGGTTTATCAAAAAATAAAAGAGATTTTTTTTGTTTAGTTAACTACAATTTGGCATAATCTGGCATTATAGTGCCGATAATAATTATCAAAATTGGGGATGATACTTTGGAACTTTAATTACCGAAAATTCTTCGAAGTTTAATAATTGAAAAGTTATTTTCTTTCTCTAGTTTAGTGGCTAATTCTGGTAGTTGTATATATCTAATGGTGTATCATGGATCAGAAAACGAATAATTTTTTATAGGTAAAAGAAGCAATTGTCACTTACTCCATATATATATATATATATATATTTTACAATGAATACTTTTGAAATATAAGTAAATCATTCCCATGCATTAAAAAACATATACATGTGATAGAAAGAATTTTACAATCTTAAGATACTATATCCACTTTATCAAATTTAGGTTACTTGTATAAAACTGAGATCATGGGAAAAAAAAAAATCAAACTTGCGATGAGCTGGGATTAATTTTGCTGAAAAGAAATAGCAAAACTATTATATATGCTCCATTTCAGAAAGGAAATTGGATTTTTTGGCAAAACAGTTTTTTACATACTCATGTTCTGCTGTAACCACCGTACTCTCAGTGGTTACTGTTCCCCAGCATAATAAATGATATTTTGTTATGAATATGTGGCAGCATAATAAGTTAATGTTCAAATCAAAACTTATTTTGACTCGTGATTTTGTGGCTCCTTTTTATTAATGTTGTGTTGAAAATTGATCGATTGATTACAAAAAAAATGTGTTGAAAACTGTACAAAATATTTACTTATAAACTTTCTAATTCATAATTTTTTATATGACGATTATTAAAAGTATTTATATAATTCTATATTAGAAGTGTACTATACAGGATTATTGTGCCACAACACTCATATTTTTATAATTTATAAAATTTTGACATTTGAAGAATACAAAAACTTATATATATACGCAAGATTCTTCAAAAGAAATAAATTGTATCAAGTTTTTTCTATGTGTGATTTGTTGGTAAGTGAATGATTCAAACTTATATTAAAAGAATATAACGAAATACTGAGAGAGTAAAATCGTAATTTTGGTATTAAAATTTCGAAATATTTTTGTAAAGTTCCTTTTTTTTTTTTTTATCTAAGTATAGTTGCATGTAGAACTTTTTTTCCATTTTAGTTCCGATTTTTCTTCACCACAATTTTTTTTATGACTGTATCGCCCAGTTTCACTGTAAATTTCAAAATTCTATACTCCAAACTGAATATTTCTTAATTTCATAATACTCCTAGTTCAATATGCATTAATTAATTTCCTAAGTTCAAAATTGTTCTAGTTTTATGTTTTCAGTACTATTATAAGCGAAGTGCACTTAAGTTAAGCTTAATAAAAAAATTATTGATTTCTTGAAAATTAAATAACTTCAAATTAGTTACCTTCAACTAAATATCAAATAATAAATTTAATATCGGGTAAAAATGGAATATTTATAATTGAAATTTTGTAAGTAAAGCCTTTTAAAAATGATTTCCTTTTCTTATATTCCTACCTTTAATGTTATGCTGAGTGTTTATTTATGAATTTTCCACATTGCTAAGTTGTATATGTTGTAATATTGCTTTTTGAAAATAAGTAATCACATTTTTGAACTCTAAAATATGATTGATAGTTTATGAACGTTATTCATGGTTATTGAATATCAAATTCTCCAGTAATAAAATTCAGCCAAATCGCAAAATCGGCACCGTTGGCATTTGGCGACGTTTTATGGCTGTCAAGTGGGCAAAAATCGCCAAATGGGGTAACTAAGGTATCTCCCTAATACATAACTGACCAAGATTAATGACATGGCTTAATTCAATTACTGGAATGTTCTAGAAGAATTAGAAATCATTAATTTTAATAATTCATTTCACTCATTACCAGTTTATGCCGTTGCTGTTGTTTTCTTTCCGAGTGTGCTGAGCAGTCTTTCGATTATTGATGTCTGGTATGGAAGAATTTTATTTTGGTAACAAAGATTCCAGGTATTTCTTATAATTTAAGGAAGGGTGCTACAGCAGGAATTTGAATGTTAAGGTAAGAATAAAATTATTGAATGGTATATGGATTGCTAAGGATGTTGTATCCTATTTGTGGAAATGTTATGATTCTGACTGTTATTTAAAAATAAATCTGATGGATATATGGGGAGATGTAGAGAATTTTAATGGTGTAGCACAAAATTTGAAGAGATCTATTGGTCAAAATTCGTGGTTCTCTCGATCAAAAAGGAATTTGTACAATATTATGAGAATTATGTATGACTGGATCCATAGGCATTCGAATGAGGATATAGTTGATCAGATTGATGTGCTCTGAATATTGATGGATTGGAAGAGTTTTTGTAGAGAATTCTGCATAGATGTCATTATGGAAGAGAACATTTTTTCTGGGTGGTATACAATTAAATGTGATGAACGTAGTTTAATTATATTTCAGTATAATACATTTTCCCTAAAATTTCCTTAATTTTTCATCAATTTTTGTTTATTGTTTCCATTAAGTTTCCTAAAAATGTCAGCCATTTTTTTGTGTATGTTAATTCAAATTATGCTGCACGAAATTGAGATATCGTGGCAGGGTTGCTATTCTCTTCACTTGGATTTTCATCTGTCGTTTGGTACACTTTGGCACAATACATTTTTGACACCAAATCACAATGGTCTGCAATTTTATCTAAAATTCCATTTTAGATAAGTTTGTTGCTTTTTATTTGATTTAATGGAAGCTTTCATTTTAACAAATTTTTTAAATAATACAATGAGTTTAGATTAAGATATTAGCTTAATTTTATAAAGGCTTGAAAAAAATAAACAGTTCTTTTTTAAAAAATTTCTTAGTATTATAAAAATACAAAAGTGTTGCTTGTCAATATTAAATTATTTTAAATTTAACTGTATTTTTGAATTAAATCTTCATTTAGGATTTATTAGTTACGTTATTTATAAGTTAGTAATTTTTAATTGCAAGTATTGTTTAAATAATGAAATCACAAATTCTAAGAATTGGGTTCTATAAATATGTAATTTTACATCTAATGAAGTTGTCTGGAAGACCAATCAAATGATAGGAATGGATCTTAAGGTGATAAATCATTACTTTGGACAATGCTTTGTAAAGCATTAGTTTGTTATTACTACATGCAAAAAGAAAAATGTTTATTGGACTTTGACAAAAGGTAGATTGTTATGTGCCGAAAGGCTTTGCAGAAACATTTCATAAACCACATGACTTATCAATTGTTTGTAATATATAGTAATTACCGCTTTTTAAATGTGATTGAAAACGAATGAAACATCCCTTTATAGACGAACCTGTTAATTTTGCTTTGGACATTGATAGTAGAGGTGAGCAAAAACTCTGAACTTGTATATGTGAATAGACATGATACAGCAGTTGGCTTTACCAGCGAATTTAATAGTGGCAGTAGAGTAAAAATATTATGACACTAAGTTCATTAGTAAACCATTGTCTATGGAATTATAAAACCATAATATTTGTGTGCCTATGCTATCTGTAATTCCTGTAAATGCATGTTCTGAAATATAGTCATGCCTATTAGACTTTTGAAGAATGGAAGAGAGTCACTTACATTGACCTTAGTTTGCTTTTATCATGCTATTAACTAGTTTCTAAAACATTTTTTGATGGAAAAACTAAACAGCAATTACAATTGATTGGAAATCCTGATGATATCTTGTTCTTCAATGTGGTCGCATAGAAAATAAGATAAAGGTGTTTGCGTTTTTTTCTAAGAATTTTAGATTTAACTGATTAGAGGATTTTAAAATTGCTTATCCTATGGAAGGATGTAAAATGTGTTGTTTTGCCTTCTTAAAAAAAAAAAAAAAAAAAAAAAAAAAATGCTTGATCTAAAGCTCACTTTTTACTGCAAATTGGAATATTAGATTCATTAATAGATTCACTGCATGGTTTTTCTTTTAAGTTATGATGTAAGAAATTATATATTGATATTGTATGATAATAATTTCATCATTCTTCAATTTCAATCATTGTTAACAAGCAATTGATTTATTCTTTTTCACTTTTAAAAGGAATGTCTACCTTTCTTCACATTCAGTGATCAAACTATACTGTAATGGATAGAAAAGATCACAAATAATACTCTTATTTTTAAATAAAAAAATCCAGACATTATTATAGTTCATGTTCAATAAAAAAATTATCAGTATATAATGTCTACTATCTGGTGAGTAAAGAAAATATTAACAATATATAAATAAAAAAAAAACTAATGTTATATTGAATCTCTTGGAGTGAGATATAAAGATTATTAAGCTAGTTTATTTAACTTATATTATAAATATAGGTAAAAATAAGTTTATTTAATTTAAGGAATTTTGAAGTGTGTTCTGAGATTGTATTGTAAAACATATCAGAAAAAAAAACAGGTTTTTTTTAAATGCAATCTTAAATATATATTTCAGAATGTAAGGTATATTTATAATTATACTTATGTTACTTGTGTCAAAATATTTTTAATTTTAAATGCTTAATGAATTTTAGGTTTCCATGGAAATTACTAACCAGTAAACTTGCATTCTGAAGAAGTGAAGTAATTATAAACAAAGTAAGTAATTTTATTTTGCTGTAGTTTCATAATTATCTTCCTAAAAGAAATTTTAGTATGTAATATTATTTGTGACTAGATTGTTAACTGATGATTATATCTTAGTTATCTTGCCTGTTGCCCTTTATTTTTTAGTATCTATATTTAGGTTTTTTATATTTTTTATACTGTATTAAATTTTATTGTGTAATGATAAGAAATATATGTTGACATTTTAAATCAACTTATGGACTTATGCATTTTTAAAAATCAATCAAGATTTTTATTAATCATAATGTTGGCGAGAATGTGCCAAATAAATAATTAACATTTTCCAATTGATTGTAAAAAGATCCATGTTCTTATGATTGGAGAGTTTTCTAAATATTTGACTCTTTTGATTAAATATTAACATTTTAGATTAAACCGTAACAGAATTTTGTGAAGGTTTTACCAAGATTGGCTACAAAAATTTTGTACTTTATGCTACATATTGTTTTCTATTTTGTTCTTGATGCCTTAAAATGGTTTTTTATAAAAATGATTCTAAACTATTACACAAAAAGTGATAATAAAAATGTTTAATTATAATGCAAATATTTCCTTAATGTATGCATATCTATGATAGTTAAAAGAATACATATAATAAATGAAAAGAAGTAACACAAAGTAAATGTGCTTCCTGTAAATTTTATTTAAAGATTATAAATGTGTTAAATGTAGACCTTTATAAAATTTCATTAATTTATTAATATTCACAACTACTATCAATTATTATATGAAAACAAATCAGATACTATTCAACACAATCCTCATTAGAAATGTTTAATATGACACTTTGAAAATTGCAGGGTCCTACGTGCTGTTTTGTAAAGTAAGGAATAGTTAAAAAGCACGATTAATTAAAATGATGAAAAGAATCTCCAACATTATTGTTCTTCAAATCAGCTTAATTTCAAGGAAAAATAGAAAAAAATGAAAATGATGGGAAAGTTTTATAATTTTTTTTTGTCTCTGGTTGAATAGTATAATTTACAGCAGTAATTCTTAAAGAGATTCCAGTTGTAAAAAAAAAAATTTAAACTTGCTTTTTTATTTTCATATTAAAAATTTAAATTTTGGTATCAGTATTGTTAATTTTTGCTTTTGTAATTTTCTTTTATAATGTTGCAAGTACTCCAATTGACAGACTGTTGAATAATAATTGCCTGTTATGTAAAGAAACTTTTGATTAAGTCATTTTGGTACATTTAGTCAATTGGAAGAGACTTCATGATACTTACATATAACCTAATTTAAAATTTTCTTTCATATTCTTTTCATTTAAGAATATTTAAGTAATTACTTTTTACATTAAACATTTACCTTCGGTCTCTCAAAAAAAATGACCTTCTTAAGTTATATTTTGACACTATAGTTTATCATTTTTTTATAAATATATTATTTAAATCGTGCCATTCTTTTGAAGATTCTGATTCTTACACTTGCTGCAAATATATTGAGAATTTAGTATGTCTTTCTATTATTAAGATGCATCACTATAGTCATAAATTTGAAGCTTTTAAAATTTTGTGAAATTCTTATCAGAGTTGTGTGTGTGTGTATGTGCATATACACTATCTGGGAGAAAGTGACGGGACACCCCTCGAAAAGGTAGAAAAGTCGACAATACAGCTGACACATGCGCAATAATAGGTATCACGTGTCAGCCATATCCTATAAATACTCTGTGGAGTCTACTAGAGTTGTTTTTTGTCAAGATGCCGCCACGGGAAGAGTTGTCTGAGTTCGTGAAAGGTGTGTTGGTTGGATTGCACGACGAGTTGTTTTTTGTCAAGATGCCGCCACGGGAAGAGTCGTCTGAGTTCGAGAAAGGTGTGTTGGTTGGATTGCATCTTGCCAAGGTGTCAATTAGGGAGATATCCCGTCTCCATAACTGCTCAAAATCAACTGTAGCATGTGTTCTGTGTCGCTACAAGACTGAGGGACACTGTCGGAACAAAGCCCGAAGTGGACGACCTACAGTTCTCACTAGAAGGGACCAGCGGGTGCTCGGCAGGGAGATTCGAAGTAAGCGTCAAACATCCATGGATAACATCGCTAATGAGTTTAGACAAGCCACAGGTGTGGCCGTTTCGACCAAGACTCTTCGTATCGAAGCCCATAAGTTAGGTTACACTGGACGTTCGGCGGCCCATAAGCCTTTGATTACGAAAACCAACAAGAAAGCGCGCCTTCGAAGGGCCAAAAACCACCGTATTTGGACTCTGGATGACTGGAAACGCGTCCTTTGGAGGACGAGTCACGATTTACCCTTTTCCGTTCCGATGGACATGTTTGGGTATGGCGTTTACCAGGAGAACGCCTTTTGCCCGAGTGTGTCGTCCCAACTGTAAAGTTTGGTGGAGGAGGATTGATGGTATGGGCCTGTTTCTCCTGTTATGGAGCTGGCCCACTGGTGAAGGTTGATGGTGCGATGAATGCCGATAGATACTGTGATATTCTCGACAATCATGTCCTTCCTACCTTGTGGGCAACGTACGGTATATGATTGCTGGTATCAAGACGACAACGCAACATGCCATGCTGCAAGGAGTACTCTTGATTGGTATGTGAACAACAACGTTAAACGCATGGAGTGGCCGGCGCAGAGCCCTGATCTTAACCCAATTGAACATTGCCCAGAAGGGTTGCAGCTGTGATAGCAGCCAAAGGAGGCCCTACCTCCTATTAATTTTAATAAATATGGGTTTATGTCGTTATAGTGTTTGTCCCGAAACTTTCTTCACCATGAAGGTGTGTGCGAGTGAGTGAAATTTTCAGAAATACAAATTAGCGCATGATATGCAAATAATTAGAATTTCAAATCCGTAGCGCATACATATGCTGAGCAGCGCCTTCTGAACGGCGGATGGATCCGAATAAATAGACGGCTGTAGCGAGGCATGTATGGTTATCGGTGGTTATCTGCTAGTGGTAAACATTAATATCAATCGTTGCTATAATATTTACGAAATATATAATGAGATTTGAACAACTTATAGAGTTTGAACTGGGGAGAATCATCGGCCTTCGTGAAGCTGGATTGTCTTATCGTGCAGTAGCCGCTCGTGTGCAGCGTAACAGCATATAGTGATGCGTCTTTATGGAAGCAGTGGACGGACGAATGTCGGACAACTCTAAACCCGGAAGTGGACCCCGAAATGTGACGTCAGCTCGCAATGATAGACACCTGGTAATATATATATGACGGACCGTACAGCTTCCTATAGATATTGGCAGCACAGTGGTCAATAGCTACAGGTGTTTCATTGTGTACTTCATCAATTCGTAGACGTATATATATAGCGTACTAAAATATAGGACTACTTTATACAGGATTCCTCTCACGCTAAACCATCGCCCGCCTGCGGCTACAATGGGCCACTCAGCATAGAGACTGGCGTTCTGATTGGCAGCATGTCGTGTTTTCTGACGAATCCCGCTTAATTTGTGGTACCATGATGGCCGCATTCATGTCAGGACGCTATATGTCGGTGAACGCCACCTTCCGGAGAGCATTATCGAGCGCCACAGTGGACGAACACCCGGAGTTATGGTCTGGGGTGCCATAGCATATCATGGACGATCTCAATTGCTAAGAATTGTGGGCAATCTGAACAGCAACCGGTACATCAGTGAAGTTCTACAGCCCCAAGCTGTTCCCTTCCTTCAAAGCTTGCCTGGCGCTGTATTTCAACAGGACAATTCCCGCCCTCATATTGCTAGGACTGTTCAATCCTTCTTTGCAACGCGGCAGGTACAGCTTCTTCCTTGGCCTGCGTATTCCCTGGATATGTCGCCGATTGAACATGTGTGGGGATTTCGTTGGACGGCGTCTCGCTATGATCCTCGTCCTGTTGCTTCTGCAGACGAACTTTGGGTGCGCATATAATCAATATGGAATATATCCCTCAGGCAGACATTCACAATTTGTTTGATATGCCACGTCGTGTAGCAGCACTTATATATGTATAATAAAATATGATTATATATATGTTATAGTTTGTTTATATGAAATATATATAATATATATATGTATAATATATAATTATATATATAAATTTCATTCAATATATGATATTATATATATATATATGTCACAAACATGATATATATATATATATATATATGTATAATATATATATATATATATATATATATATATATATATATGTATAATATATATATATATAATATATATATGTATAATATATAATATATATATATATAATATATATATGTATATATATATATATATATATATATATATATATATATATATAATATATATATATATATATATATAATATATATATATATATATATATATATATATATATATATATATATATATATATAATATATATATATATATATATATATGTATATATATAATATATATATATATATATATATATATATATATATATATATATATATATATATATAATATATATATATATATATAATGTATATATATATATATATATATATATATATATATATATATATATATATATATATTATATATGTATATATATATATATATATATATATTATATATATATTATATATATATATATATATATAATATATGTATATATATATATATATATATTATATATATATATATATTATATATATATATATGTATATATATATATATATATATATATATATGTATATATATATATATATATAATATATATATATATATATATATATATATATATATGTATATATATATATATATATATATATGTATATATATATATATATATATATGTATATACTATATTATACGCGTTGCTGTGGCTTTCTTGTATTTCGTTCAATTATTAGATACTATAATTGGTATTCTTATCGTTTGCTGTCGTGGTTTGATTTGTTGACATGAGGGCCCTCTCAGCTCGTCTACGGTTATTGTTGAAGTTAGATTTTTTTGGTGGCATTTTACAGAAAATGATAACTGAAAAAATACAATACAATTAAAATAAAATCGAGATATAATAATAAATGACTTAAAAAAAAATCCACAATAAAATGTAAACGATTGTTTAAGGTACACGAACACGTTCGAATGAATTTTTTTGAAATTTTTTATCTTTGTACACATTTTTGTGTTGAATGTATCTAAAAACTAATGATTTCACATAAAAAAATTTCATTATTATTATTATTTTTTTATAAGCTAAAATAAGGGTAGAAATGGCCAAAACTTGATACTGTTACAAAACATGATAACTCAAAATCAAATCAATATTTTTTAAATTTCTAAGTTTGTATTTGTTTGTACTAACATATTACAGGGAATGGATCTCTGGTAAATTTATATCTTTATTATTTTGTGCTAGTTTAAATGCTGTCGACACAAAATTCTTTCAAAATTTGCATGTAATTCCAAGCTTAACAATAAAAATAAAAAATATTTATGTAGCTATAATTATTTAAGAGTTTTATTACCTGTAAACATTTATGAAAAACATAAATACAAAGTTTTGTAACATTTGGATCAAAATTACTTGTGTTATGGTGCTTCACATGAAAACAAAAAGCATAAAAATTCATTCTGAGAAAAATCTAAAAACAACTTTTAATTAGAAATATTACTTTTAAAAATGTTGTAAATATATTAAAATGCCATTGAATTATCAAGTTCATAGTCTTATTTATTAAAAAATATAGTTTTATTTTTCCTTAAAGCTCTAAATATTTTCTGAGCTTTGTTTTGAAAAAGTTAAAATTTAATCGACAAAATTCTTTTTTACAACTTCCTCCTATTTGCAAAGGCTTTTTAATATGAAATGACCTGGATTTAAAATATTTATCCTTTTTTCAAGTGTTTTGATTAAATATATTCAAAACCTTTGAATTTCACATAAAAATATCAATTTTAACTATTTTTTATACAATTTATTCTTTAAAATATGGATAAACATTGCAAAAATGTGATATTGTTGCAAAACTTGATAATTCAAAAATAAATAAAACATGAATAGTTTTTTCCTTTGCAAGTATTTTTATCCTGGGAATATCCTTATGTAGGTAATATACTGTTTTCAAATTTATATCTTAATTATCTATACATTTTTGTATGCTTAAAGTTTGTCGACAGAAACTTTTTTTTACATATTTACAAAAATTCTTAGTTTAAAAACTGAAATAAAAATAATTTATGAATTTAGGTTAATTTCCATGTTCTATTCCTTTCATACATTTAAAGAAAACTTTTAATGAAGTATCTAAAAAGCATTTAAATAAAAATATATGGGTATTATGATGTTTTGAAGGAACACAAAATGCATAAAATTCAAATAAGAAATAATTAAAACCAACTTCTAAATGTAAATAAAAACAAATGAGCTTTAAATTCATAAAAAATATTTTTAATATAAAACTTATTAAGTTTGTTTTGTTTTTTATAAAAATAACTTCCAATTTAAAAGTACCATTTATCAATTTTTCTTCGACAATATTCAAATCACTCAAATTTATAACTCAAATTCTTTGTTTTTCAAATAATAAAAAATTTTTTAAAAAAAATATTTCCTTGATTTTCAACTTGTAAACTATTATAATACCTTTTATAAAATTTTAATGTTATCATTATATCAAATAATTGCAGAGTTTACTTCATTTTGACACTTGAAAAAAAATGCTTAAAATTCATCATATTTCTTTAAAATTATTTACAAAAATTCTTAGTTTAAAAACTGAAATAAAATAATGTTGTATGATATTATTTTTATTTCCATGTTCTATTCCTTTCATACATTTAAAGAAAACTTTTAAATGAAGTTTCAAAGCATTTAAATAAAAATATATGGGTATTATGATGTTTTGAAGGAACTTAAAATGCATAAAATTCAAATAAGAAATAATTATAACCAACTTCTAAATGTAAATAAAAACAAATGTACATACATAAAAATGTTATTGAGCTTTAAATTCTCCTTTATTAATATAAAAACTTATTTCTTCCAATTTAAAAGTACCATTTATCAATTTTTCTTCGACAATATTCAAATCACTCAAATTTATAACTCAAATTCTTTGTTTTTCAAATAACAAAAGTTTTTTAAAAAAATGTCCTTGATTTTCAACTTGCAACTATTATAATACCTTTTATAAAATTTTAATGTTATCATTATATCAAATAATTGCAGAGTTTACTTCATTTTGACACTTTTCAAAAATGCTTAAAATTCATCATATTTCTTTAAAATTATTTACAAAAATTCTTAGTTTAAAAACTGAAATAAAAAATTTATGAATTTATTTTAATTTCCATGTTCTATTCCTTTCATACATTTAAAGAAAACTTTTAAATGAAGTTTCAAAGCATTTAAATAAAAATATATGGGTATTATGATGTTTTGAAGGAACACAAAATGCATAAAAATTCAAATAAGAAATAATTAAAACCAACTTCTAAATGTAAATAAAAACAAATGTACATACATAAAAATGTTATTGAGCTTTAAATTCTCCTTTATTAATATAAAAACTTATTTCTTCCAATTTAAAAGTACCATTTATCAATTTTTCTTCGACAATATTCAAATCACTCAAATTTATAACTCAAATTCTTTGTTTTTCAAATAACAAAAGTTTAAAAAAAAAAATGTCCTTGATTTTCAACTTGCAACTATTATAATACCTTTTATAAAATTTTAATGTTATCATTATATCAAATAATTGCAGAGTTTACTTCATTTTGACACTTTTCAAAAAATGCTTAAAATTCATCATATTTCTTTAAAATTATTTACAAAAATTCTTAGTTTAAAAACTGAAATAAAAATAATTATGAATTTATTTTTATTTCCATGTTCTATTCCTTTCATACATTTAAAGAAAACTTTTAAATGAAGTTTCAAAGCATTTAAATAAAAATATATGGGTATTATGATGTTTTGAAGGAACACAAAATGCATAAAATTCAAATAAGAAATAATTAAAACCAACTTCTAAATGTAAATAAAAACAAATGTACATACATAAAAATGTTATTGAGCTTTAAATTCTCCTTTATTAATATAAAAACTTATTTCTTCCAATTTAAAAGTACCATTTATCAATTTTTCTTCGACAATATTCAAATCACTCAAATTCTTTGTTTTTCAAATAACAAAAGTTTTTAAAAAAAAATTTCCTTGATTTTCAACTTGCAACTATTATAATACCTTTTATAAAATTTTAATGTTATCATTATATCAAATAATTGCAGAGTTTACTTCATTTTGACACTTTTCAAAAAATGCTTAAAATTCATCATATTTCTTTAAAATTATTTACAAAAATTCTTAGTTTAAAAACTGAAATTAACCTAAATTCATAAATTATTTTTATTTCCATGTTCTATTCCTTTCATACATTTAAAGAAAACTTTTAAATGAAGTTTCAAAGCATTTAAATAAAAATATATGGGTATTATGATGTTTTGAAGGAACACAAAATGCATAAAAATTCAAATAAGAAATAATTAAAACCAACTTCTAAATGTAAATAAAAACAAATGTACATACATAAAAA